>JAANYP010008553.1:652500-908431 GCA_020465985.1 Centrapalus pauciflorus
TTATTTTAGTTAAACATTAATTTTAAATGTTACAAAATCTAATTTGTTACTAATTAATTAATGAAAAAAAATAAAGTCAAAATTTAATGCAATTAAGTTAAGTTGTTAAATTTGAAAAAAGAGATGGAAAAATAAAATTTTCTTGTATTGTAGAAGTGACATATGACATTAATTATTTTGTTTTATTATAATATATAGGTTAATCAACCCATGAATTACATGGGTTGATTTAGAAAATACATATTTTTTTTATATTCTAATAAATTATTATAAAATTTATATATAATTAAAATAAAAAAACTTGAAAGCTAGTTAAATTAAAGATGAAAAAAATACTTAGTTGTTTGATATTAACTAAAAAAATATTATTATATTGTATTATTAAAAACAAGTAATATGTGTTTGCAAAAAATGTTTCTTTTAATTATTATTAAATTCAAATATGAAATATCAATGTGAGAAACAAAAAACCTTCAATTATGTGAATGTGTATATATTTTGATAATGATAAAATATAAAAATGGAATATCTGAAAATCAACAATCAAAATTTATCATATTCACAATTGAAGTTTTATCAATTAAATTTTAAATTTAGGGTAAATTACAAATTTGGTCCCTGTGGTTATAGGGAAATTACGGATAAGGTCCTTCTATAGAAGAAATTACAAATTCGATGTCTGTGGTTAACATTTTGTTATGGGTTTGGTCCTTTGACCGGTCATTTTTTTAAAATGACCATTTTACCCTGGAGAGTATTATAAAAATAGGTAATAAACTTTCTTTTTCAATAATAAAAATCCAAAACCAAATTTTGTTTTTCTTTTAATTATTAAAATAGGATTTCTTAAAAATCAAAACTCTCTCTCTCTCTCTCTCTAACATACACAACTACACACGTACATCCAGTGGGAGGACTTCTTCTTTAATAATGATTGAAGACAATACCTTTAATTTCATCTCCTCCTCTTCTTCTTTGTTAAAGCAAAGTCTCTTATCAGCTTATCTTTATATATATATATATATATATATATATATATATATATATATATATATATATATATATATATATATATATATATAGTGTGTGTGTGTGTAATTCCGACGATGTTCCTGGTGGCCGGAGAGTTTGAACTTCACTCCAAACTCGATTGTTCAAATCAAACGACGAAATGAACTTCTCCCGCCTCTGCTCCGGTTTCGTCTCCCGTCTCCGGTTCCGTCTCATGTCCCCGGATGAACTTCGTTCCAGATCTTTTTTGATTTTTGGGTTTTCAGATCTATAGTGAGAGCAATGGTGGTTGAATCAGCCTGGTGAGGGAGGCTTGGTGGTGGCGATGATTTTTACACATATTTGGGTTTCTTGTTAGTTTTGTATTTCATATTCATGATGGATGTAGAAAAAAATGGAGGTAGAAATCTGGAGGAGATGAAGATGGATGTATAAAAAGAAGATGGATGTAGAAGATAAAATTTTTTTTGTCTGTTTTGTAATGTTTTAAAAATTTTATTATTATTATTATTATTAGTTATATTTGTTAAATACCTACTTTTATTATTGGGTAAATTACAATTTTAAAGAGAAATAACTTTAATATATAATATATAATTTATTTATTATTTAATTTGTGTAAAAAAAGTTGATTACCTATGTTTATAATATATTCAAGGGAAAATGACATCTAATAGCTGTGAACTTTCGACTTTGTACCGATTTATGTAGTGAACTTTTTTTTGTGCACATTTGGTAGTCAAAGTTTCAATTTTGTTCCAATTTGGTAGTTGGTCGACCTGGTAACCGGTTTCATCCGGTTGCAATGCCTACGTGGACCATTTTTAAATGATGTGGCAACCCGTTTTGATATTTTACCCGGGTTACCTACGTGGCGGATCCGTTTTATAATATTACCCGGTTTATACCCGGTTATAAACCCAACCGGATTCCTTTCTTAACATCGCCCCAACCCGATTATTAGGGCTCGTTCGTTCTTCAGCAGGGTTTAGGGCGAACATAGAGAACAGGAGATGGTTTAGTGCGAACGATGTCTTCATCTTCTTGGAACCACCCTACTTTTCAGCAAGATTGTTCATCTTAATGGGATATTTGTATGCTTTTAGAAACATATCCCTTGTGAACCATGAACTAACATACAAGGAAAGATCCTGGTTGAGATAACAATCTTGCTGAAAAGTAGGGTGGTTCCAAGAAGATGAAGACATCGTTCGCACAAAACCATCTCCTATTTTCTATGTTCGCCCTAAACCCTGCTGAAGCACGAACGAGCCCTGATAATCGGGTTGGGGCGATGTTAAGAAAGGAATCGGGTTGGGTTTATAACCGGGTATAAACCGGGTAATATTATAAAACGGATCCGCCACGTAGGTAAAACCGGAAAAAAATATCAAAACGGGTTGCCACATCATTTAAAAATGGTCCACGTAGGCATTGCAACCGGATGAAACCGGTTACCAGGTCGACCAACTACCAAATTGGAACAAAATTCAAACTTTGACTACCAAATGTGCACAAAAAAAAGTTCACTACATAAATCGGTACAAAATCGAAAGTTCACAGCTATTAGATGCCATTTTCCCTATATTCAAGGGTAAAATGGTCATTTACAAAAAAATGACCGGTCAAAGGACGAAACTCATAACAAAATGTTAACCACAGACATCGAATTTGTAATTTCTTCTATAGAAGGACCTTATCCGTAATTTCTCTATAACCACATGGACCAAATTTGTAATTTACCCTTTAAATTTTGTTAGCAAAATAATTAACAAAAACTTTTAACTTTATTTACTACACTTCTACATTTAAATCCAAATTTTTTATATTTGAATTTAACTATGATCATTAAGGATAATAATGACACATATTTATTTTAGGTAAATATTAATTTAATATTAATTCATTAATGAAATAAACAAAATCAATTTTTAATGTAGTTAAGTTAAGGTGGTAAATTTGGAAAATGAATTAAAAAAATAGCATAGGTATAATTATTGATTTTAATTAAGGGTATAAGAGATATTTTATAAATAATTATGAGTTGTCATTAATCTGGACCATTGATTTCTTTCCATCCAATGGTCCAGAAACTCCTAGCGGTTTTCTTATTTTATATAGAACATATATCATCTTATATACTTTTGTTTAAAAAATAATAAACATATATTTTTATTTTAATTTATTATATTTTATACATATTAAAGATATCCGCATAATACGGGTAATAAACTAGTATATATAATATAATTTATTTCATAACATACAAATGACATGTCAAGCTATAACTCATAAAGATAACACTCACCTAGTATATAATACAATAGCATTGTCTCATATATAACGTCAATAAGTAACACTGAAATATAAAATATTAGAGTTTGATCAATATAAATGATAAAGTAGTGAGTGTTAAAGTTTATGTAGAATCAAAGGAGCACCATACTGTGGTTGAAGGATAATGACTACATGAGGAGCATGAACATAAGATGGTGAAATTTCGAAAGAGAAGTTCTTTAATATCATGGAAAGAGCGAGTTTCGCTTGCAACATTGCAAAGTTTTGTCCAATGCATATTCGAGGTCCCCATCCAAAAGGAAAATATGTTACATGCGGGTTCTTTGTTGCTTTTGAAACTCCTTCAGAAAACCTCTCTGGCTTGAATTCCTTAGCATCGTCACCCCAAATTTCATCATCACAGTGAATTAGCACGGCTGGTAGTCCAACCTCGATTCCTGCTGGCAGGGTACACCCTCCCACTTTAATGTCTTTGTTTATTCTTCGAGCGATATTAACTAAAGGAGGATACAACCTCAATACCTCATGAATGATCATAGTCACCTACATGTAATAGGACAACTATAATTAATAAGATTAACAAGTATAACGATCACTGTATATATATAACATAATTCAAAAGTCCTCAACTTACAACTTTGAGATGGTTTAACCCATCGAAATCTAGACTTCTTTCGCTAAATACTTTCAAAACCTCCTCCCTAGCACGTGATTGCCAGTCTTGATGCTTACTTAATAATATCATCGTCCATACAAGTAAACTTGAAATGGTCTCTTGGCCAGCAAAGTAGAATAACTTACATTCCTCAATAATATCAGTGATGGTCATTCCATGATTCTCGTTTCCATCACCGTTTTCTATATTTGACTGTAGCATTATTCCTAATAAGTCATCATAGTTACCATCCCCGGCCTTAATTGCTTTTAACCTTGTGTCAATGGTTCTTCTTAGCAGCTGTTGTACTTCATTATGTATGCCTTTGATCTTCTTAATTTTTTTCGTTGGCAAGAACCTGATCGAGTGGAATCATACAAAAAATAGATATAAAGAATACCTTTAAATATCAACATTATCTAACCCTTATATCAACTATGAAACTAATAGATTACTGTTTACTCTATATATTAACTATAAAACTAAAAGTACTATTTATGATATTTTATTAAAAAGTCACTATATCGATCATACATTCATTATCTTTATAAAATATTCATGATATTATTATTATTATTATTTAGGGTTTATATAAAAAAACTCAACATGTATTACGGTTTTTACGTTCTCGTCCCTCATGTTATATTAATTTTTTTTTCCATAAAAATCCTCAAATTAAGTTTTTATTTTTGGTTTAGTGAAATTTGACTATTAGAACCCCATTTTTCAGTTTTTAAAAACACGGTTCACAAAATTATAAATGGGCTCTAATAGACTAATTAATTTCACAAAACCAAAAAAAAATTTAACTTGATGACTTTTCTAGAAAAAAATAACACGGAGGGACGAAAACGTAAAAATCATGAAAACCTGTAGAAATTTTTCATAATAAATCCATTATTATGACCAACGCTTTATGCCTTTATACCTATATTTTAAACATACATAGTCAAAAAGTTTACGTTAATAAAAAAAGTGGGTGTGTCATAATTAATGATTGTTCACATATAAGTTAATCATATATATGTTGTATATATCAATAAATACATCTTAAATTACATTTTTCAATTTTGGTTTAAGATTAAGTAAATACAAATGACATGTACCAACACTTATGCATTTAAATATTTATAATAATCATGATTGATTTAATTTTCAATTTAAGGTCTGATCACTTTGTCCCTAAAATCAAGAAGTGTATGTATAGATATATAAGATATGGTTGATGATGTTAAAGAAACTACAGCAAGTATAAAAATTTAGCTGTGGTTCAGGTTTGTCGACTGAATTGAAGCTCGGCCCATTCATGATTGAATAAAAAATTTCAATTGCATGAACACTAAAATTCATTTCTGAAGGCATTTGTTAAAAATTCATTTTGCATTATAACTTATAAAGGAATACATTGTGATTCAAACGTTAATGTGAACCGGCCTAGAGAAACAACAGGCAAAGATCCTAGATGTAAGTCGATGGGGCATTTGATGGAACAACAGTCTTTGTTGAATTTATCCAACTATTGTTTTAGCACCAGAAGCTAATTGCATTAGCTTATACAACGTAGAGAATTAGTGGTTATAGTCGATAATTAAGTAGTTATTTGTTTTATACATGTAGCTTTAAAGTTCAAACCCAGGTGAATTACAGAAGCTAGTTTTTGCTATGTGAAAAGGTTGTTTTGTAAGATTTGCGGATTTTCTTATTAATTGATTTTTGATTCGTATTCAAGTTTGCTCAACTGGCTAATTAAGATTCCCAACCGTAGCTCTGACCAAAGCGGTACAAGTTTAGGATCCCCAAGGTTCAATGAAAGGGTTGAATTCCATCGTGTGGTTTATATTTCTTTCTGAGTTGTCAAATTTTGGTGTGATTTTCTACTTGAATCTTTTCAAACTCAAAATGATACCATTTATATGTTTTGTTTTACTGTATTCACAACTTAACCACATCGTATTTAACAATAATCTCACCATAATCTTTTTTTTTTTTCATGGTAAACATTCTTTTTATAAAGGAATTAGGAGGTTGCGAATGTTGAAGATATTGGATGTAGAAATATTAACCGAATTGTAATTTTTGTTTGACTAAAAATGAAAGTACTAAGGAGTACATCTGGATTTTTTATTGTAATTTTTGTTCAAATAAAATGAAAATGTTAAAGAAATAGTTTGATACGTGCATACTACATTTCCGAAATTGTTAAGCATATATATTAATTGTTGGTTTTATGGTAAAAGATCACACACGCACACAATCAAGTTCCATAAAGTGCCATATTAGATATATATATTTATTATGATAAAAAGTTTTTTTTCATGCAAAAATACAATATACACATGTTCAAAAGTGTATTATGATTGACTAATTCACATCATTTGAATTTCATTATGATAAAAATATTCTATTTCATGTAAAAGTGCATTTTGAACATGTTTAGAAGTGTTGTACAAATGATGTGCATATTGTTAAAAGGGATAATTGCGCAAAAAACCTCAAACTTGTCAGCTTTTTGTGATTAAAACCCCAAACCATTTTTCGTTGCATAGAAAACCCCGAATTAACTAAAAATCAGCAAATCAAGGTTTTATCAATGAGTAACCGGTTGAAACCGGTTATTAGTCCTACGTGGACCGGTAAATAACCTACGTAGAATAATTTTTAATTGTTGAAACCGGTTTCCAACTATTATACATCATTTAAAACCCCGTTGATAATTTTTAATTGTAATTTTTAAACATGATTACCTCATCTACGAGCGTTAAAATGATGTGTAATACTTGGAAACCGATTTCAACAATTAAAATTTATTCTACGTAGGTTATTTATCAGTCCACGCAGGATTAATAACCGGCTTTAACCGGTTACTCATTCATAAAACCTTGATTTGCTGATTTTTAGTTAGTTCGGGGTTTTCTATGCAACGAAAAATGATTTGGGGTTTTAATCACAAAAAGCTGACAAGTTTGAGGTTTTTTGCGCAATTATCCCTTGTTAAAATGTTACATTTTAACGTGAAATAAAATGTTTTATCGTGATAAACTTCAAATGACGTGAAATGATGCATTTTAAACATTTGTATATTGTATTTTTGCATTAAATTGAACATTTTACCGTAATGTACATGTACATTTAATATAAGACTCCAGGACTTCACTCTAATATTGGACTCTATGGAGCTCAACATTATACATATATATATATATATATATATATATATATATATATATATATATATATATATATATATATATATAGTGGTGGGTTCAATGGAGAACCTTCATGCATCGAAGAACATTGAAGAACCTCCATGCACCACCACAAATGCATCAAAATCCCGCGTGATGCATCATTATTTCCAGGTGATGCATCAAATTCTCGCGTGATGCATCGACTTCACGCATGCTGCATTATGTTTTTCTTGCGATGCATTGCGGTTCTCCAAGATTCTTCGATGTATATAGGTTTTCCATTGAACCCACCCCTATATATATATATATATATATATATATATATATATATATATATATATATATATATATAGAGGGGGGTTCAATGGAAAACCACCATGCACCGGAAAACTTGTGGAAACCGCACTGCACCATCACAAATGCATCAAATTCCCCGCGTGATGCATCAAAATCCCGCGTGATGCATCAAATTTCCCGTGTGATGCATCAAAATCCATCATGATGCATCACCTTATTTACGATTATGCCACCGCGTTTTTCATGAAATGCACCAAATCGGACGGTATGCGTAGGTTTCCATAGTTTTCACGTGCATTGTGGTTTTTCATTGAACTCACCCCTATATATGTATATATATATATATATATATATATATATATATATGTATATAGAATATGGTTCGTGTGAGTACCTAAAAAATACAAAGTACCGTGAGTACCTGTGAACACACGGGTTTCAGATGTGAACTTGATTCGAAAAATAGTTTTTTTTTGAATTTTTTTTGTCATATTTATTTAGATACAAATAAAATAAGGCTATTCGTAAAAAATTATATACATTCACACTTTCTAGCATCTTAAAAGTCATGTGAACGTGAAAAAATTCATGTGAACATGCTTAGTTGTGAACACACGTCCACAAAAGTACAATTCATGTGAACATACACGTTTCACATAGTAATAGTGTGTGTTTATGTGTGATTTTTTGCAAGTAGTCTTGTATTATTAATTTAAACATGATTATGAAATTTTTTATCAAAAAAACGGTTTTAAGCGATGTACCGCGTGATGCATCATAATTTCCGCGTAGTTTACTTATAAAGAGATAGAATTTCTATCTTTTCTCTTATATGGGACAAAAATCAATCAACCAAATTAGCCAAGTAAATTGAGACCATCCAACACACTTGCTTGGTATATTTGGAGATTTGCTCAGTAGTAAATCTATTTGGGAAAGATAATTGTTGTAAGCGACTTCAACAAAATAAGGTCTTGTAAGGGAACATTGTAAGAGATATATAAATCTCCCATGCATGCAAATTGAGAATAATTTTCTTGAAGTACAAATTACGACGTACCTCATTCCGGGGAGATAGAGTGAATGTACCGTCGAAGTTACAAGTTGCGCTTGTTCTTTCAAAAGTTCAAATATCCGGACTCCTTCTTCGTAGCTACTTCCAAATGAGCTTCTAGCTATCGCATCACTCGTTAAAGTTCCAAAATCAGGCCAAACATCCCGCTCAACTGATCCCTTTTTCATAACCATCGTATCCCAATTTTGAATCATTTTTGTGCAACTTATTTGAAAGGCTGGTAACATATTCTGTGCAAAATTAAGAAAATTGCATATATATTTATTACTCAATCCAGATTTTTCTACGGAATATTTATACTTATCAAATACATACCTTAAGTTTCTCGACATGAAAAGTTGGGTTAAGTAGCCTTCTATGCTTAGACCATTTATCGCCATCATAGGCCCCAACTCCCGTTGTCATAAAATTTGTTAGTGGATTAAGTGTCGTCTTAAGAAAATCATTTGAGTTCATTAATACATATTTGATGATATCAGGTTCCATAATTTGCACTCTTGCTTTCCATCCACGCCATGTAACACATTTTTTACCTGCAATTAAGTGTTTACAAGTTATATATATATATATATATATATATATATATATAGACACACACACACACATAGGGAAGAGTTTTTTTAAGAACCATAAATATTGTGAGAACTTAAGAACCTTTTATAGCATTTGGATAAATAGAATCAATGGTTGATATATTGGATGACAATTTTGTAATTATTTAAAACTTTGATAGTGGGGAATTTTGAAAAGATGTGAAAATGTTATTTTTGGAAGAAAAAAACCTGTTTTTTCTCTTTCTCTCTTACTTTTTTTCATTTTCATTTTATTTTTCTTTCATGAGAATTGATTTTTATAGTAAAAAGAAACGTTTTTTTATAAAAAAATATTTTTTTCTATATAGAAAATTATTTAATTGCTAAAAATTTAACGTATTTTATATAAAAATATTATGTGTCTATATAGAATGTTTATATAAAATATTTTTTTCTATAGAATATGTTAACAAACATATTCTATGTATAATTTACGTAGAATGACATGCAATCTACGTAGAATGTCGTGTAAAATGTCAAGTATCATATATTCTACGTAGATTACATGATAAAATATGTCAAAAACACATTGAAACAAAAAAAAAGAAGATTTCATTTAGACATTTTATCAAACAATTGTTATGCAACTGATATAAAATATACGAAAAAGACATTGAATAGTAATGTTAATCTACATAAAAAGATATAGAAATGTATTAAAAACATAAAAATATATGAAATATATAAGAAACATAACATTCTACATAGATTATGTGTGATTTTTTACAAGTAGTCTTGTATAATATTCTATGTAGATTATCAAGTAATCTACATAGATTATCACGTAATCTACATAGATTATCATGTAAAACATCTAATAACTATTACATTCATTATAAATCTAATATCTTACAAATAATCTTCATTACAAAACATGGAAAATATTTAAATAATAATAATAATAAATTATTTAAATCAGCATTTATTAAATTAAGATTTAAAAATTAAAAACAAAAACGAAATTAATGAAAAGAAAAGGACCAAAATTGTTATTAAGAAAAAGAGTTTAATTGTCATTTAGGAAAATAAATGAGACAGATGGACCATTTGCGCAAGGAAACAATGTAAATAAGAACCGTTTATGCAAAATTAAAACTACATGGACCGAATACAAAATTTTATTCAAACCATCGTTTTTGTAATCTACTCTTTTAATTATAACTAGTTTATAACCCACGTATTACGTGAATATTTTTAATTAAATTTATTTATATAAAATGTATATGTGTAAAATAAAAGACATGCAAAAATAATAATTATGTTTATTTTTTATTATTTACAGTGAAAAAAAAATAGAGTATATTTATCTTTTTTTAAAATATTAAACTGTATTTATCTATTATTTTTTATAAATTGTAATTATCTTTTTGATGAAGGTAGATGTGACACGTGACATTTGATGTTTTCCTTTATTATACATAATAATAATAATTTTCACAACTAATTCAAATTATTACATTTGGATCTAATTATGTTATTATGGATAATAATGATGGATATTTATTTTTGGTAAACATTAATTTTAATGTTACAAAATCTAATTTATTACTAATTAATTAATGAAAAAAAATAAAGTCAAAATTTAATGCAATTAAGTTAAGGTGTTAAATTTGGAAAAGGAGGTAGAAAAATAAAATTTTCTTGTATTGTAGAAGTGACATATGACATGAATTGTTTTGTTTTATTATAATATATAGGTTATCAACCCATATATTACATGAGTTGATTTAGAAAATACATTTTTTTTTATATTTTAATAAATTATTATAAAATTTATATATAATTAAAATAAAAAAAATTGAAAGCTATTTAAATTAATGATAAAAAATACTTAGTTGTTTGATATTAAATAAAAAATATTATTATATTGTATTATTAAAAACAGATAATATGTGTTTGCAAAAATGTTTCTTTTAATTTTTATTAACTTCAAATATGAAATATCAATGTAAGAAACAATAAACTTCAATTATGTGAATGTGTATATATTTTGAAAATGATAAAATATAAAACAACAATATCTGAAAATCAACAATCAAAATTTATTATATTCACAATTGAAGTTTTATCAATTAAATTCTAAATATTGTTAGCAAAATAATTAACAAAAATTTTTAACTTTATTTACTACACTTCTTTAAATCCAAATTTTTACATTTGAATTTAACTATGATCATTAAGTATAATAATGACACATATTTATTTTAGGTAAATATTAATTTAATATTAATTCAAATTAAAATCAAAATTTAATGTAATGTAATTAAGTTAACGTAGTAAATTTGGAAAATGAATAAAAAAATGGCATAAGTATAATTATTGATTAAAATTAAGGGTATAAGAGACATTTCATAAATAATTATGAGTTGTCATTAATCTGGACCATTGATTTCTTTCAATCTAATGGTCCAGAAACTCCAAATAGTTTTCTTAATATATATAGTATAGACTAGTTTATAAACACATGTATAACATGTGTATACATTTAAAAATTTAATTCAGTAATCTTGTAGGATAATTTTTAAATATATTTTATCAAATTTATAATATCTATTTATATAATACAATAAAATATAAATATAAATATATAAAAAGAAAAGTTATCATTCAAATTCAAATTTGAGTTTTATATTAGATAAGATTTAAATATGATTAAATATTATTTAAATTATTTATTATAGATAGATTTAAAAAAACAAATTTTAGAAGGATATTAATAGGAAACTGTTAGGTACACGTGGCAATCCCATGCTAAACTAATTGACGTTCTATCTAGATGTCATGTGGCATCTAGTTACTCATACAATAGAATAGATAGATACGTAGTCATGGAAAATTTGACAAGGACATGGCAATACAATAGGTAACCATTTAACTTTTTACATGAAAGAGACAAGTAGCGGTCCACCTAATTAGTTACGGTGTACAATAATACAATATCTTTTGTAACTTCTACCCACCACCACCATATAAATACACACATGGGTTGGGTTGATACGAACCTCGCAATTTTGTGAGAACATAAAGAACCATTAAAATTGCATAAAGTTATACATCAAATGCACATGTTCAAAAGAGAAATTTATAACTTAAAACCATTGTTGGTCTTAAATATTAATAAATATCATAATACAACATTAAAACTACCTATAAAATTTAATTTCATTAAATTATACACTAATGCACAAATTTAAACATTAAATGCAAAAATTTTATTAAATGCAAAAATTCGTACATAAAGTTAACTAATTTATCATGATATGCGTAAATTTATATATGAAATGCATAAATTTATCAAATATATAAATTTTAGGATCAAATGCATAATTTTATGCATTAAATTCACAAAATTTGAAGAGGTTCTCACGGAACTAACGGGTTGTTACCGGAACCAACCCTATATATGTGTGTGTGTGTGTGTGTGTGTGGTCCATCATTAACGTTTTCATGTCCAGAACAAGATATAAATATATAATCTTTTTAAAAAAAATTTAAATACAACATACTATTTTTTTAAAATGAATTCAATAAATTATATACCGTGTGATTAAAAAATTAAACAAAAATTATTTGATTGATAAGTAAAACAAATTCTTTGTTGTCCTTTCTAATACACCTTATATATTTTGAGCCGCTAATTATATTTGTAAAGCACATAATACATTATAGCGAATAAAAACTTTTATGATTTGTTACTTAAATAAAAAAGATTAATCATGAGAAGTACATTACATGGTTATCGAAATCGCGATTTAAATCGTAGGATCGTACGATCCTACAAGTGGATTTCGATCAATCTCGCTATTAGAATCGATTTTGGGTAGGATCGTAAGCAAGATCGTAGGATCGTTAGTAAGATCGTAAGATCGTACGACGATCCGATCCTACGTACGATTTGTTTTCATAAGCAATATCGTAGGATCGTAGTAAGATCGTACGACGTGTATTTCAAACTTTTTATAACTTGTGAATGGATGTATGAAAATGACTTTTTTTAGTATTGTCTTTTGGATGAGAATTACTTTCTTTATGAACATGATTTTTTTTGGATGGAAATGACTCTCTTTTGTTTATGATACAATACTGTGATATATCATATTTAATTTCGGTAGGATCTTACGATCCCGATCCGATCATACGATCCCGATCTTGCAATGACAAAAACAACCCTAGGTAAGATCTCGATCTTGACAACTTTGGTACATTATTCTATTATAGTAATATAATATTTAAAATTCTATTAACTCCATATTTGCTAAAAATATATTTTCGATTTTAAGATATATATATCTTCATTATTATACATAATTTTTTAAATTTAGTTATATGCTTTCATTTATGAAGTTTTATATAATTAGTAGTTTTAAAATTTTAAAATAAAAATTCATATATATGTTTTATAACTAATTATTTAATAAAAATATTCAGTTAATAAACTAGTTTATTATCATTAATTAAACGTGAAAAGTTTTTTTTCCTATTATTAGACACCTAACAACAAGGATGATGAGTAAAATTTTTTTTTTTTTTTTTGGTAATTCTAATTCTTCTAAAATTCAACTTACATTAAAAGTCCAGAAAAAAATAACTGAGAAAAATGCAAAGATACGATGATAGGTTTTGAATTCCCATAAATTTAATTACACAAAAGCTGAAAATAATTAATTATAAGAATGTACGTACGTACTTACCGTATTTCATATGAAGATGGTGGGGGAAGGGTAAAACTCGACGGAGAACATCACGATGATCGGCACCAGCACCGGAGAGTTGTATGGGTTTAGATTTGGCAATATTCAGCATCATTGACGACTCTTTCGTGTCTCCGAACAGCACTTTGTATTTATTGCCATTAAAACCTTGCTCTCTCAGGTATTTCTCCAGCTTCTTTGGTCTCACCCACACCATGTTTACCACCTTCCATGCACATAGTACAACCACTGTAACGCATAACATCGCCACTGTGTTTAATATTAATACTGTATCCATATCCTCTTGTCCACTTCGATCCCAAAATTATATCGGAATTTGAAGTGGCCAAGTGGGTATCCCAAGTTTCTTCTATATATGCATATATAGTGCATACCGCTAGCCTCTTTTAAAGATGTGGATGAGGTTGAACCACCAAAGCTTTATTATTAGTTTTTTTTTTATCATGATATGTGTGTGTTTATATATACTTAGGGTTGGGTTCAATGACAACATGAGAACCGCTTCAAAATTTGTGAAATTAATGCATAAAATTAGGCATTTAATGTTAAATTTATGCATTTATATAAATATCTACGCATATCATGATAAATTTGTTAAGTTTATGTGCGAATTTGTGTATTTAACAATATTTGTGCATTTAATGTTCAAAATTGTCAATTTAGTGTATAATTTAATGAATTTAAATTTTAAATGTAATTTTAATGTTATATTATGATATTTATTAATATTGAAGACCAATAATTACTTTAAGTTATAAATTAAATTTTTAAATATGTGAATTTGATGCACAAATTTGTGCATTTTTAATAGTTCTCACGTTCTCATGGAATCAAGAGATTCCTACCTGAACCCAACCCAACCCTATATGTATATATATATATATATATATATATATATATATATATATATATATATATATATATATATATATATATATATATATATATATATATATATATATAGGGGTGAGTTCAATGGAAAACCACTATGCACCGGAAAACTGTGAAAACCTACGCATACCGTCCGATTTGGTGCATTTCATGAAAAACGCGGTGACATGATCGTAAATAAAATGATGCATCACGCGAGATTTTGATGCATCACGAAGAAAAATTTATGCATCACGCGGAATTTTGATGCATCACGCGGGGAATTTGATGCATTTGTGGTGGTGCAGTATGGTTTTCACAAGTTTTCACGTGCATGGTGGTTTTCCATTGAACCTCCCTATCTCTCTCTCTCTCTCTCTCTCTCTCTATATATATATATATATATATATATATATATATATATATATATATATATATATATATATATATATATATATATACAGAGGTGGGTTCAATGGAGAACCTCAATGCATCGAAGAACCTTGAAGAACCTCTATGCACCACCACAAATGCATCACAATTTCCCCGTAATGCATCATTATTTCCACGTGATGCATCAAATTCTCGAGTGATGCATCGATATTTACGTTATTTCCACTTGATGTATCAAATTCCCGCGTGATGCATCGATTTCTACGTGATGCATTTTAGTTTTTCTAGCGACGCATTGTGGTTCTCCAAGGTTCTTCGATGCATAAGGTTCTCCATTGAACCCACCCCTATATATATATATATATATATATATATATATATATATATATATATATATATATATATATATATATATATATATATATATATATAGGGGTGAGTTCAATGGAAAACCACTATGCACGTGAAAACTATGAAAACCTACGCATACTGTCCGATTTGGTGCATTTCGTGAAAAACGCGGTGGCATGATCGTAAATAAGGTGATGCATCACGCGGAATTTTGATGCATCACGCGAGATTTTGATGCATCACGCGGGGAATTTGATGCATTTGTGGTGGTGCAGTGTGGTTTTCACAAGTTTTCAGGTGCATTGTAGTTTTCCATTGAACCCCTATATATATATATATATATATATAGGGTCAGGTTCTATGGGGCACATGTATGCATTGTGCACTTTGGGAACCTGTATGCACCGTTAGATCTTGAATTTCAATGGTTCAGATTGTAGTGGCAAAAGATTAATTAACTTGAAAATGGGTGCACGGGTGCATAGCTTCTCGTGCGCGGAAGGGCAAAATCGGAAGATGCTTGAATTCAGAAAATATTCTATCCGAATCTAAACAAACATGATGCATCTTCATCCAATTTATTGGATTCGTCCTCAAACACGATGCATCTTCATCAAATTCAATTTCAAACATGATGCATTTCGACCATATCCATCCTCGTCTTTGTTCCATCATTATGCATCACCAAAATCGTGATGCATTTCGACATTTAAACGTGTTAATTTCGTGATGCATCTCTGAAATTTAAACGTGCAATGCATTTTTAAATTAAATCTTATAATTTAACAATATATTATTAAGCATTCCCAAAATGCCCTTAATACACCCTTTGTAAACAAGCAATGCATTTTTGGTTCCCATTTGGTTCCCGATGCATATGGTGCCCCATAGAACCTCAATATATATATATATATATATATATATATATATATATATATATATATATATATATATATATATATAGGGGTGGGTTCAATGGACAACCACTATGCACCTGAAAACAATGAAAACCTACGCATACCGTCCGATTTGGTGCATTTTATGAAAAACGCGGTGGCATGATCGTAAATAAGGTGATGCATCACGCGGGAAATTTGATGCATCACGCGGGATTTTGATGCATCACGCGGGGAATTTGATGTATTTGTGGTGATGCAGTGCGGTTTTCACAAGTTTTCAGGTGCATTGTGGTTTTCCATTGAACCTCCCTATATATATATATATATATATATATATATATATATATATATATATATATATTTCCTAAGATCTTTAATTTCCGGGACGAAAAAATGTCCTATATAAATACCTAAATAAAAACACACCAATATTTTAGTGGTTTGAAACCTAGTCAAGCTAGGCAGCTCATCCTCACGCCGAGCCGAATTTTATCAAACAAATTAAAATGTTATGGATACACAAATTTTCAATGACAAAGTCAAGCAAATAAGACTTATAAAATAAAACAATACTCAAGTATAGAACGATAAAAACCTGATCAAAATAGCGGGAGCCATGAGCCGTGAATAAATACACTTTAAATTGTACAAGCTGCAAATCTGTAATATTTAGCTAACAAAAACAAAAATTGATTAAGATTTAACAAGAAAAACATATTCAAATCATGGTTATCGAAATCGCGATTTAAATCGTAGGATCGTACGATCCTACGAGTAGATTTCGATCAGGATCGCTAGTAGGATCGATTTTAAGTAGGATCGTAAGCAAGATCGTAGGATCGTTAGTAAGATCGTACGACGATCCGATCCTACATACAGTTTATTTTCGTAAGCAAAATCGTAGGATCGTTAGTAAGATCGTACGACGTGTATTTCAAACTTTTTATGACTTGTGAATGGATGTATGAAAATGATTTTCTTTAGTATTGTCTTTAAAGTTTGAATCATCTTTGAAAATGACTAGCTTTCTTTTGAATGAAGAATTACTTTCTTTATGAACATGATTATTTTTTGGATGGAAATGACTCTCTTTTGTTTATGATACAATACTGTGATATATAATATTTAATTTTGGTAGGATCTTACGATCCCGATCCGATCCTACGATCCCGATCTTGCAATGACAAAACGATCCTAGGTAATATCTTGATCTTGACAACCTTGATTCAAATTAAGATTAAGATTTAAACACATCAAAATTTGAACAAAAAAACAGATTTAGATTTAAACCCCTAGACATAGAAATGTAAATCCTAAACAATTTCAGATCAAAATTTAAAATCATACCATAAACCATTTTGCTAAATCACAAAGAACAACTCCTCTGTGATAACATAAACCATTCTGCTAAATCAAACCATAAACCATTCTGGGATAGCAGAAGCAACAAAATAGGAACTTGGTTCACATTAAACTCAAACCATTCTGCTAAATCACAAAGAATCCAACTCCTCTGCTGAAATCAAACATATGTGTGTGCGTGAACTCAATCAAACAACCCATAAACCAACTAAACTTTGAATAATTGGTATACAACTAAACAATCAAAATTTTAGAAAATTTAAGATTTAAGGAACACAAAACTAACATGTGTGAGTTTGTAGCTCTGTTAGACTGTTTTGATGTTTTGCCTTTGCCCTTTCGCATACACAGACCAGACCCGAGTAGTAGGGGTGTTCAAAAAAATCCGAGCATCCGAAACAAAAATCCAAAAATCCAATCCGAAACTATACGAAATTTCGGATTCGGATAGTAAAATTCCAGATTTTCGGAAATTCCGATAATCCGATATCCGAAAATCCAAAAAAAAATTACATTTTTTTAAAAATTTTCTTATATCTTTAATATTGCTTCTTACATAATATTGAGTGTTTATTATTATTCTAATGTATATTTTTGAGTTTTATCTTAGTATTATAGATTTATTAATTAATATTTTTATAAATTTTAGTTTTTTTATATTTATTAGTCGTTTTGAGTAAAATAATCCGGATACATTTAGTTTGTGATATATGTATTTTTAATATCTATTTGAATATATGAATTTGTATTTTAGATATTTAAATATTTGATTTAATTTTTTTTAAAAATTAAAAAATATGAATTTTCGGAAATTTTTTTCGGATATTCGGATAATCCGATATCCGAATCCGAAATTTCGGATTTGGATAGCAAAATTCACTATCCGAAATTTCGGACATCTGAAATTCGGATATCCGGTTTTGAACACCCCTACCGAGTAGAATAGAGGCTAGATGAGATAAGTGAACGATTGAGCGTCGAACAAAGGCTAGATGTTAAAAAAGAAGTGAGTATTAGAGTATCCGAGTATGGTGCAGATGAGTGATTGAGCGTCAACCTCCGTCCTTAAAATTTGAACAATGCTGACGTCCTTCCATCTTCTTCTTTCTTTGCCTCTTCGGTTTGCTCACAACACACAACATTGTTGGAAGTTGGAAATCGATCAATTGCCAAGCAAGACTTTCCATCTTCTGCGATGCCCTCGTAATTGCAATCACTTCTGTGTGCTTCACGCATCATGGCTTTAGGTTGATGCCTGATGGACCTGATGTTCTACGCTTCAAGTTGCCAAGTTGGAACAGGTACCCTAATTGAGACTAGTAATGGGTTACATGGGCCTAAAGTTTGATGCCTAGTCTCCCCTTAGGCAAGAGCCGGGATATTAATTAAAAGTATGAGAAATGTTAAATGAAAAAACATATGTGTTGAATTAATGTGTTGTGTTATTACGTACTTCAACAAAAATATTAAATCAAAATGAAACTTTGATTCAACATTTACTGTTGAATCACGAACTAACACATTAATTCAACATATATTTTGTTTGATTTAACATTAATTCACAAGATCCTATATGTGTGTGTGTGTGTGTATAGGGGTGAGATCTTTGTAGATTTTAATTTCTCACAGGATCCTCTACACATGTAATACATACTATTATACATGTAATACATACTATTACAAGTGTAATATGAACTATTACACATGTAATCAGAACTATTACACATGCTTCGAAATTAAAACCCAGATTTGGAACAAACATTCATCAATGCTTCGAAATTGAAAAAATCATCTAAGAACCTTCAAAATTATACATGTTTAAATTCTACAAAGTACAAACGCGAAGAATACAAATACATGCAATATATATTAAAAATCAAACACACAAAATATTGAATCTAAATACAAACTTGAAAGTAATATCTTCACATCAATTTCTTACATATGATATAAAACTATTACACATGTAATAAACATGTAATAAAATATTTACTAGAATAATGTATATAACTATTATACATATAAATGATATAATATATGACTATTTCACATGTAATATATGACTATTACACATGTAATAAACGTGTAATAAAAGTGCAACACACTACCTTTTAAAATTACAAAAAATCATCAAAGAACCTTAAAAAAATTAGAATCGATCTTCGTGATGCTTGAAAAGAACACGAACTGTTATTTTAAAAAACTCATATTTTGAACGAACATACATCAATGATTCATATTCGTCTTAGAAAATCATTTTCAGAAAACTTCGAGCAAAACCCAAATCTTGGACTTGTTTTTTTCTTTGAACGAGTTTTCATACTTTGGTGCTATTATAAATTTCGAACAAATCTAAAAGTTTTGAATATATATGAAAAAAAACTCAAACAAATATTGAAAAAGAATAATAAAAATATGAATATGAGAGAGAGAGAGAGAGAGAGAGAGAGAGATAACCTGGGAGAGAGAAGAAAGAGTGTGCATGTATTGAAGTTGGAGAGGTGGACAGAGAGAAAAATAAAAACTCAAATATGTCATTGCCTTTTTTTTCTTTATTTGAAACTTTAACAAAAAAGATAATTTAATTAAAGATTGTCATTACATCTTTCACCTTTCATTTTTTAATCTAATGATTGATATTAGTTCCATGAGACTATATAAGTATTGAGTTCTAGAATGATTATCTGTACTTATTAATAAAGAAGAACACTAAGCGCCACGTGGCGCTCTCTGTTTAATCCAAAATATTCTTTTCCCTTCCATTTTTTCCTTAAATAACTATATTAAATTTGTAAACTAATTAATGTTTAGTTAAATAATTAATTAATTAATTAATAATTAATTTTATAAATAAACTTGCATAATTATATTAAGAAAAGACAATATCATGAATAATTTAAATACTTTTAAAATATATTGAATAAACATAATATCATAGTTATATATTATTATCATTATTATATATTAAAATAGAACTTTATCTTGATAGACATATATTTTGATTTTTGCAACCTTTTATTTATCTGGCTTTAATAATTACACAATTTAATTGATAGGTATGAATAAAATAAACTATTTATTTACTTATCATAACTAGAAAACTAAAAATAAGCAATACAATAATTAACTTTTATATATTTTTAATATTATACGATAATTTTTTCTCTCCATATCATGAAATTTAAATAAAAATAACTATTTAATATTTTTTATCAAATAAAATAATTATTTATATAACTTATATTGAGTATCCTATAAATATCAGTGTAACTAATATTTTTTTAGAAATAGAAATGTTGTCTTCAGGTTTGAAGGTTTACTAAATGATTTTCTAATATTACAATTAAATAAAACAATATTATCTTCAAATTTAAGGGTTGCGTATTAATTTAAACTTAGTTTTGAAACAATCTATTTTTTGAAATATTAACTTATATACTCCATGATATTGTGTTTACATTATCTATTCAATAGATATTTGTTATTTAAATCTATTTTTCTTAAAGAATAATCGTACATAGATTTATTTATGATTGTCTAATAATTTTTATTCGAGTCAAACTATATAGTAGTAATCAAAACTTCATAAAATCCGTAAAATTGCTAAGCTAAATTGATTATCATACAAAAATCTTTGAATTTATTGTTTTAAATGGTTGATTATAATAAAACAACAAATAAAACATAATTGTAGACATTAGTAAATAAATTTATTAATTTTTTGAAGGTTAATTATGTATACCCTCATATCATGAGTTTTAATTCATATTTTTATATGATTTTAAAATATACTCTATATAATTTTAACATGAGTACTTTACTTTTATATTATATTTGTAATATTATTTTAATTTTATATCTATTATTTAACATACCCATGTATAACATGGGTCAATAAACTAATATATATATATATCAAAATTTTATTTCATCCTTCTCGATGCTATCAACATTAATTGTTATTGTAAATTAATTAATTTTGTCAATCTTTGGCAGATAAGGGTTAGTATTAAAAAAAATCCAATCAACTTTTTTGATTTTTTCAATTAAGTCTATACCCTTTTTTTCCAATTGTTTAATTCTCTAAACTATGTTTATTTTATTCAAAAGTATATATTTTTGACCGGCTACCGGATTAGTCGGTAAAATACAACTGATAAAATAAGAAGTTAGGGACTTAATCGCTAAAATATGAAAAGATAGTGAGTTTAGTCTAATGTTAATCATGTGAAAAAATTAAGGCAACTTGTTTGGTAACCGGTCAAACATGTCAAATATACACTTTTGAATAAGACAAAAAAAAGTTTTGAGACTTAAACAATAAGAAAAAAAAATTAGGGACTTAATCGTAAAAACGAAGAAAGTTGATAAAGTTTTTTCAATATTAAATTATAACATTATTAAATTGTAAGTTGATGGGGTTATACAAATTATAACATTACTAGAAGTTGATATATGTTATTAAATTATTCAACTAGCAAAACTATTTTGAAAATATGATTACTAAATGTGTGTGAACATAAGAAATATTATACAAAATTCACATCGAAATTAATTTAAAACTACATGGTCTAAATTGTAATATTAATTAAGGAAGTGCCTATCACCCTTCCATAGATAGTAACCGGATTTTATGTTGCTTAAAACTAGCCAATAAATCATAACACTTTTTATACATCACCTAAATATGAATTAAAATGTAGACGATTATTATCAAAGCAAACGTTAATGAACACAATTAATTACGTGGTGTCATTTTTAGTGTTAATTAATATTGGTGTTTTAATTATCAAGCTAGGTAGAATGTAAAATAGTGGGGTTTTCTCCCTTATATAATTTATTAGATGAGGTTTACGTACTTAACCACCAATTACACAACCAATATTTTATTATTATACTAACTAGTTTATTACCCGCGTATTACACGGAGTATATATATATATATATATATATATATATATATATATATATATATATATATATATATATATATATATAAAAAGGTAAATATATAAATATTATTTTTTAAACAAAACTATATAAATATATATGAATAATAATTATTTGCTTATATTTTTTAAACTTTTATTATATTATATTATAATTAATAAGTTTGTAGAGTATTAGATTTTGTTTGATTTGATTTGAGTTTAAAAGTAGATTATATTAGATTTGGATAGAATTCAATTAAATTTCTTTATTATTTTTAAAACCCATATATGCCACGTATCGATTCATAGTGCTGACACGTGACTTCACAAGAAAAAAGTAAAGTTACTCTTTTATTAGTATTTATTATAGATTAGCTAGATTATTAAGTGTACTATTTATATCAATTCATATTTTCATTCAGATTTTTTAGAATTGATAAAAAGAATTGATAATTTCTTATAATTCCTACTAATATATAAGTAATAATAATAGAAAATTCTAAGAATAAAAGTAGATTTTAAATTCTATAAATTAGTTTAAATTTTAAAATCAATACTTTTTTAGAATATTTATGAATGAAAACATATGAAATATATGAAGGAATAATTGAATCTAATTTGTCAACATTTTATACTTAATAAATATTTTATATTAATAAATAAATATTTGTTTTAAAATATAAATTATACAAAATTATTACAATTATTATATGCATGTTTCGAATTATAAAGACAATATATATGTTTTAGTTATTAGCAATCTATTGGTTAATTACTTTTAATATAATAAATTGAAGTGATTAATGTAAGGAAATAAATTAGGAAAGAAAGATAAAAAGTTATTTATATATTTTTGAGTAAATGACATTTTTGGTACTTGTGGTTTGATGGTTTACCCGAATTCAGTCCCTTAACCATAATAATGTCAAATTTCATCCCTATTTTGCTAATTTTGTGCCCTTTTAGTCCCTCGTCCGTTAAACTTAATGACACAATCGTTAAATTTGTAAAAATGAAATTTTTACCCTTTTCATTGAGACGATTTTAGTCCCTATGGTTTTATTATTTACCCATTTATAGTCCAACATTTATTTTATTTTATTTTATCTTTATAATACTCTTATATTATTTATAGATATACTTAATTCATTATAAACACACTTATTTTATTTATAAATATAGTTATGTTTTAATATTTTATTTACATTTACTATTGTTCGTATTTTATTTAAAATTTAACTTTTACTATATTTTAAATATATATTTCTTTACTAATTTCTTTAAAGTTCATCTTCTTTATTAATTTTAATTTTTATAATATTGTTGTTGACATTTATAAATGTAATTTTGTTAGTTGTGTTTAAGTAAATATAATATCGTCGATATTTTTCCTCTCCAAAGTCACTATTTCTTCAAGTATCTTCCAACCTAATCAATTATCGACACATAAATTATATTGTATGTGTTGGATATATATATATATATATATACACACACACACATATATATATATATATATATATATATATATATATATATATATATATATATATATATATATATATATATATATATATATGTGTGTGTGTGTGTGTGTGTGTGTGTGTGTGTGTGTTTATTGCCAAGTCGCTCATGAGCTTATTATTTCCTGCTAGCTTCCACGAGCGTTGCTTGGCTGCAGGGGGAGGGGTTTCCCAATTGAGATGAGTATCTCAGTGTCTTATAGGATCTCAAGTGCCTGTAGGAAGGGGTTAGTGTGTCTCTGGGCAGAGATTAGCGCGACATGAGTGATGCTAGAGAGTGTAGAGTTATTGTGATTGTCATGCTTAACATGTGTTTAGTTGTATAGTCTAAAACCATGTGTACTCACGAGCTGTGAAAGTTTACGTATTCGAGTCTAAATGTGTGTCTAGGGAACAGAAGATAGGTACGCCAGCTCCTAAGTAAAAGGAAGAGCTTGAGGTTGCTGCAAAAGGTTTCCGCATTCCGTTGACTATATGTTGATATTATTGCTTTTGGGGAAACTCTATGTATCTGTACTTTGGGATTTATATAGTTGAGGTTAGGGGTGTTCAAAAGAAACCGGAAAACCGAAAAACCGAGCCGGACCGGTCAATCCGAAACCGAAAAAACCGAATCCGAAAAAACCGACATATGACGGACCGGTTACGGTTTTCATTTTTAATAAACCGCGAGTAACCGAACCGAACCGAACCGAACATAAACATATCACAAATATTTACATATAAATAGATAAATTACAAGCTAAAATATTATATTTATAGTTTCATTTAAATTAAATATTTGTTTGTTTAAGTAGTTTTATGAAAATTTTAATGTAATTGTTATATTTATTACGAATAAACTTAATTTTAAGGTACAATCAAAGTTTAAAAATTTATATTTCTATACTTTTATTATTTATATATAGATAACAACTATCCGAAACTATCCGCAAACCGAACCGCATATAACCGAAACCGTAAAGCGGGTAACCGAAACCGAAAATACGGTTCACACTTTTGCTACTAACCGAACCGAACCGGTCCATGAACAGCCCTACTATATATATATAAATGGAAAACCACTATGCACATGAAAACTATGGAAACCTACGTATACCGTCCGATTTGGTGCATTTCATGAAAAACGCGGTGGCATGATTGTAAATAATGTAATGCATCACGCGGGATTTTGATGAATCACGTAGGAAATTTGATGCATCACGCGGGATTTTGATGCATCACGCCGGGAATTTGATGCATTTGTAGTGGTGCAGTGCGGTTTTCACAAGTTTTCAGGTGCAATGTGGTTTTCCATTGAACCTCCCTCTATATATATATATATATATATATATATATATATATATATATATATATATATATATTCAAGTATCTTCCAATGTCATTATTTCTTCAAGTATATTCACATATGTATATAATTTATGTGTTGATAATTGATTAGGTTGGAAGATATTTGAAGAAATAGTGACTTTGGAGAGGAAAAATATCGATGATATTATATCTACCTAAACACAACTAACAAAATTACATATATAAATGTCAACAATAATATTAAAAAAATTAAAATTAATAAAGAAGATGAACTTTAAATAAATTAGTAAAGAAAATATATAATTTTAATTAAAATAAAAGTCAAATTTTAAATAAAATACGAACAATAGTAAATGTAAATAAAATATCAAAATTTAAGTATATTTATAAATAAAATAAGTGTGTTTATAATAAATTAAGTATATCTATAAATAATTATAAAGATAAAATAAAATAAAATAAATGTTGGACCATAAACGGGTAAATAATAAAACCATAGGTACTAAAAGCATCTCAATGAAAAGGGTAAAAATGTCATTCTTACAAATTTAACGGTTGTGTCGTTAAGTTTAACGGACGAGGGACTAAAATGGCACAAAATTTGTAAAATAGGGATGAAATTTGACCTGGCAAACCATCAAACCACAAGGACCAAAAATGTCCTTTACTCTATATTTTTTAATTATTGATTTTAATTAGAAAAGAAAGATAAAATGACATAGATATAATTATTGATTTTAATTAAGGGTATAAAAGACATTTCATAAATAATTATGAGTTGTCATTAATCTGGATCATTGATTTCTTTCCATCGAATGGTCCAGATACTCCAAATGGTTTTTTTATTTTATATAGTATTGATATGAATGTTTATTTATTATAACCAAATTACATCAAATTCATTTTCATAAATTATATAAATAATAATTTTATTTATTTTAGTTCAGCCAGCTAAATCGCGATTCATTCGCCTATCATCCTATAACTATAAAGCAATGTATTAAACATCTTAATTATTAAACCAGGCCGGGCTAGGCAGTCTTTAAACGTCTAATTTGGGGGGCTCCTTGGTGATATCCAATTTTGAAATATGAAAATTAAATCATAGTTATACCAAACTTCACTTCAATAGTCTTGTATATCCATGCTGCCAAGCCATGTTATGATATATTTCGCTTGCTAAAATGATCTTGTTCGTTACTGGTCTTTTTTTTTTTTTTTAACGAAAGACAAATATTATTAGCAACAAAGAGTCTCGAAGAAAGAGACCGTTACACCCAAAAAGCCTTGATACAAGTAACACAAATTGGAAAAACAACAGAAAAACCCCTCACGAAATTACAATAAGACAATTAACCCAACACCCCAAAAGGATTTAGGCACCAATTTGCCCAATTAATTGGAAGCCCATCCTTCCTATTTGCGAACTTAAGACCAGATAGACGTTGAACATAATGAAATGGATATTCATCGTTCGTGCCTGATCTTGAGACTCGATGCAAGTTGAATATCAACATTTACTAAAGTTTATTATTTTATAATAATATTTAAGTTTATATCTTTCTAACTAGTTTATTAATCTAATTATTACGTGAATAAATTTTAATAAATAATTGGTTAGTTAAAATGAACATAATGTTAATTAATTCTTATAAAAAATTAATACAAAAGTACAAATATTATTATCTATATTTATAGATATTAATGAAGATTAGTTACTTTTTAATTTTAACATTCTTTTAATTTGTTTATTTATAAATTTATATATATTTAATCGATATAATTTGGAAATTTAATTTTACATAAAACACAATGGTTATATATATATTTTATAATTAATAAGATGCTATGAAATTATTTATATAATTTGTATTTATTTTTACATATATTAATAAGTTTATAAACAAATACTATAATAATAATAATAATAATAATAATAATAATAATAATAATAATAACAACTGTGGCTTTTAGATTTCAGTGACTAAAAGCATTTTATCTTTGAAAATTTTCAGTAATTAAGCAACACATTTTGAAAATATTTTACCAAATAAATTAGTTATATCACTAAACTATGATGGTTTATTGCAATTTGTCAAACTAGCTCTTTATACCTTCTGAAACATTTAAGTTCACAATCTTATGACCCCTTAATGAATGAAATGTTGTGTACGTAAATATATATTTTTTTAGTGGTTGTGTGGTTGGTGATTGAATTATTTTCGGAAAGAGAAAGTCAAAAGTGATGATTGACTGATTTCTAACTTTTACCAACCAATTTCTTCAATCACTAAAAGCCATCTAACTTGTAATCATATATACCAAGTACTGCTTAGTGACACCGAAATACAACACATTATTGTGCGAAATGAAATAATGTAGTGATGAGTGTTAAAGTTTATGTAGAATCAAAGGAGCACCATACTGCGGTTGAAGGATAAAGACTACATGAGGAGCATGCATATAAGATGGTGAAACTTCGAAGGAGAAGTCCTTTAATATCAAGGAGAGAGCGAGTTTCACTTCCAACATCGCAAAGTTTTGTCCAATGCATATCCGAGGTCCCCAGCCGAATGGAAAATATGTTACCCGGTTCTTTGTTGCCTTTGAGATTCCTTCTGAAAACCTCTCTGGCTTGAATTCCATAGCATCATCACCCCAAAATTCATTGTCATAGTGAATTAACATGATTGGTAGTCCAACCTCAGTTCCCGGTGGCATGGTACACCCTCCCACTCTAATTTCTTTGTTAATTCTTCGAGCGAGACCAATAGCAGGAGGATACAGTCTCAATACCTCATGTATGATCATAGTCACCTACACATAATAAGACAACTACTAAATGTTCACCAACAACAAATAATTAATCAACAAATTTCTTAATTTAAGGTGTTTATTATGAAAAAAAAACATGTTTAGACGGTTTTTGCGTTTTCGTACCTCTATTTACTTTTTTCCACAAAAATCTTTAAGTTAATTTTTTTCTTTTTGGTTTTGTGAAATTTGACTATTAGAACCCGGTTATACTTTTTAAACTAGTTTTTTCAAAACGGAAAAGCTGGGTTCTAATAGTCAAATTTTACTAAACCAAAAATAAAAATTAACTTGGGGACTTTTCTGGGAAAAAATAACATGGTGGGACGAAAACACAAAAACTGTAAAAACATGTTGATTTTTTTTCATAATAAACCCTAATTTAAAAGTCATGAACTTACGACTTTAAGATGGTTTAACCCATCATAATCTGGACTTCTTTCGCTAAATACATTCAAAACCTCCTCCCTAGCACGTGATTGCCAGTCTTGATGTTTACTTAATAAAATCAAGGTCCACACGAGTAAGCTTGAAGTGGTCTCTTGGCCAGCAAAGTAGAATAGCTTACACTCATCCATAATTTCATTGATTGTCATTCCATGGATCTTGTAATATCCATCATCGTTTTTTATATTTGACTCCAACATCATTCCTAACAAGTCATCATATTTATCTTTCCCGGCATTAATTTCCTTTAACCTTGTATCAACGACTCTTTTTAGTAGATGTTGTACTTCATTATATATGTTCTTTATCCTCTTGTTCCTTTTCGTTGGCAAGAACCTGATTGATTGAGTGGAATCGTATGAAAAAGAATACTTATATATGCATTGAGCTATCACTCTAGGCTACAACTTGTTTGCATGTCAATTTGTATCTTCATTTATATATGAAGGAAATAATGGTAATAATCAATACTAGAAAAACTGCATACTGCAATGACTTTTTTAGCAACAACGCATGAGTCGTTGCTAATATCTTGAATTAGCAACGAAATGCACTAAAAGGTATTATAATCTTTTAAAATTTCCTGATAGTTTTTTGTACCAAAATATCCAGCAAAAGTCGTTGCTAAATTAGAAAAAAACAATCGACTGTATGTCGTTGCTAAGTATTCTAAAAGCAATCAACAACTATTTTATAAACTTTAGCGATGACTATGTTCGTTGCTAAATCCAATGAATTAAATTTCCTCAATGATCGGCTAGATTAGGTCATTACTATTTATATAAATGTTAGAGGAAAAATTTCCACTCTGTTTTAGCAACGACATTTACTTGTTGCTATGTATATAGCTATTAAAGGGAATTTTCCGCTAAAATTTGCAACGATATTTTGTCGTCGCTATTTGTATAAACTTTTTAATTTTAAAATATATTCAGTTATTTACTTTTAAATATTTTAATCAAAATTAACCAATATTATTTAGTTTTAAAAAAAATTAAAAAAGTTGATAATAAACTTTGAATTCTAATGACACATAAACTTTTATAAACATTGATGAAAAAATTAATAATTAAAATGGTTATCTGTTTCCATTTAAACAAATTAATTTACGATGAACAACGATATACAATGAACTGTGGAGGCCAATATAGCACATTATATTCTTATTTCTTTATGTTGAAACGTTTTTCTTTCGTAAACATGTTTGGTTGTGAATCTAATTATTTTTAAAAAGCTGTAGTGAGAGATACTTGGTTGTAAATCTAACTACTTTTAAATAGCAGTGGTGATGATCTAATGGAGAAGACAATTGTTGTAGTTCAGTGACTTCAACTTGCAAGCAAATGAGCCCTTGTGATGGGATTCAACCCATTGTAAGAGATATATAAATCCAATTCAAATTGAGATTTATTTTTGTAATATTACCTCATTCCAGGGAGATAGATTGATTGAAACGTCGAAGCTACAAGTTGCCCTTGTTCTTTCAAGAGTTCAAATATCTGAACTCCTTCTTCATAGCTACTTCCGAATGCGGTTCTAGCTATTACATCACACGTTAAAGTTTGAAGATCAGACCACACATCCAGCTCAAGCGATCTCTTTGTCATAGCCATCATCTTCCAATTTTCAATCATTTTTGTGCAACTTAATTGAAAGGCTGGTAACATATTCTGTACAAAAGAAATTAGAATATATATGATCAAATTCATAATCAATTTATTTCAGAACACCTTTTTTTCAAAAAAGATTACCTACATTACTAGCTATGAATAAATTTTTGTAATCCGAAAGTTAAAACACACTATGAATAAATTTTGATTCCTTCAAATTTCATTCCATTAGCCAAGCAGCGTCTAAGGTTCATTTTGATGCACATTGTACGTATTCATCAAGTATTATGGGCATCATCACATGATTTTACACGTACTAAGTTGAGTAACATTTAAGCTTGGACGATTATAAATCCAAGTGCGTTTGTTACTCAACCCAAATTTTCCTATGGATTATATTGCTTCAGATTTATCAAGTAATACACACCTTAAGTTTCTCGACATGAAAAGCCGGGTTGAGTATCCTTCTATGCTTAGACCATTTATTGCCATCATAGACCACAACTCCCGTTATTATATACATTGTGAGTGGATTAATTCTTGTCTTTAGAAAATCATTTGAGTTCATTAATACATCTTTGATGATCTCAGGTTCCATGATTTGCACTCTTGGTGTCCATCCCAACCACATATAGAAATTTTTACCTGCAAAATAAGGTTTACGAGTTAATACTTTGCTGTTATAATGTCTTCAACGACTATGGTTTGACAAAAATGCCATTTAAGTGTACAAACATAATTAGAAACAAAAATTGAGTTGAAATGAATAGAGGCAAGCGTAATTCAGTACATTTTGTTAAAGTGAGCAACACCATGCATCACACGTGACTCCTCTTTGACCTGGTTAATTTATTTGCTTTACTTTATTTTCTTTTAGTTATTTACTGAAAATAAGTAGTGGAGATAGGAGGTAGCTAGTCTTATGGGTTTCCTATTTCCTAGGCATTAGTTAGTTGAGTTAGTCAGAGTAATGCTTTCCTATTTGTTTACTTTTGTAAGCCTATATAAGGCATAGCCCTTTTCTTTTATCAAATGCATACAGAAAAGCACATTCAGTGCAGATCGAGAGTTCTTCTTTTCTTTTTTGTAAGTTCCCTGCATTAGTGAGTTGTACATTCTCTTGTTCTTTTGTTCAACAATTTGGTATCAGAGCCAGGTTCTCTGAACAAGGTCTGTACGTATTATTAAGATGAGTGATCTTCAGGTTGTTGGTGGAATCAAGAAACTTAACAATCAGAACTACAATTCTTGGTCAACATGTATGATGTCTTACATGCAAGGCCAGGACTTGTGGGAGGTTGTGAATGGGAGTGAAGTGAGACAACCAGAAGTCGAAGACACTAACGGGGTGCTGCGAAAGTGGAAAATCAAAGCGGGCAAAGCCATGTTCGTTTTGAAGACGACGGTCGAAGAAGATGTACTCGAGCATATCCGGGATGCGCAGACACCGAAAGAAGCCTGGGATACGTTCGCTAGGCTGTTCTCGAAGAAGAACGATACAAAACTCCAATTGTTGGAGAGTGAGTTGTTATCGGTGGCGCAACGCGATCTAACGATCGCGAAATACTTTCACAAGGTGAAGACGATATGTAGAGAGATTTCTGAGTTGGATCCAGAGGCTCCTATTGGTGATACTAGGATGAAGAGAATCATCATCCATGGTTTGAGGCCAGAGTTTAGGAGTTTCATTGCTGCTATACAAGGATGGCAAAATCAGCCGTCACTTGTTGAATTTGAAAATTTGCTAGCAAGTCAGGAAGCATTAGCTAAGCAAATGGGTGGAGTCTCACTTAAGAATGAAGAAGAGGCACTCTATGCTGAAAAAGGCAAAGGGAAATACAAGCAGTATTCTAAAGGTAAGTTCAAAAGAAGTGACGATAATACGAAGGACAATGAAGGTGAACGAAGTTCTCGTACTGGAGGAGGCTCCAAGAATCATTATAGCCGCAAAAAGTTTACACTAAAATGCTATGTTTGTGGGATAAAAGGACATCTGGCAAGGGATTGTTCATCGAAAAAAGCCGTGGAAAGCAACGCTGCTACCTCTAGAAGTGAAGAGGAATGGGATGTTGATGCACTTTTTGCTACAGAAGAAGAAGAGTTAGCTCTTGCTGCAACAACATTCAATCAACAAAAAGATTGGATCGTTGACTCCGAGTGTTCTAACCATATGACTGGTGACAAAGAGAAGCTCCAAAATTTGTCAAAATATAACGGAAGTCGAGTGGTGGTCATAGCAAACAACTCCAAGTTACCGATTGCTCATGTGGGTGATACGGTAGTCCCCCTCAAGTTGGTGACAAAGAAGTGCTACTACAAGATGTTTATCATGTACCTGGTATGAAAAAGAATCTCCTTTCTGTACCACAACTAACATCATCTGGTCATTTTGTTGTGTTTGGTCCACAAGATGTGAAAGTGTATAAAAGTCTTGAAGTTGTTGAAAAGCCTGTGATGGAAGGACGAAAATTGGAGTCGGTGTATGTGATGTCTGCTGAGACTGCATATGTAGATAAGACCAGGAGAAATGAGACTGCAGATTTGTGGCACATGCGATTGAGTCACGTCGGTTACGATAAATTGGATGTCATGATGAAGAAGTCGATGCTTAAGGGACTTCCACAACTTGAAGTGAGAAAGGAAACTGTGTGTGCAGGATGCCAATATGGAAAAGCCCATCAATTGCCATATAAAGAGTCTCAGTTTCAATCAAAGGAACCACTACAGTTGGTTCACTCCGATGTGTTCGGGCCAGTTAAGCAAGCTTCAGTTGGTGGGATGAAGTACATGGTGACGTTCATCGATGATTTTTCAAGGTACGTATGGGTTTATTTTATGAAAAATAAATCTGAAACTTTGTCCAAATTTAAGGAATTTAAGAAAGAAGCTGAAGCAGAATTTGGTAGAAGCATTTGTTGTCTTCGAACTGATAACGGAGGAGAATATACTTCCGTTGAATTTTCAAATTTCCTTAAAGAGTGTAGAGTACGTCACCAGTTGACATGTCCCAACACTCCGCAACAAAACGGAGTATCCGAAAGGAAAAATAGACACTTGGCAGAAGTTTGTCGAAGTATGCTTCAATCTAAAAACGTTCCAGGACGTTTTTGGGTAGAGGCGATGAAAACGGCAGCCTATGTAATCAACAGACTTCCTCAACAAAGGTTTTGTTTTCTCTCACCTTTTGAAAAAATAGCGAACACAAATCCTACGGTTGGTCATTTTCGAGTTTTTGGTTGTGTATGCTATGTATTTGTTCCTGATCATTTACGTAGCAAAATGGAGAAGAAAGCTATCAGATGTATCTTTGTTGGATACGACAACCAAAGAAAAGGATGGCGATGTTGCAACCCAACAACAGGGAAGTGTTATACGTCAAGGAATGTGGTTTTTGATGAAGCTTCATCATGGTGGTCTTCTAGTGGTGAAGCACTGCCAGATTCAGATGTGTTTAAAGAAGAATCGTCAACTTCTCAAAGTGTGTCTCGAGTTCAATTGAAGTTGGGAGAAACTAAAGCATCTCATGATGTTGATGTGGGGGATGTGCTTGAAAACCCTTGGCAGACAGGTGTGTATGAAAGATCATGGGAAGTTGGTGAGGCAAGTGAACCAGGAGCACAACCTTCTGCAGAAGAAACAGTAGCACCAGCTCTTCCAAGGAGGTCAAGTAGAATCAAAAAGCCAAATCCCAAGTATGCAAATGCTGCAATAGTGCAAGGAAAAGATGCAACAGAGCCGGAGTTCTTTGAAGAAGCATCTAATAATTATGAATGGGTTAAAGCAATGGGAGAAGAGATTGATGCATTGGAGCGAAATCAAACTTGGGATCTCGTACCGAAACCAAAAGATGTGAATCCTATTTCTTGCAAATGGGTTTACACAATAAAGCGTCGTACGGATGACTCAATCGAGAGGTATAAGGCTTGTTTAGTTGCTCGAGGGTTCTCGCAGCAGTATGGACTAGATTACGAAGATACGTTCAGTCCGGTAGCGAAAGTTATCTCTGTTCGAGTCATATTGGCACTTGCAGCTAGCAAATATTGGAACTTGTGGCAAATGGACGTGAAGAATGCTTTCTTACATGGAGAATTAGATCGGGAAATCTACATGGATCAACCATTGGGTTTCCAAAGTAAAGCTCATCCGGAGTACGTTTGCAAGCTACGAAAAGCGCTTTATGGGCTTAAACAAGCGCCGAGGGCTTGGTATGGTAAGATTGCTGAATTTCTTACTCATAATGGTTACTTAGCAACTTCCGCAGATTCGAGTTTGTTTGTCAAAACAACGGGACAGAAACTGGCTGTTGTGTTAGTATATGTGGATGACTTAATCATCACCGGAGACAATGAGGAAGAAATTCAACAAACCAAGGAGAACTTCTGTGTTCGGTTTCAGATGAAGGATCTTGGGAAACTTAAACACTTTCTTGGTTTAGAGCTTGAACGTACTCAAGGAGGAATAATTCTTCATCAACAGAAGTATTCCATGGATTTGTTAAAGAAGTTCGGAATGCTTCAGTGCAAGCCAATCTCAACACCGATGGAGTCAAATGTTAAAATTTGCGCTCATAAAAGCAAGGATCTAGAAGATGCAACAATGTATCGAAGAGTGGTGGGTAGTCTTATTTACCTGACGATAACAAGACCAGACCTTTCTTTTGCGGTAGGTGTCATGAGTCGTTACATGGAAAATCCGAAGAAGCCTCATTTAGATGCAGTTCGTCGAATTTTGAGGTACGTGAAGAGTACACTTGGCTATGGTATTATGTTTAAGAAGGGTGAAGACTGCAGGTTGGTTGGCTACTGTGATGCTGACTACGCAGGTGATGTTGATACTCGACGTTCAACAACTGGGTATGTGTTTATGCTTGGGTCTGGAGCGGTCTCTTGGTGTAGTAAAAGACAACCGACGGTATCCTTGTCAACAACAGAAGCAGAGTACCGAGCTGCAGCGATGGCTGCTCAAGAGAGCACTTGGCTTGTGCAACTGTTGAAAGACCTGCACCAAGAATCAAAGGATGGTGTTCCTCTTTACTGTGACAACTTATCATCGATACGATTGGCGGAGAATCCAGTTTTTCATGCAAGGACGAAGCACGTAGAGGTTCATTACCATTTTATTCGAGAAAAAGTTCTACAAGAAGAGGTTAAGTTTGAGCACATAAGTACAGATGATCAAGTTGCAGACGTGTTTACAAAAAGCTTGAGTGGCAGCAAGTTTGAGAAGTTCTGTCATCAGCTTGGGATGGTTAAAGTTGGTGTTGAGGGGGAGTGTTAAAGTGAGCAACACCATGCATCACACGTGACTCCTCTTTGACTTGGTTAATTTATTTGCTTTACTTTATTTTCTTTTAGTTATTTACTGAAAATAAGTAGTGGAGATAGGAGGTAGCTAGTCTTATGGGTTTCCTATTTTCTAGGCATTAGTTAGTTGAGTTAGTCAAAGTAATGCTTTCCTATTTGTTTACTTTTGTAAGCCTATATAAGGCATAGCCCTTTTCTTTTATCAAATGCATACAGAAAAGCACATCGAGAGTTCTTCTTTTCTTTTTTGTAAGTTCCCTGCATTAGTGAGTTGTACATTCTCTTTTGTTCAACACATTTAGAGGTTGATTTATTACAAATTATACTAAATGCTCATGAGATATTAGATGGTGGCTAAGAATGGAAGATGGTGATGGTTTAACACAAGTGAATAAGAGAACAAGAGGATCAATTTGAAGGAATTCCCGGTTAGAAATTGTTGGAAAAAAGTGTAATTTTTTCAAAGGAAAAGTGTATTTTCCATGTTTATGGACCAAATATAATTATATATAATTATATATAATTGTGAGATATATAATTAATATCTTGTGGGTTTGTATTCTCCTTGAAGAGAGGATTCCAACGATATAAAGAACGTTTAAAATGGATCTCAGATGAATGAGATATCGATGCTCAAAGATTGGTGTTTGGAATGAATGAAACAAGGGTGAACTTGAGTCCCACATAGGAAGTGAGACGAATACCAAAGTGGGTTTATAAGAAGGAATGTTCAAAGCGATGACAATATTGTTTGTGGTTCTACTCGAATCCACTTATACGAGAATGTACACTCCACGTACACCTCCACCATTCCATCCATGTTGGGTGTACAAAATTAAGCTTAATTCTCGCCTCAAAAAGTTCTTATTAGGATCAAAACTCAACAAATTAGATTTTGGAACGAGGGCTTGAAATATACTTGGTTTATTTCCAAGGATCAACATTCTTGGCAGAAAAGTGTTTATAACATTGCTAGTCCAGCGGTACCATGTGTTAAGGAAAATCCCAAATTTGTAGAGATGACAAAGCTAGTGGCCCAAATGGTTTCACATTCAACTTCCTTAAATGTTGGTAGGAATTTGATTGAGAATGATATAGTAAATTGTGTAAATCATTTTTGGACGCATAAGAAGATCGATCATCAATATTTGCAACCCATTCTTCATTTTGCTAATCCTAAAAATCAATGATCTTATAACCAAATTATGTCATATTATATTTGACTTACTAGAAATCAGAGTGAAAAGCTGGCCTATGAATAAAAGTAGAAAAGCCAAGGAGTAGGTGAGTTACTAGTTTTTCCGATAGAGCCTCCATTACAGAGAAAATTTGAAGTTAGCATCAAATTAACTGTTCAAGGTTGTTTCCTACGTAGTTTAGAGTCGATTACTTGAGTTGCCCGAGATTCTCAAGTTTATGCTCACCCAGTTGAAGCAGAAAAAGTATATAAAACCTGGTGTGGAAGTATATAAAAAAGTGTGTCGATTTTAAAACCAAGTCTTTGTTTCATTTTGGTGGAGAAACGATTATACATATGGTTGTGTTCTTAATATTATTCGAACATCATATATATGTCAGTTTCGTGATTGTTTGTTGCCTTTTAATTAAAAAATAATCAAAGAAATTGACGATGTAAAAATGCTAAAATCCATATTGCTGGTTTAGGATATCAGAATTACGCTGTTAATTTATTTAATAGCAATAGCAAAGGAAGTATCATCGGCTGAATTAGCTTAGTCCACCAAGGAAAAAAGCAAGCCGAAGCATGTTTGGTTGGACCCAAATCCACAATTGTGTCACAAATTCCATTTCAATGGAAAATCTTGATGGACTAGAAATCCCATAGCCTCATGGGAGACCTTTGAGCGTTGTTCCGGTAATTTTCGAAAATTTCCTAGTACCTTACAAGCAGTATTAAATCTTTAATTGTGTCAAAATCAAGAACCAAATACCAAACAGATGGTTCTTGTTCGGCAGGACTACAGTCCCCATCGTTTTTGGGATCCGAGTCAAAAAATTATAAAATGCTCTCTAAATATGTGTGTGTGTGTATATATGACGGTTAAAAATCGAATGAAACAATCACTTAAATATGTACGTAAAATATCATAATTTTGGGGGCCCATTGGTTGTTGGGCCCTATACAGTAGCTCAGGTTGCACACCCCAATCTGTTCTAGTATGGTACCGGTTCAGAATCGAAAAATTGGTAATAAACCTTACGTTGCACCTACTTCTAATTACGAGAACACAATATTAGGCGGGTGTCTTTTGTTAACCTCAATTTTTTACGACTTTGTTATACACATATTTCTTACCTTTTATAATTAACCCCTATATTTATCACATCACTTGTATTTATTAACCAATCAAAAATTTTTAAATAAATAATTAAAATATTAAAAAAACTTCATATAAAAAAGGTTAAGTAGCGCAACTCCAACGTACTCTTCAAATGTACTGATATGGTACATGAATTTTTTTCATTAAGCATATGGTACCTATATTTTAGTTTTCATACCAATATGATATATTTTTACATGAAATCCGGTTGAAAAATCAGAATATGTTGGTATGAAAAAAACAAGCTCTTATAGAATCGTATCATATTGTAATGGGTTAAATAAAGTATATGTATCATATATGTATAAATTAAATGATAATTTTATGAATCATATTAATACATTTGAAAAAAATTGTTAGTATTGTCCTAAAAAAAATACACAACATCAAATTATAGATTCATAGAGGCGTCTTAATATAGAATTTCTCATTTTTTACACAACTAACGAATACGTACAAAACTGTTATTGCATGCGGATGCTCTCGATGTTTTATCAAAGGTCTGAAAAGAACGTGACAGATATATAGTATCCAACCACATATTTTTTTTTATTTTTGTTGTTTTTGTTTTTATGGAAAAGACAAGAGTGGCCACCCAGTGAATTATATAATATTATATATTATGTGTATCTCGTGGGTACAACTCTAGAAGTGTCCACCGAATTACTATTTAGGGAGAATTTCATATATGTCCCTCTAAAACTACATAATATCATATATATCCAAGCCAAAAAAAGAATTTCATATATATCCTTCTAAAACTTCATAATATCATATTTACCCAATTTAAAACTTTAATATCATATATACCCTTTCAAACCTTTAAATATATCAAATATATCCAAATTATTTATTTATTCTTTTTTATTACTTTAAAATTCATAATAAATATTCATTAATAAAGAAATGATCAATCTACCCTTTTTATTTATTAAACTTCATAATATCATATTTACCCAATTGAAAACTTTAATATCATATATACCTTTTTAAACTTTTAAATATATCAAATATATCCAAATTATTTATTTATGATCTTTTATTACTTTAGGATATCAAATCTTTTATTTCTTAACGGAATTCGGTGATTCAAATTTTAATTTGTTCGTTAAGTCGAAGCCTACAAGAATTGAAGACTTAATCAAGGTGATTAACTTTTAAACCCCTTGATTTTACATGTCCAGGTGCTCGTGGTAGGCTTCTACTTAACGAACAAATGAATTTTGAATCGCCGAATTTCGTCTAGAAATAAAAGATTTGATATCTTAAAGTAATAAAAGATCATAAATAAATAATTTGGATATATTTGATATATTTAAAAGTTTGAAAGGGTATATATGATATTAAAGTTTTAAATTGGGTAAATATGATATTATGAAGTTTTAGAAGGATATATATGAAATTCTTTTTTTGGCTTGGGTATATATGATATTATGCACTTTTAGAGGGACATATATGAAATTCTCCCTAATATTTATAGGTTTTTTCTTCTTAAAAAATAATATTAATCTATCAAAATGCGAAAATAACAGAAGCTAGGTCCTTACATATTTTGTTTCACTATGAGTTCCTTCTATTGTTCAACTTATCAATTTAATTTCTTGATTGGAACATATTTTCGTTTTTTTTTTTTTTATTTATTTATCAAATTTAGGTAGAATTTTCTTTTGATTAATATGTAAGTATCTCATAATGTTTTGACGTATTTGTTGATTATTTTGTATATTAACATAAATGCTTAAATTTTTTTGTTCCGTTTAATTTACATCTTACAATCATATTATATTATTTTCTATTTTAAACCTTGAGATTTAAATTATAACTCAATTATATCAGAATGCGAACATAAATGTTTCAACTATCAGTATACAAATGATATAATAATAACAATAACAATAATAATAATAATAACAATAATAAAATAATAATAATAATAAATAATGCAAGGGGTATGTTTGAAGATATAAAAGAATTTGACTTTTGTTAAAATGGCCACCGTTTAACTCAATATTTTACGCTAATTCTAGTGATGCATGTACTGATCGATGTTTTGGTTTTACCTATGAATGCATGTATAATGTTTGGGACAAATATTAATATATGATTATGACACCGATTTATTTTTTTTTATCTCTGTCGTTTCAATATAAAAAGAAAACCTTTTGAAATCGAAAAAAATTATGAGAAAATTTTAATTCATAATATTATTACGTGAATTCTAAAGTTACCATATGGATCTTTAATTACTATGTATGCTTTCTTCTGTTCAAAAAATCAACACAAAATACACATAACAACTTATGGAAAATTGATTCAAATATGGAAACTGCAAAAATGAAGAGTATTTTTTTGAAAAGAACTGTTAGCTAGTATAAGTATGTTTTAGGGACTTATGCATGTTTGAAAACAAAAGAGAAAACTGAAAGTGATCAGATAGATGGATGAGAACTCACCGTATTTCTTATGAAGATGGTGGGGGAAGGGCAAAACTCGATGGAGAACATCACGATGATCGGCACCAGCACCGGAGAGTGGTATGGGTTTAGATTTGGCAATATTCAGCATCATTGACGACTCTTTCGTGTCTCCGAACAGCACTTCGTATTTATTGCCATTAAAGCCTTGCTCTCTCAAGCATTTCTCCAGCTTCTTTGGTGTCACCCACACCATGTTTACCACCTTCCATGCACATAGTACAACGCATAAGATCGCCACTGTGTTTAGTATTACTGTATCCATCCTCTTGTCCACCTCCCAAAATTAGCTATATTTATATCGATCGAAATAAGTGGGTATCTATCCCAAGTTTCCTTCGCTTTATATAAATTTTATAGGTGGTTTCAATGGAAAAGCAATGTGAATCACGAAACCACGTTGAGAGGATTGTGCATCACGATCATTTGATGGATCGTGTGGTCGGTCGAGTCGGGTCAGTAAGACGGTCCAAATCGATCTGGTTTTTTGACTGGTCATTCAATTGAAGTTAGTCTATCATTTTATGCATCTTCACAAAAATAAAACAATAAATTAGTTAGCTGAGAATCAAACTCAAGACCTCTAATTTAATAACATAATGCTTTAACCATTAAGCTACAAGTCATTTTGTTATTAAATTTATTGGCATACTTCTTTTAATAATAAACTAACTTTTTAATATATTAATTTATTAAATATCGAATCCAAGATCTTTAATTTCATAGATCAACATAGGAATTTTATTCACTAAGTTTTTTTACGATGCACTAATTAGTTAATATATTAAAAAGTAACTTTGTTATTAAAAGAAATGTATCAATAAATTTGATAATAAAAGAGTTATTAGCATAATAGATAAAATATTGTTTTGTGGACTAAAAGGTTCTAGGTTTGATTCTCAGCTAAGTAATTTAATATATTATTTTTATGAAGAATCGTAAAAGGGATTCACCGAACTCAATTGAACGGACCGGTTGCATCAAATGATCGTGATGCATTATGTATGTTGGTTTCTAATGCAAATTGGTTTTTCATTGAACTCACCTATATATGTATGTACGTGTACGTACTGCCAGCCTCTTTTTAATTAAGGTCGAAGTTAGAGATGTGGATACTGGATAAGGTTGAAGTGCTGAACCACCAAAGCTTCAATCATTTAGGATGTTGTAACGAATTATTATATCAATCATATGCTTAATTAGTTCTTACACAATGGAAGCTTTTGTTTTATTCTTCTTGGTGTCATCAGTTATCTAACTTTATTCTAGGTTGATTAATCATGTTGATATTCGCCAAATTAATAACTAATTAATCATGTCATGTAACACAATATTCGGACCGTATGGTACGTAAAACCTGGATTGGATGGGGTCAATATCATAAGATCCTGCGATCGATCTTAAGGTCACTACCAGAGATCCAACATATTAAGGATCAACTCGTTTTTACTGATCATAAAATCGGGATCTTAACGTACAATCATGATCATGACAAGCTGACAACCCTTTTTGATTTGCTTAATTCCTTGTTAATAAAGGATGATGGGTTTAAATCATAACGAAAAATATGGAGATTATGAAAGATCGAAGCTTCACTACTACAAAAAGTGGCTATTGCGACGAAATTTGCGACGGAAGGTATCCATCATAAAAATTAATAGATTTGCGACGGATTTGCGTCATGTTAGCGACTCTCAGACATATTTTGTGACCGTTAAAATCCGTCGCAAAAAAATATTAAATTGCGACCGATGTGCGATAGATTTGCGAGAGGAAAATAGTTCATCGCAAATTCCGTCACAAATCCAACGAAAAATATCATTAATAGAAAAAATAAAAAAAGTTTATTCACATCTGTCGCAAATCTGACACAAAATCACTGACGTAGATTAGTCGCAAAGTTACCGACATAAATCTGTCGTAAATATTGACATGTTGCGAGAGATTTGCGACGGACAAAGTTTATAATTTGATACTATATTTTTTTAAAAATAAAAGGTTTTGGACTGTCGCAAATCTATCGCAAATTGTTGAATGTTGTGAGAGATTTGCGACAGAATTTTGTTTCTTTCTATTATTTTCGGGTCAAAAAGTCTAAATACATAAAACTTGATTTTGAATAAGTATCTGTTTTATACGCGTGCCTATAGATACGTTCGTGTACATTTGTATTTGTTTTATATACGTTACAAAGTTTATTATTCGTTGTTAACAAAGAAACACGTATACGAGTTCTCGTCTTTTAACTTTTAAATTTTTTATGCCTTTAAGAATGCATATATTAGTGTTTCGTAGTGATTACGCGTGATTTTTAATGATAGCCGATTTTTTAATAAAATAATAACTTTAGGTCCGTCACAAATCTATCGCAAATTGTTAAATTTTGTTAGCGATTTGCGACGGAATTTTGTTTCTTTTCATTATTTTCGGGTCAAAAAGTCTAAAATAGCGAGTAAGAATATCGCTTATGTAATTAAATACATAAAACTTGATTTTGAATTAGTATCTGTTTTATACACGTGCCTATAGATACGTTCGTGTACATTTGTATTTGTTTTATATACGTTACAACGTTTATGATTCGTTGTTAATGAAGAAACACGAATACGAGTTCTCGTCTTTTAAATTTTAAAAATTTTTATGCCTTTCAGGTGGGATTTAATATGCGAAAAGTAACTAAAGGAAATGTGACTATAAAACTGTGGGATCTTGGAGGTCAACCACGATTTCATAGTATGTGGGAGAGATATTGTCGTGCAGTTTCTGCCATTGTGTATGCTACTATTCGTAACGCTTAACATTTGAATAAAGAGTTTTTTACACCATAAAGAATTTACGATATTATTGTCAGTTTTGATGATTTTTTGTGTTTACATTTGGGGTGTAGTTATGGATTTGATGTAGTGGATCATAATAATGTGGCCATTTCAAAGAATGAACTTCATGATCTGTTGAGCAAACCAGCACTAAATGGTATTCCTTTGCTGCTTTTGGGGAACAAAATTGACAAGGCTGGTGCCCTCTCCAAGGAGGCGTTAATTTGATATCTATTTTTTTTTTTTTTTGACATTATCATCTGTATACTTTTACAATTTAACATCTTTTAGTGATTTTAGCATTTGTTTTTTGTTAGTTTGCGATTTGAGTTTTGATTGTAGCTTATATTGTAAGTATATTCTTACAAAAAAAAATTTTATTGTAGATTGTTTGTGATGTGACGAAAAGAAGCTAGAAAGGAAAAAAGCATGTCAACAAATAATTCGAACAAATTTCTTTTTGAGTTTTAAGTTTTTAATATTGACATATTAACTTGTAAGATATTATGTTATTTTGTATTGTAATAGTTTGATTTAGTATTTTAAGGGTTTGATTTAGTATTTTAAAAGTTTTAGTATTTTTGGAATATTGTGATATTTTGTTTCCAAGAAAAATGGTTAAATGGAAAAACAAAAAATGCATGATTTTTTTTTTTTCATATTTTGTGACGGATTTGCAACTGGAATTGATCAATAGATTAGAGAGAATTTGCGATAGAAATGACCATCAAATCAAAGTGAATCTGCGAAGAATTTGCGATGGAAGCAATCACAAATCTGTAACAAAAACATGACGCAAATCCATCGTAAAAATGTCCGACGCAAATCTGTAGCAAAAATTAGTAGACGCTAATCAGCCGCAACTATTGTCTGACGCAAATCTGTCACAACTACTGGCGGACGGAAATTAGACGCAAAAATCCGTCGTAAATCCGTCGCAAATACATTTACGACGAGGCTTTTTGCGTCCGACATATTCCGTCGCAAATCCGTCGCAAACGAAGATTTGCGACGGCTTTGCGACGGATTTGTCCGTCACAAAGGTCCTGATTGTAGTAGTGCTTTGAAGGTGAAATGTAACTAACACGTAAGTATTCATTTTGGAAATAATCGAGACTGTTGATAAGAAACTACAAATATGATAAAATAAGGAGATAAAGAGTTATATAAATGAGATTATTTACTTAGTTTGTCTAAAATAACATTAAAAATATGAGTTATCCAGATTGTTTAGACAAAAAAGATTGCATTTCAGATTATCAACATAGAGAAACCAGATTTTGTCATAAAAATCAAAATTGTATAATTTTCTCAAAATTAAATGTAATAGAAAAACGTGGATGAAGTTAGATAGAATCAATCTTGGAATCTCTTAGATGTTTTTCGAGTATAGTCACTTTCCTATAACAATTATTTGTTTTTATTCAAAAATTATCATGGGATAATCACAAGAAAATGTGTTAGTTTTGACTGATAATATCGTTTGCGTGCACACACACACACACACACACACACACACACACACACACACACACACACACACACACACACACACACACACATATATATATATATATATATATATATATATATATATATATATATATATATATATATAAACACTGCTTATTGTCAACGAAATCAAATGGAAAAAATAGGTTAACTTCTCATTCAACCAATTAAAACGGTTAAAACCGCCACTTTATTAACAATGGCGATAACATAATAGCACTAATTAAAGCTGTTAAGATAACAAACTTAACAAGACAAATGTCTTGCATTAACAGCACCAAGACTGTTAAGATAGCAACACCAAAAGTGTTAAGATAGCAACATCGAAGCTGTTAAGATAACAAACATCAAAGTTATTAAGATAAGTAGCACCAGGCTAGAAGCTCTGCCCCTAGAAACTTGCAAGGGGGTGCAACCCCCTTGACCGCCGCTATAACGTCCGGGTGTTGACTTTGCCTAAACTTATTCGAGTGTGCACTCCACACCTCCTAAACTCGTTCAACTTCCAATCAAAACTAATAAACTTGATCAATAAATTACACTAAAATTATATAACAAAATGGTATAACTTACATGTATAACAATGTATATAGAGCTTTTAAGGTACTCATATAAAAGTTAAGATAAAAGACTAATATATTATAAAGAATTTGTAATAAAAGTTTCCAAATGATTATATTATAAAAGAATAATATATTATAAAAAATTTGCAATAAAAGACTAGTAAAAATTTCAAAATCAAACGGTAATTTAGTTAAGATAGCTAAGTTAAAGGACAATCCTGAAATAATCAAAACTGAACTAAAAATTTCAAAATGATCATATTATCATTACATTTGATAAATGAACATTATTTATTAATGATGTTTACTAATTCTGATATTTTAGAAATTCATGAATAAATTGAATTTATTCTAATATGATCCATAGCTTTTTGTTGTCGTGGGAACCACAACGCGCCAAACCCAAATGTTACTGCAAAATTTTGGTTGATATTCATACGAATGAAAATAGCAAAGTTTGGACAAAATTCATGGGATTTTTTTTTGCGATCGAACAAATAAAGGATTGTTCCACATCGGAACATCCATGAATCATAGTCACAAATCGTCTCAATATAGTTATCCTTAGAACATGAGATGTTTACGTAATTTAATGTGAGAAATACTAGTCTTGGATCAATATAATGTAGTTTCCTAATCAGACAACCATAAAAATTGAAAGTAAGATTCGGTGGTAACGTGGCTAGAAGCGTATACAATCAATATAGACTTTGCACTTCTTTTATTAAGGAGAGATATTTGTGGGTAGGGTTGACAATTTCGTTCCATTCAAACAAATGGATTAACGACCAAAAGTCTTTATAATTTACATATTTTTAAATTTTTTTCAAAGAACAATTTGTTTAATATACCGTTTTATAAATTCTCATTTTTTTTAAAAAAAATTATGTTCTAACTTAGTTTTCTAGTACGAGTCAATTTTATAGTCCCGCCTGTTTGGGCGCCGGGTCAAAATTGTCACATTTATTTCTGAGACGCTTGACGATCAGAAGGAAACCACTACAAGAAAATTAGCCTTTTGCGGCGACAAAAGTCGTCTCTAAAGGTCGTTATGTCATCGCGGTTGCCCTTTTGCGGCGACATGTCGTCATAACCTCGTAGCTAAACATCTTTTGCGACGACTAATTCCACCTTTTGCGACGATTTTTTCAAGCAATATCATTTTGGTACGTCATCATTTTTTTGCGACGACATGTTGTCACTAAAAGTTACAAAGACAAAATTCCAGTGGGACTTAGTGACGACATGTCACCGCAAAAGGTCAACATGTCGTCGCAAAAATGCACGGCTTTTTGCTATTTTTTTCCCCCAATCGGATTATATAAACCTTGCAGCATTTACAATTTGATATCGTTTCAACACAAGTTAACACTAATTACTAATAATAATACTAAACTAAACACACTTTAAAAAATGCGTATTAACATACATAATATAATTATAATTTTTTTCATACTTTCTAACAATAAAAAATATATTGCAATTAAATACACTTTTTCCATATTATAAAAACTCTATATGCATATAAAATTTAATTTTTCTACTAGAAATCATATTAAAATAAAATATTTTTATATCATAAAAAGTCTATATTTTAAGCACAAATTTAAAACATAATATTTTGAAAAATGATTTAATAACTTAACTAATATATAAAAATCAGAAATAAAAAAATACTAACCTTTAATGTCGACCCACCGGAGTGTTCACCGGACTGGGCAACAACTGCAAACCGGAAAAATAAAACAAAGTTTAAGTTCATAGAAATTTACATAAAAATAACGAAATTTATGTTAAATGAAACCAACCTTAAAATTTGGTGGGAAAAACCAAGCTTCACCTGAAAAAAAGGAGATGAACAGAAGTCACCGGAAAAATTGGAGGAGAGTGGCCGGCGAGCTGTTTCGGTTTCTTGTTCTTTGCTTGCAGATGGATCCGGACAAGGAGGGTCGCGCGGTGGTGGAGAGTGGTCGGAGAAGGAACGAGAGAGAAACAGAATGAGAGAGAGGTGAGCTGAAAAGTTTGTTGAAAAGTGAAAAAGGTTGGGGGCGCTGGTAGGGTTAAGCCACTAACCCTATTGCGGCGACACAAAGTCGTTGCTGAAACCCTATTGCGGCGACAGTATAAGATGCAACTAGACGTCCTTGAGGGCCTATTACATTATCGTTTCGATCTCCCATTCTAGCACTAGTCGATGTTCCTTCGTCCAGAGGCTTTTCTTCAGGGAACAATGGTCCTTGTCGCTTCGTTTTAGATTCTCCTTGCTCCCTCAATGATTTACGAATACTACGAACTGTTCTCTCCAACTCTGGTGCGTATTGTAGTGGGGAATCACGTCCACAATGACGTGTGTGCATGCAATGATATATAACCTGAAAACAAGAAAAATAAATAAAGCAAAAGCAAGTAAACTAATTCTAAGAAAGATAAAACTAATATTTTTGGACTTCGGTACACAACATGGAAGAAGGTTACTAAAGAAGTGATAGATATGTTGTGGGATCAAATATTGGTATGATTTATTACTTTTAAATTCCGATCAAATGTTATTTCTATGGCCCTTTTCATATATATTATCACATCTTTACTAAGATGCTACTTATTATTAATGCAGCGATATTATATAGTTGACCAATGTAGGAGAAAGTTTATAATGTCTCGTATGGGTGACCTTCTGCGTAATTTTAGAAGAAAGATGTACCAGACCTTCATATTGCCCAACATAGGTAAACCCAAGAAACTAAAAAAGGTTCCTAGACGGCATCGCACATTTATTGAACAAGAGCACTGGGATAAATTCATAGAAATCCGGCATTCCAATGAATTCAAGGTTACAACTATTTAATTTTTAATTATATATGTTCGTCATTATTTTATTTTCATTATTTTACTTAACCTCTTTGTGTTGGAAGGTTATGTCGGAAGCCGGGAAATAGCAAGATCAAAGTCTATTTACCCGCATAAGATGGGTCGAGCAGGTTATGCTGGACTGAGAGAAAAATTAGTAAGTCAATTCATAGTTTGGAAATTTATAACATTTTGTTAACCAATCAATTTTTTTAAAAGTATGTGAATGCTTTGAAACTGTACTTACGTAATTAGAACTTTATAAATGTCATTTATTTTATAATTACCAGATATAGAATAAAGAACTTGGTGAAAATGAAACTCCGTCACGGTCTTTCATGTGGAGGAAAGCACGTGAAGATGACAAGGGAGAATACGAAAGTGGTGATCTTAAGGAAGTGGCACAAAAATTAGTAAGTATCATGAAACTTATAGTATGTCTTTCTTGTTCCCTTAATTAAATTTAAGGTTTCAGTGTTTCATTTTAATCGGTTATTAAGCTTTTATTGTCATATTGTCCAATTACTCTTCAATTCTGCTTTATTATTCATTATTCTTCATAATATATGTGTTGATCAATTTGTTCTCGTATGTACTTTGAATGTTTTTTTCTTCTTACACAACCATAGTTATTTTATAAAGTAGTGATAATAGCCAATATTTTTATTAGTACACATGCTTGATGATTATAAACAGATCGAAAACGAAAAGCTGATTGAAGAATGATCGATCAACCTTGATCAAGCCACAGATGCTCTCACACTTGTCTTGGGCAAAGACCATAACGGATTTATGAAAGGTGTTGGCACGGGAGTCACCGCAACCAAATATTGGAATGTTCCTCGAACCAAAAGTTCAGCAAAAGAACGTATTACTCAGCTTGAGCTTGAACTAGATAATCAGATATTGCAAATAAGAAAAAGGATGAAGAATATGAGCAATTGTCAACGACAGTACATGGATTAATGAAACATCTTGCTTCTCAAGGATTGACAATGCCAAATTTCTCAACTACATCAAATCACAGGCCTCAATCATTTGTAAGTAACTTTGACGGTTAACTAATGCATTACTCTTATTAGCATTTCAGGCAATATTTATATGTTTTTAACAGTTACATGTAATTATTATTAATCCTTAGTTTTTAGCTAATTTTAATTTTTTTTTTTACTCTTTTTTTAAACTATTTTCTTAAGATTTCTATTACAATCTTCATCTTAGGAATCAATACCAAATAGCCAATGATCTTCACATATAGTAGTAGTCCCAGAAGTTGCGGCTTCAAATGTTGCGAAGCCGTTTGGATCTTTGAGTAAACGAGTAGAGAGTGTGGTATGCTATTAAATTATTTTTATTTTTACATTTTTTTATTTTTCTTTAGAATCTTCAATTACACTATTTCAGACAACTGAAAAAGACAGTGAAAAATCTATTGAACCTACGCCCGAGTCTCCAAATGTTGCGACTTCAAATATGGTGAATCCATATCATAGTTGCTCACAAAGTGTATCGCATGTTGAAGTTCCAGATCCTCAACTTGAATTCCAACGGTATGTATTTTGACATCTAATATATGATTATTATAACTTTAATATTATAATATTAATATTGCAATGTACATTTACAGACAAAAAGTTGCAAACTGTCGCGCGTATCCAGATCTGAGAAGCATCGTTGCATTCAGTACGGTGTACTATTCTTCCGGAAGACAAACAATACATGGAGTTCCACTCAAAGCAAATTGTGTAAGAGTTTCGGTGGATGAATTGATAAAAACAGCCGCCTTTTTACCAATACCAGCTGGCGTGATGAAAACAGTCGAAAATGCGCTAGGTAGTTTCGTGGCTTGGCCAGAGGAGCTTGTAACATTTAAGGTATCTTTGTTGCTTAAGTAATTTAGTTTTCAGTAAACGAGTTGTTTTTTCTGAAAAGTTTTATTAAATAACATTATTCTTACTTGTTTTGATGTTTACCCAATTTTGTTGTTACAGGAACCACTAACTGCATCTCAAGAGAAAGAAATGCAAAAGTCGAAGAAAAGGAAAAAACAATACACAACGGTAGAGGGATTAAAAAAGCAAACAAGAAGCAATACTCTTAAGGATAAAATATAGAATTTTGGTTTTTCGGTAACTATGGATTTTGCATTTTTTGAGGAGTGTATTGATTTTTATATTACTATTAACAACATTTCTATGGATTTTGCATTTTTTTTTAACAGTGTATGGATTTTACATTCCTATTAACAACATTTCCCTTTTTATTACATTTTATCGTGTATTTTCATTTTTTATATATATTTTATATTTAATAGTGGCTTAATATTTGTTATTTAATTACCCATGGCTAAAAGTAACAATTAGTCATGAAAAAAAGAAAAAAATTGTCACCATAACTACTTTAAGGTCAGAAAAAATACCGTGGCTACAAGTAGTTTATGGTCACGTCTTATTTTATTATCAGTTGCTTAATGCTATTAATTGTCATAATACAAGCAGCAAAATGTGGGTATAACTATTTTATGGTCACGATTTAGTTTGTTTTGTGTGGTTAAAGGTTATTAATTGTCACAGTTTAAGAAAAAACTCATCATTATTAGTATTTTGTGGTCATGGTTAAATGTCTTATATGTGTCAAAAAGTAAACATTAATTATGATGAAAAAAAACAACCGTGAGTACAAGAAGTTTATGGGCACGTCTTATTTTATAATATGTGACTAAAATTAATTCATTGTCATAATAAACTAGGCAAAGTGTAGCTATAAGTTTTTTATGGTCACAATTTAATTTCTTTTATATGGTTAAAGTTATCAATTGTCACAGTTTAAAAAACGTGTCATTATAAGTATCTTATGGTCATGGTTAAATGTCTTATATGTGTCAAAAACTAAATATTAATCACGATAAAAGAAAACAAATCGTGACTACAAGTAGTTTGTGGCCACGTCTTATTTTAATATATGTGGCTAAAAGTAATTAATTGTAATAGTTAAAGGCAAAGAATGTGACTATACGTATTTTATGGTCACACTTAATTTTATTTTGTATGACTAAAAGGGATCAACGATCACTGTTTACGAAAAAACATGACACTATAAATATTTTACGGTCACTATAATAAATGTTATGTGTGTCTAAAAGTGAACAACAATCACGATAAAAGAAAACACATGTGGCTGTAAGTAACTTATTGTCATAGTTTAATTTTTTACACGTGTCTAAAAGGAACAATAGTGATTTTAAAAGAAATATAATGTGACAAAAAGTATTTGATGGTCACAGATTGTATTGTTGTATGTGTCTAAAAGTTACCAATTGCCACGATTAGGAAGTAATAAGTAACTATAAATCCTTTATGGTCACGGTATTGTTTATTATATGTGTCTAAAAGTAAGCAATTGTCATGAATCAACGAATTATTATGTGACTAAAATAATGGTATGGTCACGGTGTAATTATTTTTGTGTGTCAAAATTTACCAGTTGTCACGGTTTAATACTTTATGTATGTCCAATTGCAACCAATGGTCACATTTTAATTAATTACGTGTGTCTAAGTGTACCAAACGGTCACGGTTTAATTGTTTATGCATGTCTAAATGTACCAATGGTCACACTTAATAGTTTATGTGCGTCAAAATATAACCAATTGTCACGGTTTCATTCATGGGGTGTGTTTAAATGTCTTAAATAGTTATTGTTTAGCTGATTATGTGTGTATAAATTTATCAGTTGGCCACGGTTTATTTGTTTATACGTGTCTGTAAGAATGTTAACGCCACGTATTAATTGTTTATGTGTGTCTAAATGTATCCAACTGTCATGGTGTTAAAGGAAATTGTGACTAAAAGTATTTTATGGTCACGGTTACTAAAAAATATAGACCATAACCATAGAGAAATTGTTACCATATAGCCACGGTTTTATGCTATGGCCACGGTTTTACATATGATTTAGTCACGAATATTAAATGTAGCCATAAGGTACCAAAAGTGATGCGACCTTTGGTCACGATTTGAATGAAAAATAAAACTGTGGCCAAAAGTCTATGGCCACGGTTTTTAGCGTGACGAATGAGATATTTTGTACTAGTGAGGTCGCCGCTGAAACCCTATTGCGGCGACAGGTCGTCGCTGATTCCCTTATATGTCGTCGCTGATTCCTCGAAAAAAAACGCGGTATTTTCACCGCGCAAAAACCTATTTTCGTGCCAAAAAAAATAAAAAATTTATATCTAATGTCTTTTTGCGACGACAATGTCGCCGCAAAAGGCCATCTCCAAATATTGACCAATTTTAGTCAAAAAACATATTTTTTTTTGTCTTTTAGTGGGCTATTGCGACGACACTAGTCTGTAACACCCCAAATAATTAGAAGGTAATTATATCCCAAATAATGTTGAGTTAATATAATTATTGGAATAATTATTATTAATTGAAGATAATAATAATAATATTGACTAATGGGGTAATTAACTTTGCTCAAAGATTGAAATGGTAAACTTAAAGGTCATATTATGAGTTAGTTGCCAATAATTTATGACATTTGCTATTATTGAGATTTGTATGATAAAAATGAAATATAATGTGGTTAGTATTTCATTAACAAGAATGGGTAATATACTTTGGTATTTTATCAAAATTAAATTGAAGAATGATTGGAAAGGGGTGTATTTGGTGTGTGAGTAAAGTGAGAGGGGCAAAGGTGGCCAAAGGCCAAACCTTCCCCCTCCTTCTCTTAAAACGTCCAACATAACACACACACACACACACACTCATTCACATTTTGCATCTTTTTGAAGAAAAGAGAGAAGAAAAGGGGAAGCTTAAGCTAGGGTTTGAAGTTGCATCAATATGGTTGATGATTCGGTGAATATTGGAAGCATATTGAAGGTATAAACACCTCCTTTGTTCTTCTTCTTCATTTTCTTTCATTTCCTCCATTTTTGGAGATGAAACCCTAAATGGGTTTATGTTGAAATGTTTATTAAAGACTCCAATCTTTTAGTATGTTGTTATATAATCCAAATGGAGCCATAATATACAACTACATTGGTAGTTTGAGTTAGTTTTGGTTTGAACCCAAGCTAGGGCTCAAATGAGCTCCAATGGGTTATGGATTTGAGTTTGTTGTTTTGGCAAGAAAATTATGCTCAATCTTCATCCATATATGCTAAATATTGATATGGAGTCAAATGGAATTAAGTAGACGCTCATTTGGAGCTTTGAAGTGGTGATTTGGGTTTTAACTAGGGGTGAGCGACGGGTACCATTTCCCGAACCCGAACCGGTACCGAACCGGTACCGGTACCGACCGATACCGAATTAATATATTCGGTTCGGTATTCGGTTTTTAAATTAGCTAAAATTCGGTATTCGGTTCTTAAATTAGCTAAAATTCAGTATTTGGAACCGAACCGGCACCATATAAAATTATACGGTTTGGTATTCGGTTCTTCCAAAACTAATAATTCGGTTTCGGTATTTTCGGGATCGGTACCGGTTCGGTTCGGTACGGTACCGAGCTCACCCCTAGTTTTAACCCATTTATGAACTCAAGAGAGTTCATATGAACCAATTGATGATCTTTTATGATTTAAATGTGTGGAAAGGGTGTAAAATGGTCTAACTATGTTACATTAATGATTTCATGTATTGGTTGGGGTTAAACTCGAGCAAAGGCTCAAGTTGGTGTTTTAAGTCGAAACCGCACGCCAAGTGTTCGGTGAAATGCGACAATGAGTTCTTAATCATTGTTGGTTTGATTTGAATGTTTAAATATAAATAGAATGTCTAAACATAGCCCAAATATGTTTAATATTGCTACGGAATTGATTAGAATTGAAAATGAGCTCAAATGGAGCTTAGTGTTGTCGGTTGGAGCTTTCGGTCATTTTCGGACTCGTTCGGAGTCCGTATGAGCTCCATGGAATCATGGAATGTTATGAAATCATTCTAATATGTTTGTAGGTGTCTAAGTGACCTTAATATGCTATAAATATTGTTAGTAAAGTCGCTCCAAAGCTACAAAATCAGTTACGAAGGTTTTAGGGACTTTGGTCAGCATTGGGGGCTTGAATGGTGCAGTTGGACCAAACCAGAAGGTGGGTCGTGGCGCTACCCTCCCCTGGGTCGCGCCATGACCATAATTCTGCCTCAACAATGTGTTTTGGTTGGTCGGGGGTCGGTGCTCGGGTCTTATGTTGCACCTCTAAATTAAGTGTTGTAAGGGTTTGAGGGCCTTTGATCCATTCCGGAACTCCTAAGGCCTCATATGAACTTAGTACTTTCGGTTTGATAACCCAATACCCTTAGCCTACTCTTAGGGGCTTACCTTGTGTTCGGGGGCTTACGTGTACGGGTTATGAATGCTTCTAGTTGAATTGAGTCGAAAGGAACTTGATTGCAAGCTTTAGCCATTCTCCGGGCTATTGTGGCTTTATTGGAAGGCTTTGGAATCTTCTAAACCGATCACTGTGAGTTCTAGGACTAATGTAGATGAATGATTACATGTTAATTGTTGTTTATGTCTTGTTGATAACATGCTACTTGACCATGCATATTCACATGCTATAGATGGATTCATTATAGCCTTATTGAACATGTTGTCATGCATCATGAACTGAAAAGTGAATTGTCATGCTAGTTGACATTGTTGTGGATTGGTTTGTCGTGCATCTCATATAGTATGCTTAACTGCTTATATGTATGAATAATAATGATTGGAAGATGACAATTCATGTTGGTTGACTAGTAGGTTGGACTACTCATTTTTGTGATTGATTAATAATAGTTGAGTTGTAAGCATGATGCATCTTAAGTTATATATTGGGTCACCCTTCGTGACAACCTAATTGATTATGGGTGGCGATAAGGGGCTATTTAATCGGTAAGTTTACTAGAATAATCATTCGGCCCCGATGATGTATTAGATTAGCTGATAAAGAAGGGTTAGTAGAATCACATAGATGGTTTCCTTTAATTGGTCTTATGGACCGTTATAGACTCTCATGAGTCATATTGAACCTTAAATTGTTGTGGAATGCGTTTTGGACCTCTTTGGATATCCATGAAATAATCCTGCCCCTTTGGATGCCAGATGCCGACGTACTTGCACTGTCGAAAGTCCCGTACTTGCTAGGGACAGTCCCGTACTTGCTAGGGATAGCCTCGTACTTGCTAGAGGCAATACCACTCCCGACTTTGACAGGGAACCCTAGACGACCATGGGGTATGTGGTTATTGGATTGGGATGGGATTATCTCATGTGAGGACGGCAACGGGCCGCCTGCGGGCGATGATTATGACACGTTGGGCTGCAAGCATGAGTTATATCCTAGTGGCGGTGTTGACATCATGTGAGGACGGCAACGGGACGCCTTCGTGGTGATGATTATGACACGTTGGGCCGCAATCATGTTTGTTCTCACCTTTGAATTGGAGTCATTAGTAGTATGTACTGTGGTAATGTAACGTGCCAATTTGGTAAGGCATCTTTGTAAAAGCGTTACAACGTGCTACTATGACACGCGTTGGAATCCCCACTTTGGCTCGACTATGTCTAGCGGTGTAGTGGATTCCAAGAGTTGAGTTGGTTCCACACCTTGACTCGGCTAGGCCGGGCGGTGACGATGGAACATGTGACATTGATAAATATCGAGAATGTTAATAGTCCTCAGTGAGATGAGACATCTTGTTGTGAATTCGAATAGGTAAATAATTGATGTGGGACACCGATAGTCCTCAACGAGGATGATGTGATCCCATTCTAACTTGGCATTGGCCATCATTGGCCCCTATATCTTTGGTTGATACAAATTATGTGTTGGATAGGCATGGTTAGCATGTTAATTTTTATTTATATTAATCTTAGAATTCACTAAACAACTTTTGTTGTTTACCCCTTTAGTTGTTAACCTTTTGCAGGTTTGAGCTATCGAGCAGGAAGTTTATATTCTTCCTCATTATTCAGAGTGTAGACTCGAGACTAACGGTATGCTTTGGTGATTGTGTTGGGTTTGGGTTAGTCGACCTCTTGGCCTTGACTATTCGTTTGCAGGATCATCACCCGTAACCTTGTAAATTCAATAGTTGTTATTCGGATGCATCACTTATGATGCGTTAGTTGTAAAAGTTTTAATTCTACCCTAATTCCGCAAGTATTGATGTATAAATTATTGTTAATTACACTGAAATATGTATTATTGTTGTATGGGTGTTTCATAGTCACCGCAAAAAGGCTCCGTCAAATTTTCTTATTTTTCTTGTAGGGAAATTCTTTACCATACTCGAATAGAACTAATATATTGTCTTCTATCTATTATAGTTCGCCATAAGATCAAAGAGTCGAGAAACATCATATTGGTTATTGTGGTTGATTGAATCCATGTCTAGCATTCGTATTGAAATATAATGTTTCAATAAATATAACCTAAGTTTCTTGCTATAATATGTGGAAACCTTTGATAGGGTATTGCATTCATCTCATTAGTATAAATAGAGTACATATTTACAAAGGAGACCCCTACACTATACATTATTTAACACACCCCCCCCCCTCAGTCGTAGCTGGAGGAGGACTAATGCTAAGACTGGACTTAAATTGTAAAAACAGCTGTGTGGGAAGACCTTTAGTAAATATATCTGCTAACTGATGAGAGGAGGACACATGCGACACACGCACTTGCCCCAAAGCAACACGTTCTCTTACAAAGTGTAAGTCAATTTCCACATGTTTGGTTCGTTGATGCTGTACTGGGTTATTAGCTAGATACATGGCACTTACATTATCACAAAAGACAACTGTGGCACGTGAAAGAGGTAGATGTAACTCAATTAAAAGATTACGAAGCCAGGCAGATTCAGCGACAACGTTAGCAATACCACGATATTCAGCTTCTGCACTTGAACGGGACACAACATGTTGGCGTTTAGAGGACCAAGATACAAGATTGTCACCCAGGAAGATGCAGAACCCAGAGGTGGACCGGCGTGTTTCAAGACAACCGGCCCAATCAGCGTCAGTGTAACAGACCAAACGATTAACAGAGGATGGGCGGAGAAAAAGACCATGAGTAAGAGTACCCTTCACATAACGAAGAATGCGTTTAAGGGCATTCAGATGTGGTTGGCGAGGATCATGCATATACAGACATATTTGCTGTACAGCATATGCGATTTCCGGACGAGTGATCGTGAGGTACTGCAACGCACCCGCAAGACTCCGATAAAGAGTCGGATCATCGACCGGTTTGCCAAAGTGGAGGATAGTTTGGACTTTGTCTCAGCCGGTGATGAGCAAGGATGAAAAGTATCCATGCCAGCACGAGAGATGATTTCTTGGGTAAAAACTGATTGGGACAGAAAAAGGCCCGAAGAGGAGCGTATAGCGGAGACCCCTAGAAAGAAGGAGAGAGCGCCAAGGTCAGTCATTTTGAACTCAGACGAGAGACGAGAGATGACATGATTGACCAGAGATTGGGAGGAAGCTGTCAGAATGATATCATCTACATATAGTAATAGGTAGATTATATCACGACCGTGATGATAAACGAAGAGCGAGCTGTCAGATTTGCTTGAATGGAAACCGAGGGAAGTAATGAAGACAGCGAAGCGATGAAACCAAGCACGGGGAGCTTGTTTAAGACCGTAGAGAGCTTTTCGTAGACGACAGACATGCTGTGGGAAGGAAGGATGAACATAACCAGGTGGTTGTTTCATGTAAACTTCCTCTGATAGTTCGCCATTGAGAAAAGCGTTTTTAACATCAAGTTGATGAATCGGCCAGTTGAGAGAGATGACAATGCTTAGGACCATCCTAACAGTGACGGGTTTGACAACAGGACTGAATGTTTCGTCGTAGTCAAATCCAGGCATTTGAGAGAAACCTTGAGCAACCAGACGACCTTTGTAACGCTCAAGACGTCCCTGACTATCGAACTTATGGCGATATAACCAAGGACAGCCAACAATGTTGACTTTTGGTGGAGGGGGAACAAGATCCCATGTGTGATTGGAGAGAAGGGCAGACATTTCGTCGTCCATGGCTGCCTTCCAATTCGGATCATGGATCGCTTGAGCAGAAGACTTGGGAATTGGGGAAAGAGATTCAACGGCTGACAGATTCAAAATGTAGCGAGGTTTGAGACTGCCAGTACGCGATCGGGTCGTCATGGGATGGGTGGGGGTAGGGGCCGGAGGTGGTGAAGAAGTGATAGCTACATGTTGAATTGGGTCAGAAGAACTGTGCAAAGAGTGAGGTGCGACAGTCGAATGAGGTCGGTCATCGGCTGTAGGAGCATCACTAGAGGGAATGAGCGAACCACTCGAAGTAGGTTCAGTAGGAGAATTATCAGAGGGAGTGGTGGATGGAGATGCAATAGGTGCATTAGTCATCACAGTGGATGTGGTGACGTCGTCAATGAAAGCATCATACTCAGAGGGAGAGGGTGGGGCATTGAACGAAGGATATGGAAAATGATCTTCATCAAAAATCACATGACGTGAGATAAGAATACGGTGGGTGGGTGACTAGGTCATAGCACCGATAACCCCGATGACAAGGGGAAGGCCCGAGGTATACACAAGCAGTAGAGCGAGGGGAAAGCTTGTTTGGGGCTGTAGAAGAGAGATTTGGATAGCAGAGGCAACCAAATACACGCAAGTGTGTAAAGACCGGGAACGTGCCGTATAAGATCTCACAGGGAGTTTTGGAGTCCAAAGTAGTAGTGGGAAGAATGTTCAGGAGATGAACAGACATGTTGAGAGCTTCGACCCAGAATTTTGGTGGAAGAGAGGCTTGAAACAGGAGAGTACGAAGCACATTGTTGATTGTGCGAATGGCTCGTTCAGCTTTGCCATTTTGTTGTGACGTGTACGGACAAGAAAAGCGAACATTAATGCCATGTTTTTGAAAAAGCTCAAGTAATTTACTATTATTGAATTCACATCCATCATCACACTGAAAAGATTGTATATCTGTTTTAAACTGATTTACAACATAAGCACGAAAGGTAGTAAATACTTGAAAAACATCAGATTTCACACGCAATGGAAATACCCATAAAAAATGAGAATAATCATCCAAAAAGAGGATATAATATTTAAAACCACTCAAACTGGAAATAGGAGATGTCCACAAGTCGGAATGAACCAATTCAAAAATACGTGAAGTCTTAGTTGTCGACTTTGAAAAAGACAAACGACAATGTTTACCCAATTGACAAGCGTGACACGTAGGTAACATTGCATTGGAACAGGAAATAAATTTACGAGAACGTAAAAAGTTAAATGTAGAGCTGCCCGGATGACCAAGAGGACGATGCCATACATCAGGAGAGAAGGAGACCATAGCAGTGGCAGAGGACACAGAAGGCTGAGAAGGCTCGAGGACAGGGTAGAGATCACCAGTACTGTCAGAGCGATGAAGAAGACGCCCTGTATCAAGATCCTTTATGGAGAAACCAAAAGGATCAAATTCAATAGAAACCCAGTTATCAAGAGTGAACTTACGCACAGAAATGAGATTCTTAACCATTTGATTAGAAACAAGTACATTTTTCAGTGCCAATTTATTTTGAGATAATGGAAGAAATGTATCACCAATGTAAGAAACCGGAAGTAAAGCACCATTACCAACCATGATTACTTTTGACTTACCACAAGGTTTAAGAGAAAGTAGATTACCTTGGTTGAATGACATGTGGGAGTTTGCACCAGTGTCCATATAGTAGTTATTATCCTGATGCTGTTGTGGCGGCTGGGCAGACATTGAACTGAAGAGAGCTGCTAGATCTGTGAACGAAGCTGCATTGGCAGGAGAGACTGGAGGAGACGCAACATAAAGTGCCGATGGAGTGTGAGTCCCGGGATGACTTGGTGTGGAAGACACATGCTGACGATAGTTACCTCCAAACTGAGAAGCCTGAGATTGCTGATGTAATGCATTCTGAAGAAGCTGCAGAAGTTGATTGTTGAAAGCCGGTGGGGCACTTGATTGACCTGCATCACGAGAATAACCTGTAACAGAAGTAGTGCTGTTAAAAGACCCCCCTCCCGCGTTACCCTTAGATGCAACCCGTCCCGTGTTTCTGTTTCCCCGATTATTTTTATATTTCCATTTGCCATTATTATTAGTACTAGACGAGGAATAAAGGGCAGTGGTAAGGGAATGTGAGGGTTCAAGGGTAGGTTCGGGTTGATCTTCTCGTGACTCATGCAACAGTAACATGTTTTTGGCTTCAAGAAAAGAGGGAAAAGGTTTGGTATGTGTGATGACATCAATTAAGCTTTGATAGGATGAGGGTAAATTCTGTAGAATTTGCAAGACAAGATCCTGATCAGTAATTTTGGTGTCAACATCAGCAAGGGAGTCAGCAATATCTTTTAAAGTGTGACAGTAATCAGTGATAGAGACTGCACCCTTTTTGGAGTTTCGAAAGAGGGTTTGAAGTTGGAGGCTACGGGATAATTTATTATTTAAAAAATGAGCATCCAAGGCTTCCCAAAGGTCGTGTGCAGTGCAGTTATCTTTTGTGATGAGGTTAAGTAGAATTGGTTCACATGTAGAGTAAAACCATGATTTAATGCCAGAATCAATGGCCTCCCAATCCTCATCATCAACACTTGTTGGTTGAGATTTCCCAGTAATATGACCCATGACTTTTGCCCCTTTACATACATCAGTAAAAATACGACTCCACAGTTTATAGCGAGACCCATCAGTTGTTAATTTCAAACTGAACTGATGGTAGACATTACCAATAGCAAAAACAAGTTGGGAAGCAGTTGGGTTGGTTGTTGGTGGAATATTTCCATTCATGACTAATAATAATGTTATTTGCGAAAAATAAAAATAATAGTAAAGAAACAAAGAACCGGAACGTGCTCACCCAAAAGTAAATGAGAAAGAGGCGGCGATAAAAGACAGCAGCGGCGGCAGCAGTCAATTGGTGACGGCGGCAGCAAATGGTCGATGGCGGATGGCAGCAGCGGTGGGCTGGACAGACGGCCGCAAGGACTGCTGGTCGGATGAACTGGCAGGCGGCAGCAGCAAAGCGGCGGTAGAGCAGCAGCAGGGCGGTGGGGGGGTGGGCGCTGCTAGGGTGGAGGCGTTGGTAGGCGGCGCAGGAGAAGGAGAGGCGCAGCAGTGGCAGCACCGGAGGAGGAGCAGCAGCAGGAAGGCGGAAGCGATGCGGCGCCAGCGAGGAGATGAGCGGCCGCCTAAGGTTCCGGCGAGCGCGTGCGGTAGCCACAGAAACCTAGGAGCGGCGCCTAGGGTTTCTGCGTAAATAGACGGCGTGCGGCGCCTAGGGTTTCGAGGGAGAGCGGCCAACAGCGGAGCAACAATGGCGGAGCAGCAGGTAGCTGCGATTTACCGGCGGCGGTCGGCTGTGGGCGGCGGCCGGAGGTCACGGGACCAGAAAAAACCATTATTTTTAAGAAAATAGGGTTAGGCTCGATACCATGCTATAATGTGTGGAAACCCTTGATAGGGTGTATGCCTTCATCTCATTAGTATAAATAGAGTACATATTTACAAAGAAGACCCTACACTATACATTATTTAACATGTAGAGTAAAAAATATAGGAGATAAAGTTGACACCACAAGAACACAATTTATTTTATTTCTTGAATATATATATTTTTTTTCCCAACTTACAACTCAAAAGTAATGCCAATACAAAGACTAAGTTATGATATTCATAACTAGCTACATAACTACTCCATTAAACACTAAACTCTTCACCTTTCAAAACTCATGGTGGTTACTAGACATTAATCACCAAACTTTTCATCTTTTGGTGGTTACATGAATTAATCATAAACTTAAACATAATAATTATTCAAGTTTAATTTATTTTATTGCTAACAATGCCTCCCTTAAATTAAACTTGTTTTTTACTCCCAATCTTTCAACATTCTTCTTGAAAAAATTCCCACCAAGCGGCTTCGTAAAAATATCCGCCATTTGATCTTCTGTCTTGCAATACTCAACTTGAACATCTCCTTCGTTGACAAGGTCCCTCAAGAAAGGATATCTGATGCGGATATGCTTTGTTCGTCCATGAAGAATTGGATCCTTTGTGACTGAAATAGTCGAGCTATTATCACAATACAAAGTGGTTGACTTATCTTGCTTTTGCATAAGACTTTCCAAAATTCCGCGCAACCAAACCAATTGACAACCAGCATATGCTGCAGCAATATATTTGGCCTCTGTAGTAGAAAGTGCCACAATTTGTTGTTTCTTAGAACTCCATGATATCGCACCAGTACCAAGATGAAACACATAACCAGACATGCTTCTGCTATCATCCATACTTCCGGCTAAATCACTATCAGTGTAACCAATGAGGTTAACTGGTGCATTAGCCCCATAAAAAATTCCATGATCAATTGTACCTTTAATGTATCTGAGAATCCTTTTTGCTGCTTCCCAATGATTTGAATAAGGTTTCTCCATAAACCTACTCACCAAGCTTACATCGTACATGATATCAGGCCTTGTAGAAGTTAGATACATCAAATTTCCAACAAGACTCCTGTATAAAGTTGAATTCACCATCTTGCCTTCATCTTCTTTAGATAACTTCAAACTCGTGATGCATGGAGTGGTGACCGGATTCGCATTCTCCATCTTGAAATTCTTTGAAATTTCTCTTGCATAACCCTCTTGTGAGATAAAAGTTCCCTTCTTGGATTGATGAACCTCAATTCCAAGAAAATGATGAAGTTCTCCCAAATCTGTCATTTCAAATTCTGCCATCAATGAGTGTTTGAACTCATCTAACATCCCCAAATTGTTTCCTGTTAAAACAAGATCATCAACATAAAGACTAACAACAATGAAATTTCCATGTGAATCTCCTTTAGTGTAAAGAGTATTCTCGTATGGACATTTTTCAAATCTATAATTCTCAAAATACGAATTGATACGACAATACCAAGCTCGTGGTGATTGTCTCAATCCGTACAATGCTTTCTTCAACTTGTACACTTTATTCTCTTCACCTTTTTTGACAAACCCAAGTGGTTGATCAACATAAACTTCTTCCTTGAGAACACCATTCAAAAATGCGGATTTTACATCCATTTGAAACATTTTCCAACCATTTTGAGCAGCAAGAGAAATGAGCAACCGAATAGTTTCGAGTCTTGAAACGGGAGAATATACTTCACTAAAATCTTCGCCTTCTTTTTGCTTGAAACCTTTTGCAACCAACCTTGCCTTGTGCTTGTTGATAGACTCATCTAGATTCATCTTTGTCTTGTACACCCACTTTACTCCAATAGAATTTTTGTGTGGTGGCAAATCAGTAAGCTCCCATGTGTCATTTTTTTCAATGGAGCTAATTTCTTCTTGCATGGATCTCCTCCATTTTTCTTCTTGACAAGCATCATCAAAATAAATTGGATCTTCCCCTGCAAAGAAAGCAAAAAATACAGAATCATTTTGCACCATCTCTTCTGTTACATCATATAACTCTTGGAGAATTCTTGTCTTTCTTATCGACTTCTTGGAGAAGAACTTGCTGAAGAACTTTGAGAACCGGGAGGACTCTCTCCTTGAACATTAGTTTCAACATTTCCAATCTCTTCTTCTTCACCTTGAAAAGGAAAAATTGGTAAATTTTCCTTTTCACCTTCGATCTCTTCAAAGAATGAACTTTCATCAAATCGAACATCTCGACTTATCACAATTTTCTTTGTCGTTGGATTATAGAGCTTGTATGCTTTGCATCTTTCACTATAGCCAATAAAGATGCACTTTTCTGACTTGTCATCCAACTTGCTTCTCATTGAATATGGAACATGAGAATAAGCGACACTTCCAAATACTTTAAGATGATGAACACTTGGTTTTGTACCATACCATGCTTCATGTGGTGTGCGATTTCCCAAACTCCTTGTTGGTGACCTGTTAATATGATAAACTGCACAAGAAACAGCTTCAGCCCAAAAACTTCTTGGTAACCTTTTCCTTTTTATTAAACATCTTGACATCTCCATTATTGTTCTATTCTTCCTTTCACATGCACCATTTTGTTGAGGCGTATAACGGACCGTCATTTCATGTCGAATGCCATTGTCTCGACAATATTTCTCAAATTCATTTGAGAAATATTCACCCCCACGATCTGTCCACAAAGTGTTGATTTTTAACCCCGTAAAATTCTCAACTTCAGCCTTGAAATCCATAAATATTTGAAAAGCTTCAGATTTTTCTTTAACACAATACACCCAAACTTTTCGTGAAAAATCATCAATAAAAGAGATAAAATAATGATTACCTCCGAAAGATGAAACTGTCATGGGCCCACATAAATCTGAGTGAATAAGTTGCAATGGTCTTTTTGCCTACCATGATGATTGAGATGGAAATGAGGTTCTATGTTGCTTTCCAAATTGACAAGCTTCACAAACTTCATTCATACGATCAATTTTAGGCAATCCTCTCACCATCATTTTCCTTGATAGTAATTCCAAATCTCCATAGTTCAAATGACCATACCTATCATGCCATAACTTGGAAACCCCTTTGTCAACACCATCAAAACATGACATATTTTGATTTTGAAGAGCCAACGAGAAAAGATTATTTGACGCAACCGTAACTCTAGCAATGACTTGATTATTCTTTGACAAAAAACAAGTCATGTCATGAAAATGAATGTCATAATCAAAAGATGACCAACACTAAGCAAATTACTTTTTAGGCCAGGAACAAAACAAACTTATGACATTTTCTCAATACTTCCTTGTCTTGTTTTAAATTCTAATTCACCAACACCACTAACTTTATATGATTTTTCGTCTCCAATTTTAACTTCGCCATAATCATTTTCAAACAACTTGGAAAATAAATCTTTGTTACCTGTCATATGCTTGCTAGCGCCGCTGTCTATGTACCAGACATTTTCATTATTTCCGCCTTGAGATACTAGCAACAAAGTGTCTTGATTATGAGACTCCGTGTTTTTACTTCCGCTAGCCCAATTTGAATTGTGTTTTTCTCCATCTTTAAACCAACAATCTCTTGCTAAATGACCGGGTTTGTGACAGTTATCTCATTCAAAATAACCGCGTCCTCTTCCTCTTTGATAGCCACGTCCACGTCCTCTTTGCCAACTTCGAAAACTTTGACTTTGATTTGCTTCATTCCACCCATTTTCATTTCTTCCATAGTTTCCTCTTCCACGAGAATTTGCAAATCTTCCTCTAGAGTTTCCTCCTCTTCCACGATCATGGTCTTTACCTCTTTGGCTTTTGAAATCTTCTTACTTCTCATTTAACGACAACTTTGACTTGAGGGCTTGTTCCAAAACTACTTCTTTCTTTTTCTTAGTAAATCTTTCTTCATGAGCTTGCAAAGAGCCAGTTAGTTGATCAATTGTCATAGAATCTAAATCCTTAGATTCTTCAATGGCTACAACAATATAATCAAATCTAGAATCCAAGGAGCGAAGAATTTTTTCAATGACACGAATATCATCCATAGTTTCACCATTTCTTTTTAATTGGTTAACTACCGACAATACCCGTGAACAATAATCAGAAACTAGTTCTGATTCTGTTTTATGCAAGCCTTCAAATTCCGCTCGAAGAGTTTGCAACCGTACCTTTTTTACCTTTTCAGCGCCTTTGTATGTCATTTCCAAAATCTCCCATGCTTCCTTTGCCGAAGTAGCACCACATATTTTCTCCCACGCAGCTTCATAGGATTGTACTCCTTGGTATATCCAAAACAAAGCTTGTTGGTTCTTTTTCCTCCATCTTCTTAGATTCTCCTTTTGAGCTTGGTTTAACTCTTCTTCATTTTCTTTTTCCGTGTAGCCTTTTTCAACTATCTCCCATTCTTCTTGAGATCCAAGAAGAGCCTTCATTGGGATACTCCATTTGGCATAGTTATCTTTGGTTAATTGAGGAACAAAGGAAAGAGGAATAGATTGTTCATTTGAACAAATTTTGGACCCTAGATTAAAGAGCTCTGATACCAATTTGTAGAGTAAAAAATATAGGAGATAAAGTTGACACCACAAGAACACAATTTATTTTATTTCTTGAATATATTTTTTTTCCCAACTTACAACTCAAAAGTAATGGCAATATAAAGACTAAGCTATGATATTCATAACTAGCTACATAACTACTCCATTAAACACTAACTCTTCACCTTTCAAAACTCATGGTGGTTACTAGACATTAATCACCAAACTTTTCATCTTTTGGTGGTTACATGAATTAATCATAAACTTAAACATAATAAGTATTCAAGTTTAATTTATTTTATTGCTAACAAGAAATAACAGAATCACAGATGATTTACCTTAGTAATGTCAACGCTGTTTGTGAAATCAAGTTCTTTCGCATCAATTTCATATTCTGGAATTTCACGGGAGTTTGACAGGCATGGGAGCCAAATAAGGATTTGCAGAACTAATAAGTATTAAAAGAATTCTATACATATACTCAGGAGGTAGGAAACCAATATACAACCAACAAAACATAAGTTAACAAAACACACACAACCACCACACTTGCCAGAGCTTGGCACCATGTTTCTCCAAAAGTTTAACAACTCCATGGTTCTTCTATTAGATTGAATATGCAAAGGGGCACTTGGAAATTGGAAGAAGATCAATTTATAAAGAAATTAATTGGCAACACCGGGAACACAAATCATCTTCCAGATGAAAAAAAAGTTGTCATTGAGGATGCAAAGCAAATACATGGTTTTATAATACCATACAACATAATACATATTGCTTCCATGAAGTTGAGAACTTAATCAGCAATGAAGCAATAACACCTCTCCATTTTTTGATTTCCTTTTTTTTTCTCACCCAAGTTCTATCCTCGAATTCTATCCAGGCCCGTCTTTGAGCAGGTGTTGTATGCTCAACCGCACAGGGCCCCAAATAACACAGGGCCTCCAAGAAAAATTTCAAACCTGCATAGGATTCGAAGACTGGAAAGGTGATTGGAGGCCAGGATACGGTGGTGTAGTGGTAGAGGTAGGAGATGAATTAGTAAACCAATATAAATCCTAGATCTATAAATTGCAAAGGAGGTAGAGGAAGAAATCGGTAGTAGTGTGATAAAAGACTATGGTGAAAGGGAGAAATGTTCTTAGCCGGAGCCTGGAGAAGTAAATGAAAGAAGATGACCGGAGTAATACTTTTTAGATGAAAGAGATGACATAAAGTAAAAAATTAAAAATACGGGTAATGTGCATCGGTTTTTGAAGTGTTGGGGCCCTTTATTGTTTTTTAAAATAAGGGTTAATATCAAAAAAACCCCATAAACTTTCCTTAGTTTTCTGATTAAGTCCCTAAACTTTTTTGTAATTGTTTAAGTCCCTTAACCATTTTTGTCTTATTCAAAAAACTCACTATCTTTACATGTATTAGCGATTAAATCCCTAAACTTTTTGTTTTATTGGTTGTGTTTTACCTACTCATCCGGTAGACGATAAAAAATATATAATTTTAAATAATGCAAAAATAGTTTAGGGACTTAAACAATCGGAAAAAGAGTTTAGGGACTTAATCGTGAAAATGAGAAAAGTTTATAGGGTTTTTTCAATATTAACCCTTAAAATAATATCCTTTCTTTTAGATTTATTCCATAACAATACTTGTATTATTTCTTTTTTTTCTTTATCTTTTTAATTATTATTATTTTTTGTATTATTATTGTTATTACTAAAATAAACCCATTTGTATATTTTTATAGGTCTCGTAGAATGAATAAGCTGATAAAACTATGAGAACGTTTTTATAATACATTTAAAAGCTGAATTTAAGGGGGGGGGGGGGGGGGGGGGCTATTTTGTAATAATCCCACAGGGCCACCAAAATCTATGGGACAACCCTGATTCTATCCTCTCCATACACGACTTCTCCCTTGTTTCCCCCTTTCCGTGATAATTTCTTACATTAGAGAGTGAATGTGTGAGTGTGCGAGTAACAACAAATCAGTGTGTGTGAGATTGTGCATGAGTGTGAACGTGTACTGTGTGCAGTGTGCGTGAGTGTGAATGTGTGATTGTATGGTGTGCGCTTGTGTGGTGGCGGAACAATAGAGAGACAGATCGACAGAGAGGGGGATAGGAGAATATACGAGATTGAGTGGTGACGCCGGCAGCTGACTTGTCGGCGGTAGGAGAAAACTATGGTCGGAGTTCGATGGAGCTCGAGAGAGAGGAGGCGCTGATATTTTTTTGAGGATGAGAATTGGAATTTAGAATTAGGGTACAAGAGAAGGGGGGAGGGGGGGGGGGAACGAAAAGAATGAAGGGAAACCAAAAGCTGCCGCATCTTTTTTCAAGGGTATCAGAGGCGACTTATTAGAGGCAACATGAGTATTAGGAGTGTATGTCGCCTCTAATACCCATGTCGCCCCTAATGCTTATAATTCTTGTAGTGTCTATATATTAGACCCCAAAATTTGAATCGACTTCTTTTTGAAATGAAATCTATTGGCCAAAAACTCGTGGTCAAGGAGTCTTCTTTACGCCCACATTGGAAGTCAAAACATCATCTATGATCTAACATAATCTTCAATTTGATTAATTTGCTATTGTAACTGACTTGGAAAGAGATGTAGAGAAAAAAATATAGGAGATAAAGTTGACACCACAAGAGCACAATTTTATTTTATTTCTTGAATATTTTCTTTTTCTCTCACTTACAACTCAAAAGTAATGCCAATATAAAGACTAAGTTATGAGATTCATAACTAGCTACATAACTACTATTAATCACTAAACTTTTCACCTTTCATAACTCATGATGGTTACTAGACATTAATCACCAAACTTTTCATCTTTTGGTGGTTACATAAAATAATTATAAACTTAAACATAATAATTATTCAAGTTTAATTTATTTTATTGCTAACAATGCCTCCCTTAAATTAAACTTGCTTTTTATTCCCAACCTTTCAACATTCTTCTTGAAAAAATTCCCACCAAGCGGCTTCGTAAAAATATCCGCCATTTGATCTTCTGTCTTGCAATACTCAACTTGAACATCTCCTTCATTGACAAGGTCATCAATATAAAGACTAACAATAATAAAATTTCCATGTGAATCTCCTTTAGTGTAAACGATATGCTCATATGGACATTTTTCAAATCCATAATTCTCGAAATACGAATTGATACGACTATACCAAGCCCGCGGTGATTGTCTCAATCCATACAACGCTTTCTTCAACTTGTACACTTTATTCTCTTCACCTTTTTTGACAAACCCAAGTGGTTGATCAACATAAACTTCTTCTTTGAGAACACCATTCAAAAATGCGGATTTTACATCCATTTGAAATATTTTCCAACCATTTTGAGCAGCAAGAGAAATGAGCAACCGAATAGTTTCGAGTCTTGAAACGGGAGAATATACTTCACTAAAATCTTCGCCTTCTTTTTGCTTAAAACCTTTTGCAACCAATCTTGCCTTGTGCTTGTTGATAGACCCATCCGGATTCATCTTTGTCTTGTACACCCACTTTACTCCAATAGAATTTTTGTGTGGTGACAAATCAGTAAGCTCCCATGTGTCATTTTTTTCAATGGAGCTAATTTCTTCTTGCATGGCTCTCCTCCATTTTTCTTCTTGACAAGCATCATCAAAGTAAATTGGATCTTCCCCTGCAAAGAAAGCAAAAAATACAGAATCATTTTGTACCATCTCTTCTGTTACATCATATAACTCTTGAAGAGTTCTTGTCTTTCTTATCGGGCTTCTTGGAGAAGAACTTGCGGAAGAATTTTGAGAACCGGGAGGACTCTCTTCTTGAACATTAATTTCAAAATTTCCAATCTCTTCTTCTTCAACTTGAAAAGGAAAAATTGGTAAATTTTCCTTTTCACCTTCGATCTCTTCAAAGAATGAACTTTCATCAAATCGAACATCTCGACTTATCACAATTTTCTTTGTCGTTGGATTATAGAGCTTGTATGCTTTGCATCTTTCACTATAGCCAATAAAGATGCACTTTTCTGACTTGTCATCCAACTTGCTTCTCATTGAATCTGGGACATGAGAATAAGCAACACTTCCAAATACTTTAAGATGATGAACACTTGGTTTTGTACCATACCATGCTTCATGTTGTGTGCAATTTCCCAAACTCCTTGTTGGTGACCTGTTAATAAGATAAACTGCACAAGAAACAGCTTCAGCCCAAAAACTTCTTGGTAACCTTTTCTTTTTTAATAAACATCTTGCCATCTCTATTATTGTTCTATTCTTCCTTTCACATGCACCATTTTGTTGAGGCGTATAACGGACCGTCATTTCATGTCGAATGCCATTGTCTCGACAATATTTCTCAAATTCATTTGAGAAATATTCACCCCCACGATCTGTCCACAAAGTGTTGATTTTTGTATATATTTGGATCTATAAAAAAATAAATATAAGTTGGATCTATAAAAAAATTGCAAAGCAAATTAAGAATTAAAAATTTTATTATTCCACTAGCTAGCTCGTCATCTTATATCTAAAAATCAAATCCATGATCTGTACTTTTAATAAAATACTATATATCTGTACATATATATTTTATTAAAAAATATATGCACATAAGTACGGTCATAATGAAAAGAAAAAAGAAAACTATGGCGATCATTATATATATTAATAGTAGTACTTATCTTGTCGATTATTAAAATCATTCTAGTTTTTTTATTAAATATTCAAATAATCAATCTGACCCACCCTCTCCCCTAAACAAAAACAAACTAGGAGTAAGATTTATAACTGGTTTCTTAAAACTGTTGATACTGAGCCAAACTGGTCCTGAAATTCAATATTGAATCGGTCTTCAGTCTTAATCATATGTTTCCGAAATATTTTGATACCTAATTATTAGTACGTACTCCTCCTGTACCAAAATTACCCCTAGTATAACCATAAACTTTTCGTACAATATATGTCTCCCTCATATCCTTAGAAATTAAACAAACCAGATTCCGAAGCCTGAATGGTAATTAATAATAGGATAGTTTCATTTTATTTTAATTATATACATTAGAATTTATGAAAAATAATATTATTGGACGTGTACTATTTCTCAGATATTGTTACATATATACGCAGGGAGCTAGACAAAAGCTCTTAAGTAAAATTAATCTTAAATTGTTTAAACTTATTCAATTCCATACCAGGGAAAAAGGTTCATCGATATTAAGTACTAAATAAATTAAATACTTTTGGTGTATCAAACTTAACTGAAAGCAGATCGAAAAGCTTTGTTTTTGTCTTCTTTACTTAAAAAAAAATGTTTATTGTTTTCCATAAATACCTAAACGGTTAATTGGTGCTTCAAGAAAACTTCTTTCTTCTTTGAGTCTTCATCGTACTAGACTCAATTAGTAAGCTTTCCATCTGTGATATTACTTTTCTTGTCCTTTCTCCATTAATATACTGTAGAACCTCTATCATTATAAAGCCTATTGCTTATACTTTAAATCCCCAAGAAAACGTTTTCATATATTTTCGGAAACCCTTCAAGTATCACGATCTGTATTCTTAATTAATCCATTGCTATATATATCCATGATCGATTTTTCATTCATCTTTGTTATATAGTTAATCACTTTCTATTTGACCATAAACTTTGTCATTTCAGATTAATTAGGCAGCAAATTGGTGAGTCGACCCTAAAAATGGGGAGGGGAAAGATTACAATCAAAAGGATCGACAACTTGTCGAACAGGCAAGTGACTTTCTCCAAAAGAAGCAACGGATTGATGAAGAAGGCCAAGGAGTTGGCGGTCCTTTGCGATGCTGAAGTTGGAGTCATTATCTTCTCTAGTACCGGGAGATTCCTCGAATTTTCTAGTTCAAGGTTAATTTGTTAACTTAAAAACCCCCTCCCTCAAGATCTATTTATCTATATATATGCTAAACTATCGATGGATAATTTACTTATCTTCATCAATTAAGTTATGTGCAGAATATTGTCTAACATCTACGATCAATTTATAATATGTTCCTTAATAAAACTATATATTATTAAAGTGGTCATATGGCGTATAACTCCAAAGTTATGATTCTGTTAGACATTTTACTAATCGATGAAAGGTCATCGATAGATGTTTGACCTGACCCATAAGTTGTTTTTTGTTCTTATCATAGTGAAGGAGTTGTATAGCGTTGAATTAATTACTCTTTTATGTTTCCCTTGGGCCTGTTCTTATATGCATTAGGTGAGGTGTATTGTTCAGTTTAATTTGGTGTTTAGTTTGTGTTGCTAGCTAGTTCCATGCATGCTAGCGTTTTTTAATCTATTATAGTTATTATAAAATCATTTAATTTGCAAGATTTGCATTATCTTAATTAGCTGCGCGCTGTATGTATTTGTAATACACAAATGTTCTTTGAAACATACATAATGAATTATATATGAACGAAACGAATCCAATTTACTATCAGGTGTTGTAAAAAGGGTGTTGGCCGGGGAGATCGATTCATAATATGTGAGGGAGAGAATGGAAAAGATTGTTACATTTTCACTTTTTAACATTAAATTAAACTCTTTCCTTCTGAATGAGTTGAAAGTTCAAGAAATGATCAATTTAAACATCCTAACTGAAAATTTGTCCATTTGGTGAAGTTCTTTCATTTTAACTATTGCAGTATAATAGGCAATGTACGTATGTAACGTGTTCTTAGGTTGTGATCAAAGAGAGACTAATTAATTACTTAATTAGCTTGTATAGTGAACTAATATTAATTTGGCTGTATTTGAGTAATGATCATAATGATCGACAGATCAACTATAACCAAGGAATGATTGTTAAATTAATAATGAATTAACTAATGCCAGTTTTCTAGGCGTGCTGTAATTAACAAGTGAAGGTAATATCTTAAGAATGCATTTGATCAAAGAAGTCATGTGAACTAAAGTGATAGATGCGGATATGTGACTTAAAACAATAAACATTTTTATTATCTCACATTTGAAATTAGCATGTTTCTACGTCTGTTGTTGCTTTGATTGTAATAAATAAAAGTCATTATAGTATGCATAATTAGAAGGTGTGTAAACAAAATGTATTCTCGATCTCCATAGAAGTCAAAATTTGTAGAAGTTTGTAATATATCAAGGTTCAAGAATCCCATTGTGGTTTTGTCTTAAATTTATATTTTTTGAGTTGAAGAATTTGCACAGCAGATTGATTGATATCAACTCTTGATTGTTTGGGGTACTTTCTGAGATTCCCATTTACTTGGTACAAATTTGACATGCTTTTAAAATAAAGAAAGAAATAAAATGTGATGTTTGATGTGGTATTTTTAGTATGCCAAAGATAACCGAACGATACAGCAAAGTGAGGGAGGCGAATCGTCAACAGCTGAATCCTACTATGGATGTAAAGGTACGTACTATTTCAATCATGAGAGCTTTCCTCTAATTTCGGTGTTCCAACTTGCATCAATACACTAGTATAGCTATAGTTTTGGGCTTTTTTTGGCACACAAAGCACACACAAATTTAAGAACTGAAATTGACAAAAAGAAAACTAAAGCCAATCGAGTGCATACGTACATCATAAAGTACAAAATTTTAATGTGTAGAAATCAAATGACTACCATCTCTTCACTAGCTAGCTTGGATATATATATATATATATATATATATATATATATATATATATATATATATATATATATATATATATATATATATATAGGTTCAAGATCTATGGAAAACCATAACTGGAAAACTATATTAAATGCACATGTTCATTACGGTAAAATGTTAAATTTAATGCACAACTACAATATACATATGTTCAAATGTGCATTATTATTGACTAGTTCACATAATTTACATGTTCATTAGGATAAAATGTTTCATTTCATGCAAAATAACAATATGCACATGTTCAAATGTGCAATATGCATGAACATGTGTATATTACGCATTTTTTGCATGAAATTAAACATTTTGTCTTAACGAACATGTAGATGATATAAATTATTAATCATAATGCAATTTTGAACATATGTATATTATAATTTTACATGAAATTTAACATTTTATCATAATGAACATGTGCATTTGATATGGTTTTTCAGTTTTCCAGTTTTCCAGTCTAATATAGTTTTCCATGGATCTCAACCCTATATATATATATATATATATATATATATATATATATGTATATATATATATATATATATATATATATATATATATAATATATATATATATATATATATATATATATATATATATATATATATATATATATATATATATATATATATATATATATATATATATATATATATATATATATATATATATATATATATATATATATATATATATATATATATATATATATATATATATATATATATATATATATATATACATATATATATATATATATATATATATATATATCAATGTGTCCACAGAATGTACCGTAGTGATAATTCCTACAAACTTAAGAGACCTTAATTAATTTGTAAACGAAATGTGTTAGTTTAATCTTGATTATGTAAATAGTTTAGAGTAAAATAGGTAATTATATAAAGTACAAGGACCTAGAATAACATTTAGTAAACTTGAAGAGTTGCATCATTTAGTATGAGTTGCAACCCTTCGTGACGAGGCACGTCCGAACCATTGTGTCGGTTCAGACACACCTCTTAGATTATTATATATAGATTGCATTGTAAAGATTGTAAATTGTGTATTTCCAAGATTATTAATAAAAGTTTAGTTACGGTAAATCCTGTGATTGTTTTTAGAGAGTTTTTACCAACATTGGTATCAGAGCAAGGTCAATAGATCCTGAAATCTCATCATTTACCGAGAGACCAGAAACAATCGAAGAAATACACCCGGTGTTTAGAGCATCACCGTTTAGGAAATTGGCAAAAGAGATTGCCATAGATACACGGGGCAGAAGAACACAAAAGTATTCAACTACCAACCGGCACCAAACAGAGAAATCAGATTGATTTTAAGAGAGGAGTCATTTCAGAATCTAGAAAAGATTCAACTAGAGAAATTCAGAGAATTTTCTCATCACAGTAGGCAAAACCCCACGGAACCGAAGGCAAAAATCCCACAGAACCGAAGGCAACAAATTGAAGGCAACGAATGTTTCCAGAAAAAAACAGTAAGCCCCTTCGCAAATATCGCAATAGAAATAGTAAACCCTAGATATCATAGTAGCATACTGAATCGAAGGCAACAAGAAATCAGAAAGATAGAACCTGATTTCAAGAAGGCACCACCGCAGAAAAATCCACAGACACAAGTGCCACCATAGGAGTAAAGAACCCCACGGTTAGGAGTCTAGAACCACCATCGAACCACCAGTTGCCACCACCAGAACCATCGAACGCCGCCATCACCTTAGAGGCAACGTTTAGGGTTCCAGAAATCGAACCAATCAGACACGGACAGAAACCCGCAACCAACGGTTGCCACACACCACCATATAACCACCATCGCAACCGTCACACAAAACATAACCAGCAACGCCGATTAGGAGTAGGCAACAGAGGGATTTTTTAGGTTTATGTAAAACCATCGATTCATACAAAGGGCTACATCGATTTCGATCAGAGACATAGCACCGATTCATTGAGCATAGCATCAGGATTGCATTGGTTCAAGAGGAGAGGGGTTATACCGATTAGAAGAAATCGGTTCAAAAGAAAGAATACAACGTTTCAGAGAGGAAACGTTTTCACAGAAGAGAGACAAAAGATTAAAGAACGTGCCACTGTTTAAAGAGAAGCCCGCATAAAAAAACCCCACAGAGAAAAGAAAGGCAGAAGAAGTAAAGGCCCAACAGAAGAAGTAAAAGACACAAAGAAAAAAGAAAACAGGTTTTTCTTTTCCAATTTCAATTTTAATATATATTCTGATTATATATATTATTATTATTTTAGAAGTTAGACTTTAATTTATTAAGAAGAATAAATTAAAGATTGATATTTGCCATTATAATTTTCGTTAGAAAAAGATTAAGTTGTTTGATAAATAATTGTGGTTAGATATAAAAATTAAGTTGAATTATTTCTTAAATTTATTATTTTATTTTTTTTGAGTTTAAGAGAAAATCAAATTAAAAGAGTATGTCTGTCCAATTTTAAAAAATACGAATTATACATTATGGGCATTAAGAATGAAGAAAATATTTGTGGCAAATGGAGTATGGGATTTGATAGAAGAAACAGATACATCAAATGAGATAGATTGATGTAAAAAAGATAGTTCAACATCAACATACCTATTTCAAGGGTTACCAGAAGATTTGCAAATGCAAGTTGCGGGATGTGAAACAGCAAAAGAAACTCGGGATTCGTTAAAATCAAGATTTATTGGCACAGAAGATGTACAACAAGCGCACTCGCAACAACTAAAATCAGAGTTTGAATAATTAGTGATGAAAGAAGATGAGACGATAGATGCATTTGCAGGAAAGTTAATGAGTATTATTTCAAAGGCTGCAACATGTGGATTAACATTTGATGAGCAAACAAAAGTACGGAAGATACTTAATTCAGTACCAGATAGATTTATACAAGTAGTAGCAACTATTGAGATGATTGCAGACCTTAAGACAGTAAAGTTAGAAGAAATTATCGGAAAACTTAAGACTTACGAAGAAAGGATTAAGTTTAGAAAAAGTAGTCAGGAATATTATAGTGAGAAGTTGTTGTTTACACATCTAGGCAATGACAGAAGTTATGAACACAACAATAGACGAGGAGGAAGAAATCAGACACAAGGAAGAGGCCAAGGAAGATTCGCAAGAGATAACAGAAGTAAAGATAGTCATGATAAAGGAGAAAGAAACCCTGGAAATCAAAGCTACCAAAGAAGAGATATTAGAGAGATAGAATGCTACAATTGTCATAAATTTGGACATTACGCTAAAAATTGTTCAGAACCAGATAATAGAAAAGCAGCCTCAAACCTCATTGAAGAAGACTTAGAACCAACGTTACTGATGGTTATTGATCACGATTAGATCAATAACAAGAGAGAGAGAGAGAAAGAGAGAGAGAGAGAGAAGAGAGAGAAAGATAGAGATATAGAAATACAGAAAGAGTTATTGATATGAGAAAAAGAGAGAGTAGAACAGGTCGAGATTAGACCAGAGAAAGAGAAAGATAGAGAGAGTACACAAGGTCGAAATTAGACCAAAGAGAGCATGACTGATCAAGAGTAGATGATCAATCAAAGAAAAACTGATCAAGAGTAGATCATTTTTCTTAAAAGCAGAGATTCAAAGAAGAAATGATCGAGAGTAGATCGTTTTTCTTAAAGTAGGTTACAGAAACCGAAGATTTGATTCAGCAAAATCAAATACAGATAGAGAGACCGCATTTGAGACACAGATGCAGCATTTGAGATACAAATGCAGAGACAGTTAGAGAACCTAGCAAGATTGAGATTACACAAGCAAGAAGATGCAAGTGTTGAAGACAAACAGAAAAACAGAAGATTGAAGACTTGAAGAACAATCAAGATTAAGGGGAGAATGTTAGTTTAATCTTGATTATGTGAATAGTTTAGAGTTAAATATGTAATTATATAAAGTACAAGGACCTAGAATAGCATTTAGTAAACTTGAAGAGTTGCATCCTTTAGTATGAGTTGCAACCCTTCGTGAAGAGGCACGTCCGAACCATTGTGTCGGTTCAGACACACCTCTTAGATTATTATATATAGATTGCATTGTAAAGATTGTAAATTGTGTATTTCCAAGATTATTAATAAAAGTTTAGTTACGGTAAATCCTGTGATTGTTTTTAGAGAGTTTTCCCAACAAAATGTACGTCTTCTCTTTGAGAAGATTTGTCGACCGTTATAATATAGTCAACAAAAAAGAGGCCAATAGGTAATCCGGCCTCTATGAATTGTAATTTATAGTTAAGAAATGTGTGGCAATGTTTAACTCCTAGACCTCTAACATAAATTTCATGTCCCAATCACTAAGCTATCATCACGAAGATTAATAAAGCAAGCTACTTAATTAGTAGTCCTAACATTCAGCAAAATGGGGTTTATACTTTATATATATAACACGACTTATATATCCTAATCTAGCCAAACATATGATATATACAAATATTTATGATGATTCTACAAATATATTTGATTGGTTGGTTCATATTGATGTAGTTATTAGCTTAGGTGATATATCACACACATTCTAGTGATCTTTATTAAGACAACAAACCTAGCTAGCTAGCTAACTTGTACATATTAAAGCATCCACAATGGATCCTTCTAGAAGATGTCATTGGTCTAATGTGGCAAAAGAGATGTCAACGTAACTGTTTTTATGAAAATCTAGGAGTGCATGCATGGTTTTTACGATGAAAAGTCATTCCTTGAAACTTGAAGATGTCATTGGTCTAATGTGGCAAAAGAGATGTCAACCTTGAGTGTTTAGAAGGACCAAGGAAGAAGGCTATATTGGCGAAAAATGCAAAAAAGAACTCATCATCTCTTTTTTAGGATTGCAGGTTTGGTTTTTACAAAACTTTAGGTATTGCATAATTAGTAGATGTGGATTAATTATTAAAAGAATCTTAAATAAAATAAAAGGCTGATGTTTTGATCATAAGGACCTTAAAAGTCCTAAAAAATTGCAGATAATTAATGCTCTTACTAAGGTACCGTGAATTGCTTAGTCTTTAGTCTGATTATAATTCTTACAATATAGAAGAGGTATTCGTACGTGATCGAAGTCTAACATTATTATGCTTATATTTTGTAATTTTATATAAATGTCAGAATTTGTGTAATTGTCTATTTTAGCTCTCCTTTTCTTCTAAAATTATGAACCACAAAAGCTAATTTTCTTGGTAGATGATAACACAAAATATAAATATGTACAAAGAGAGGATATGATATGATAGCTGATAAGAAACAAAGAAACCCAAAAAAATTAAAAGCTAAAGAAGATATATAACTCAAAACTAGTCTTAAATTACAAAAACAAAGCTAATTAATCTAAAATAAAAAAAGTGTCATCAAATGATCTGCCAAAGATCTAGCACAAGTGCATTAGTGAGCAGCAGCCGCCTAAACTTGTCTTCTTTCTACTTTTCAGTACTTTGTAACTACATCCATCAACTTATTTACAGATTGATGGAAAACATGATTACTTGGATGCCCACAATGATCAAACATATGTGTTAATCAACTAAGAACAAGAAACATGGCGTGTGAGGAGAGTATGAACATCTTCCCCCATACAAACGGTTAGTATAATGTTAGGTCCATTGGGCTTTAGGGTTTTGCGTTCTATATATAGGGCCACTGCTACTGTTATATAGCTTATCTCATTGTATTGTTTTCTTAAGTCTGCATTCTAATAAAACCCTAATCATTTGTGCATATCTATTTTATCATGGTATCAAAGCTATTGATCTATGTTTAATTATTTCTTTAAAGTTCTTTTATCAAGCACCGGTTTCGCGGTCCTTCGCATTCTGATATATCTAAGAGGCACTCAGTTCCAGACGCTTGTGTTTCCTTCATCATCTTGTTTTGAACTACGTCCTTACAGCTGATTAGGCTATTGGGCTGGGGATCCTACTGATCATAAGTCTACTACTGGCTTTTGCATCTTTCTTGGAGATTCACTTGTTTCATGGAAGAGTAAGAAGCAGGATGTTGTTTCCCGCTCTTCTACTGAAGTCGAGTATCGGGCTTGGCTGCTACTACTAGCGAGGTTGTTTGGATACGCTGGTTACTTGCTGACATGAGTGTTCTTTTATCTCGATCTACCCCGATACACTGTGACAACAAAAGTGCTATATAAATTGTTCGTAATTTGGTCTTTCATGAACGGACGAAACACGTTGAGATTGATTGTCACTTCACTCGCCATTATCTTCAGATACGAACTATTTCCTTGCCGTTTGTTTCTTCCGCTCTACAAGTTGCTGACATTTTCACTAATTAAGACGCACTCTGCTTCTCGATTTTGTTTTTTGTCTGACAAACTCTCAATGTTCATTGTTGTGTCATTTTTTGGGTGTTAATCTTGACTATTTGAATTTTTAGTAGAGTATTTGCTTAGTTAATAAATTAGATAAATGTTAGAGTGGGTCACATTGATCGGGTCATGTTTGATCGGTTTTTATGGAGTCCTAGTAGGTTAGGATGTGGCAAAAATTACAGATTTATTTTACAAATTCTATCATCTCTTCCTCTTTGTTTTGTTTATTACATTACACAAACACAAAACACATTTGAAGGGTTGAAACCTACACTTGGTATCAGAGCCAAGTTAGGAACAATTAGAAGGAGGGCAGTTTCATGTGATCTGCAGGAGCGAGTGAAGACCGGCTACCTTAGCAGCGATGACCGCCAAAGACCGACGCCGTCGAGAAGACTGTGAGACCGAGAAAACACTAGCATGAGACCGAAGACCAAGAAGACCGTTAAACTAAAGATCGACACGGATGAGCGGAGATCGTTGGGTCATCTAAGGAAGAAAGATAGACCAAGACTGAAGTTTTAACAGAAAAAGGAAGTGAAGAATGGCGATGATACAAGTAAAAGAAGCAGGTACGATGTCTTACCAAGTTCCGATTTTGACTGCAACCAAGTATCCGGTATGGGCTATCAAATTTAACTCCATATTGGATGCAAATGGTCTATTCGAGACGGTGGAACCAAGGACTCTTGGGAAAAAGCCAAATGCTAAGAAATCAAAACAAGCTCTATCTTTCTTGCTTCAAGCAATACCAGAAGAGATGGTGTTGCAAATGTCCAGTCATATGGACCCGAAGAAAGCATGGGATGGCTTGAAAACACGATACTTGAGTGTAGATCGGGTAAGGACGGCTCGAGTTGCAACGTTAAAAATAGAGCTTGAAGGTTTGAGGATGATGGAAGGAGAACTTGTTGATGCTTGTGCTAATAAGTTGAGTGGACTGGTTTCAAAGTTGAGGAGTCTTGGGCATGAAATTGAGGAAGAAGAGTTGGTAAGATGGATACTTGATGCAATGCCAAAGTCGTTCCTTTTAATTGTGGTCTCGATCGAACAATGTTTCAAGTTGAATACGATTCTCTTTGATGAAGTGGTTGGAAGGCTTAAGGCGTACGAAGAAAGACTCAAAAGCCATGGTAAGAAGGAAGGAGGACAACGACAACTAATGTGGGCAAGTGAACAAAAGCACGACGAAAGTAGTGAATATGGTAGAGATCGTGGAAGGAATGCCGGAAGAGGGGGAAGAGGCCGAGGAAGAGCAAGAGGGTGAGGTTACAAAAGTGGTTTTCGGTGCTATGATTGTGGAGAGTTTGGGCACCTTAGCCATGAATGCACAAGATGAAAGGACAATGACAATGACAAAGAGAAAAAAGCAAACCTAATTCAAGAAGACGAACTGGCGTTGCTTTGATAAAGGAATGGGTCAAGATTAAGGGGATGAATGTTGGGTGATAATCTTGACTATTTGAATTTTCAGTAGCAATATTATTATTTTAGTATTTGCTTAGTTAATAAATTAAATTAATGTTAGAGTGGGTCACATTGATTGGGTCATGTTTGACCGGTTTTTATGGAGTCCTAGTAGGTTAGGATGTGGCAATATATATATATATATATATATATATATATATATATATATATATATATATATATATATATATATGTGGGTTGTTTCTCCTCTACATGAAAAGCTATTTAAAGTCTATTGCTTTAAAAGAAATAGTAGATTTATTTTACAAATTCTATCATCTTTTCCTTTCTTATTTTGTTTCTCACATTAAACAAACACAAAACACATTTGAAGTGTTGAAACCTACAGTACTGTGAGTTTGAGGGGGATATTAGAATAATGTTAAGCCCATTGGGCTTTAGGGTTTAATTTGCCTATAGGGTTTTGTGTTCTATACATAGGTCTATGCTACTGTTATATAGCTTATCTCATTGTATTATTTTCTTAAGTTTGCATTCTAATAAAACCTTAATCATTTGGGCATATCTATTTTATCACAAACCAGGCAAACACAACGACATCAACTCATTTAAATTTGTGGCATCAGGAACATAAAACAAACGAAAATGTGCATCAGCTAGCCTTTAAGCCTTTGGATTGATCACTTAATTAGGACACTAGTTGCACTTGTCTCTCCAGCACCAAAATTAGGTAGCCATAGCATCCCTAAAAATTTGTCACCACAGTCGCGTGGTATCTATAGTCACATTAATCAATCTAGCAATCAACATCATTTGCAGCCAATCAGCAGCTGATGAGTGTCATCCCACAAACCTTGATTGCTGCTACCTCCAAATGACACAAAGTAAAAGTAGCCCCAAAGTTTATTTTGGTAAATTGCAGCCCTAGTTAAATTGATCAATGTATAAACACCAGAAGCAAAGATCTAACCCTTGAATAGTCCCCAAAACTGATATAAATGTCTATGAGCTATGAGAATGCCTCACTTTTAATCAGTAATACCTCATCCTTCCAATTTTCTTGTATTAACAAAAATCTATTTTCCAACATAATTCATCCGTTTGAAATACAATTTTGGCGTGTATTTCAATAAAATCTATTTTCGTTATTCATGATTCATTGAGATTTTTCTGATTGAATTATCTTGTCAGCATCAAATGAGTATAACCTGGATGCAGTATGTTTCTACATATAAGTTCAGATTGCAACTATCAGGACTCAGCAAACACCATATGTTCGCATTAGCAGAAAACTGAAAAGGAACAGATAATGATAACTTCCATTGATATATGGTGGAACGTACACTCATAGTTCTACAACCCACAAGCCTCAAATTATCCCACTAAAAATATTTTTTTTTTTTGTCTTGAACTTATCCAGAAGATTTTGAACAATTCTAACTGAAATCAACCAAGGATGGAGTTTTGCGCCACTTTATTATTAAGAAACTCTACAACAACTGCCACAAGAGATGGTGAATGGAAATCAAATACTTGGGAACATTTATATAGCATGTGCAAGCATAAATAATTGGCAACTTAGATTAGAAACTATACGATAAACAGTGCATGTTACTACTGGTTCATATAAGCTACCCCTGCTAATGGCGATCTCTCCCATATCAATTCATAGTTTTGTGTGTCAATTTGAAAATTTTAAAAATACGTTCACATGTAGTTGTTAGTTTTACAATTTTGATTCAATGTTTCGCGCGCGCGCGCGCGCGCGCACACACACACACACACACATATATATATATATATATATATATATGTCTATGTACATGTATCTATGTATATTCAATATTGGACTTTGTATGACGTACCCTTTCACAAAAGTATATGTAGTTGTATGTTTTGGCATAAAGACATGTGAGCTTAACTAACTAGGAATATTGCAACCATAAAAGCCTCGAATTTTATAGATGGTTCCACAATTTGAGCAATCTATGTGGTTATCTTCTGCTAAATCTTCCAGCAAATAACTTTAGTTTTTGAGTAGCTAGGCCGGGATGGTTTAACAATGTTTTTCTGCACCAACTTAGCTATGATATGACTATGATTTCATATAAAATCATCTCCCATATACGGGATCTTTGAGCAGGCATACCTCAACTGTGTTACAGCAATTATTCTTCATAAGGAAAACTAAATGCATTTTTTGATCACCAGTTTTGGCAAGGTGAAGTAGCTCGGTTGAAGCAACAAATACAATATTTGCAACAAAGCTACAGGTGTGTTCATTTCTCTTAATTTAAACCAAAGAAAAGTGACAGATCTTCAATATCTCTGCATTAATGGAATAGAGGTCTGAAATGGAAGAGCAATGATAGACTACTTGCTCAATTAAGCATAGCTATGAAACTTAGAAGAAGGCGGGGATTGTTTTACTTTCAAACCATGAGAATTTGCATAAAAATTAGGATTGTTCTAAAGGCACACCAAACAATATATTACTTCTAGGCCGGACCATGTTAAAAGATTACGATATTATGAAAAAAAAATTGTTATAAGTGGATGATAAATTTAATAGAACACGCAGATGTATATGTAGATCGTTCTAGAGAGAGAGAGAGAGAGAGAGAGAGAGAGAGATCATGTTCAAATGCACATATGTAAATTTGAGATGAGAAATTCCCAAGCCTTAACGGTTCAAGATCATATCGGCCGCTCATGTACACCCCTTACCCCGGCCCTACCCCTACCCCAAGTGTTAAAAGCCTTTTTTTTTTTGAAAGGCTAGTTAGTTGTTAGTATTACACCCAAAGTTAGATTAGATTCACCAATGTCAAGGATTGAACCCATGACCTCTCCTAGAGGCAAGCCTCCCCACCTTTGGTGGTGGCCACCAGGGCAAGCCCTGATGGTTCCAAGTGTTAAAAGCCTTGACTTTGGTCGAGAAAATAGCACGCAATGATGCTGCATATATATAGTTGAATTATCAACAGATAATTGGATAATGAACAACAACATTACTACAAAAGGACGAGTTTGGTACAAGTGAATCAAAAGAATGGAATGGAATGAGTTTAGAAGCTTCTTTTACAAATGATAATGATACATAAATAGTTATTGCCATAGAAAATGATGTTAAAAAGGATGAACATTCATTCTCTTTCTAGATCGACTATTGATTCTATCCCTCTTGACAAGGAAAGGAAAAAATGATATTTACATTAAAATCAATTCTCCGTCCCATTGCAAGGTGAATTGAGGCTTTCATCACATGACGAAAAACTTTTAACCCCATTCCATTCCATTCTTTGGATTTGCTCCTATACCACAATGTGGCCTTAAAGGCTTTAACATTTCACTTTCACATCAGCTATTAACAACTTTCTTTTATTTTTCAACAAAATTTTGATGGAGGGAATAGATTGCTTTTTTTACTGTTGAATATATTTTTACATTACCAGGCACCTATCTGGAGAAGAACTCTCTGGCTTGAATTTTGAAGATCTCCAAAAGCTGGAAAACCAACTTGAATCAAGGTTAAAAAATGTCCGGATCAATAAGGTAGAAGTTCACATTCCAAAACTTCTCACTCTATCAAGTCATCAATTGGTAAAGTACATCAATACATCATTGATGCTAGCTAACTAAGCACACACGCACTGTTTTTCTGCAGGAACAAGTTTTCACAGATGAAATCAAAGAACTTCACAGGAAGGTACCAAAGTAACACAAATAGTTCACATTGATAATCACATGTAGAATACATTAGATACGTACATGTATTATACATGAACTTACAATCTTCAACGATACTGTTGCAGGGGAATTTTTTTGTTCAAGAAAATAAAGAACTGAACAAGAAAATAAAGCTCCTGCATCAAGAGAAAGAAGAATTGCAGAAGGTACTGGGATAGTGGCATATACCCAAAATATATTTTCATAAATAAGCCTGATTATAAGTTGATAAACCCAGATTTATGGATTGTGGAGCAATGATAAGGCCAGAAATTCCAAAACATCAAATTCCCTTAACATTCAAGATGGCATTTTTGCACTCCAGCTAAGCCAGCCACAGCCTCAGAAGGGAGGCATAGTACCAGCCGAAGCCATGAAACTAAGGTAATAAATCACCATGGCATGAACAAGTTTTAATTGGAGTTGCAGCAGGCATGTAATTAATACAAACTATTGATAAGTGTTTCAGTTTATAATTTGCGCTCCGAAGCAAGGAAGTGAATATGTGTATCTTGGAGGTGCAAACAAATTGTTATCAGCATGCATATATACAAGAGATTTGTGCAATGCGAAATGTAACTCCATTGATGTGACATATTCTTCTGCACAGCTTTAGAATATTGTAAGAAGATCCAATATATATTACCGCAGTCATCAAAATGTTCTCCAAACTGAAGATGTGAAGGGTGTGTGATATGAGATGTACTTAAAATGTGTAAACATTGAATACTTATTAGGCCTGTATTATAATACTCCACTCGTCCCAAAATAAGTGTCTTACCTTTCTATTTTAGTTTGTCGTAAAATAATTGTCCACAATGAAATATATTTCCATCATACTCTTAACTGTTTCTGGGACAGGAGGAGGAAAATTTGTGAAGGTATAGAAAAAGAAGAAGTGGATTCACCCATTAAGCTTAGGTTAGCAAAATGTCAGTCTTTCTCTCTTTTTTTTGGATAACATAGATATTTTTATTGCAGTGAGAAACTATGAAAAAAGTGCTACAAGATCTGAAATAAGGCTTGTAGCGGCTGTAAATAACTATATCATCACTGCATTTGCATTTGCAATACATTGGATTCAGCCTCTCAATGATCAAGTGTATTTTCATAATGGTATCTAAGGGGTTTAAGGAGCAATCCATTTCAAGCAGGTGCATTTGTGCAGAGGTTTGTGAACTTGGATTCAGGTCATATTTGAGGATTCTGAAATGGATGCCTCCTGCAATGAAATTTTCAAGTATTTCTGAGCGAAGTGATGCTTAGGGTTGGGATCTTGACCTGTCATGGGTTTTTGTAGTTAGATCCTTTAAAAGGCACTTGACAAAGGATATACGCATGATCTCCTGTGTCTAATTAAAAAACAATTGGGGTTAAAGATGCTTATTTTAGTAGTGCTTATTCCTCTTAAGGTCAATATTTTAGCTTTGCGAGCATGGAAAGATAGATCCCATCTCCGATAATCTAGGCCAAAGGGCAATGATATGCATGGGTGTCCTATAGATTTCGGAGGCCCGGTACACGTATGTACAAAGTAGGCCCTTTAATACAAAAAATTTAAATAGTTTATTAGTCATGTTGAGACTGACTTATAATACGCTAAACAGATTTGTGGATGATAGTTATTATGCATTTGTATTGTATTCAATAAGACTTTTAAACGATATATAAGATGCTTAAACAAATCGATGAGAAATGAGAATTTAATACACAAAGTCATTTGAGCGAGTATACTAGTATTACTCACCAAAAAGGTTTAAAATAGCTAAATGTTTTCTCGTGTGCGTTTACATGAGGGTTGCAAAATAAATGGAATTTGACTTGGATGTCATTGTAATGCAACCATACACAATGGATATATGGGTTGAATACGGAAAAAAATTTTCAGGGTTCCAAACTTCACCCATATTCAAATATGATTGTGGCCCTCTCTGTGATGGAGATACAAAAACTCTAAACCACATGTTGACTCGGATTTCATTCGTTAGCTTAATACATATAACTTCTTTTGCTATCCAAACTAATAATAACAATACAGTTTTTCCAAGACACTTGTGGCATTTTAAATAATTTGTTATTAATCGATTAAAATTTAAAAGTTGTAGTTACTATACATTTCTAGAACTATTGGTTATTTCGTATTAATTGGACATCGATTTGAACCATAGGGAATACTTATCAATATGCATTACTAGATATATAAAACAATAAATTAAGGAAAAATCATAGCCCATAAAACCAAATGGTGATAGGAAATTAGGAACTAAAGAGGACATATGAATGGAACTCGTAATGCGATAGTCGGTTAAGACTTTGCACATGTATGCCTACATCTGAAATGGAACTTAAGGTGAGCTCTCGTTAGAAAAGAGCCCAAAGTAATACAAAACTCAGGGGATACAAAACTTTGGGATATTGGTTCCAAATGCCATCCAATTTTAACCATTTGTCAATAGGGGTGGCAATCTGTGGTTGGTTCTCCGTTCGTGTTAGCGTGTCGGCATGCATTTCACCATCCAGGTCTCAAAAACACATTTGGTGTTTGACGTTTTACGGTTCTTTAACAATTTGTGTTTGAAATTCAAGTCAATATGGAAAATTGAAAATTGTTAGACAAATGTAAGTATGTAACCCTCAATCATCTTTGTGGAGTTCTAGATTTGCAGGAAACATTTCAAGAATATAATGGTTTTTGCCATTTGTTTTCAAATTCCTACCCAAGATTTCAATTATAAAAATCACATGTAATCTTTACTAAACTTTTTTAGAAAATATTAATACATGGACCTTCTATAGTACACAACTCTCAAGTTATTTTGGATTCGTATACTTATATATCTCTAGTTTTCTCTAGTTAATTACAAAATATAAAAACTCATTCTGGGTTAATTAGAGTAATTAGGAGCATTCATGGGATTAAGGGATTGTTGTGTGAGGGTGATCAGAGTGAAAGAGATGTTGGTGGGGTGTGGGGTAATATTTTCAAAGGTATCCGTCAACTTGAGTTCGTAGATATTAGTTCTGGGGACTCCTTTGGGATAAGGGTTGGGGATCGATGGTCGTTCGTTGTTGTTATTTGGGAAGATAAGTGGATGAGGAATTTTAGGATTAAAGAGAGATTCCCTAGGTTGTTTAGGTTAGAGATTGTCGAATATATTTTAGTAAGCGATAGGGTTACTATTAATTAGTATAATAGTATAAAAGTATAATGTTCGGCTCATTAGGCTTTTAGGGTTTAACACTTTTAGAGTTTTATGTTCTATATATAGGGTTATTGTTTTCCTTTCTATTTCATTGTATTGTATTCTCTAGTTTGCATTATAATAGAACCCTTACATGGGGGGTTAATGGGATTTCGACATTTCATAGAGGTGGGAATGGACTAGAAGTTCGAGAGGGAGAGTTTAGGAGAAATCGAGGAGTTGGAGGGTATGATCAGAGTGGTCAATTTGGATCCGGCTCATGAGGATCGATGGTGGTGGTTTCTTTATAGTAATAACAATGGTGTCTTCTCTGTCAAGGGGCTCAAAAGGCTCATTGATGATAAGATCCTTTTGGTGGCTTCTCCTTCAACTTTTTGGATAAATTACGAAGTTCCTAGGAAAGTTTGTGGACTCCTTTGGTTCTACGGAGCTTGTCAGATTTGGAAAGCCATTTTCTGGTTTATCTTCAAGGAAACTCCTATAGCAGTCTACTGTGTGGATTGGCCTTTATGTTATTTGGAAATTACCAAATCAGAAGGCATTTGGTGGGAAACATTCTGGCTCAGATCCTCTTTTTGAAGTCCAATGCTTATCGTATCATTGGATCTTCAAACGAACTAAAAGCTTTGACGTCTCTTGGGCAAAATGGCTATACTGTCCCTCGGGGATGTGAGTACCTTTGCTGCTCAGTTCCTTTCCCTTTTCACTTGGATCCTGTAGATGCTTTGCTTTTGGTTTGTCCTACTACCAAGGGTGGATCCACATACAACGAAGCGGGGAAAGGGCCCCAACGATGTGCATAAATTTAATGAATTTTAGCATATGTGTTCCGGAAAATTAACACGACGAATACCTTATAAAACCTCATGCCCCAACGGAAATTTTTCTGGATCCGCCACTCCTCTACAAGTGGGATCTGGTTGTGGATGTCATTCATGAATGTTGCTCCGATCCCTTGGGTTTCTATTCTGCTCGGTTCTCTGTCTGCCTGCTCTCGTACGTGGTTGCTGGAGCTGCCTTCGGATTTGGTCCAGTTTAGTTTTGCTTCCCAGCAGGTCATCTTTGTGATGTGCATCTCTGCCGATTCGAAGTCAGATGGATTTCTTTGTGCTGCAGCTGCTTGATTTTTCCATCCTTATCTAGCTTAGTTTGAATTGTTCATTGTCGTAGGTGACAAATATATGCTTTTATTGGTCTGGTGTTTTAGTTGTTTGATTGGCCGATCTTTGTCATCCTCCCTATGGAAAATTTCGTAAAAAACTATCAATCTATAAGTTTTTTTCGATTAAGTCCCTCAATCAATTTTTTTATCTGATAAGTCTCTTAACTAAATAAAAATCACGAATTTGGTGTTTTTTTCAAGAAAATTTACCGATGACGTGTTAAGCGCGGGTTGCAATAGATGATGTGGATTTTCATAATTTTATGATTTATTCGATTAAGTCCCCCAACTAAATTATTTTGTTTTATAAATCCCTTAACTAAATTATTTTGTCTTATAAATCCCTCAACTACTTTTTTTGCCACATAAATCTCTTATCTTGATAAAACTCATGTTATTTGTTGTTTTATCAATTTAAGTAATTATTCAATTGACACTCACGTAACACGTACATACGTGGATGCAAACAAAATAAACAAAATGATAAATCAAAACGATCATTTTTATTGTTTAAGGTTTAGTCGGGATGAACTAGTTAAATATATTTAAAAATTATGGTCTAGACAAACATAGGATCGAAATAATTATCATTTATGTTATTTTATCAAACCAACTTATGTTATTCGGAATAACGGATTTTTAAAAAAAATTATTATTTTTAAACAACCATTGTCGTTTTGAAAAAATATTTTTTAAAAAACCAACTTATTTTAGTCTACACAAACATGGCATGCTCTGTCATCGAAATAAATATCGTCGTTTTTAAAAGTTTAAAAAAATTTCATTTTATTTTATCGAAATGTTGAAATGTTTAATTAGTTCGGGGACTTATAAGGAAAAGAAATGAAATGGTGACTTAATCAAAAAAATTTATACTTTGATGGTTTTTGCAAAATAGGTTTAAGCATGTTAACCTGTTATAACAGGTTAACGGACCAATTTAAAAGATTTAAGCAGTTTGGGGACTTATCAGAAATAAAAATGAAATGGGACTTAATCGAAAACATTTTGTACTTTGATTGTTTTTTGCATAATTTTACGTTCTCCCTTATTTTTATTTCTTGTAAAAGGTCGGGAAGACTTTTTACCTGTTGTATGTCTTCGTTTTGTTTTATATAAATCATGTTGCCGTTTAAAATAAAAAGGCAATTACCAATTTGAGCAAAATTTTGGTAAGTTAAGCAAATTTGAGCAACTTTTGAGTCTTTTACCAAAATAAGCATGCATTTGTCATGAAATTTTTAAAAAAATGTCGTGAAAAGTACCATCGTAAGAAAATGTCATGAAAAATCCCGAGTTTGTCGTGAAAAATTAAAAAATTGTCGTGAAAAAATTATCAAATTGTCGTGAAAAATGTACGGATTGTAGAACAAAATGTCGTGAAAAGTACGGATTTTGTCGTGAAAAAATCTAAACTTGCCATGAAAATATTTTTAATTGTCATGCAATATAAATTTTTATTCATTGTGTTGTCAACTCACATGAAATTTACTCCTCGTGTGTTCATTATGTTGTCAAGTCATGAAAAAAAAAATAGAACATCTTTATATATTGGTTACCTCCATTTGTGTATTTGTTGTTGAAAGAAAGAAGATATCTCTTCATCTACCTTCGTTGATTTTGTTTCTTTGAGAAAGTATGGATAACAAGGTAACAATTTTAAACTCTATCTATTTAAATATAAATATCAAAGACACCTGGATGACTTGGTGGCTCGCCAAATATATTCGGGACGGGATGTGGATTGGGATTTTGTAGATACAGTAATCTGCGCAGATGGACGTCCATTAATGGGAAGCTAAGGTTTATCTTTGACATTGAATACGAACAATTCACATCTCATGCATTGCTCAGGTTGATGCAGATTCGAGAGACAATATACGCTGAGCTTGTCTTGGAATTCTTCTCAACATACTCTTTTAATGAAAATACTTTGACATGAAGAAGGCCAACACAGTTCAGTTTAGATTAGGGGGACAGGATCGATCATTGTCTGTTCTTTTGCTATGCAGGCGTCTTGGGCTATACACGAGGGCCGACACAAATCATCCAAAGTTCAACAATTATTTAGACGAGGGAATGAAGAAGGCCCCATCTAATTTCGATTATCAAGAGTTTTGGGCTACAATAGCCAACGGCGTGTATCAAGCAAAATCTGCCTACGAGTCGAGGATTGTGGACCCTTTGCATCGGCTAGCTCATCGTTGCATCACTTTGTTGGATGCAATGCAAAGAAGGCAAGGGCCGGAAAAAGTCTTGAGGCCCGATTTATGGATTATGTCCAACTTGCTGGACGATGAGGATCATTTATGTGTTCATATGTTGTTGCTTCTTATTTCCTTCATGCAAGTGGGAGATTTGGAGGTAGTTCTATCTGTTGTGGTAAGTACATTACCCGATTGGCTAGATCATTCCACATTCTCACCCCTAGACTAACCTGAAAGAACTGGAGCCGAGCACAAATGTTGGTGAAGCCTTTTTCATTAAGGCTAACATTATTGAGAAGGTTGATCAGCTATATCTTCTTGTTGCGCTCCTGATGCCCGCCAGCCAATTCCAGAGCATCACCAAGAGCCGATTCAGCAGCCACAACCACCACCTCCACCACAGCATGATTGGAGTCAATACCCGTGGGATGCACAAATTGCAAGTTTACACAGCCGCTTTGGCTCTCTAAATCTGGGTAGGGATGAGCAATATGACAGTATGAATGTGGGTCTGCAACAGATGAATTCAGAGCTAAATCAAATGCATTCAGATATCTTCACCAACAATAACCTGACGTCGCAACAAAATACACTCCTAAGACATAACATAGAGAACTTCGACCACTATGGGTATGTGTGTAATCAGCAGTGGAGATAGGCTGGTCGATATCTAGAGCATCTGCATTTATAATAAATTCATAGAACTTCTACCAGTATGGGTATGGGTATGTTTGTAATCTGCATTTATAATAAATTTCAAGACACTTATAATAAATTTTATGACATTTTTAAAAAATTTCACGACATTTTGAAAATTTCACGGCATTTTTTTAAAAATATCACGACATTTAATAAATTTCACGACAATTTTAAATTAATTTCACGACATTTTTTATAAATTTCACGACTTTTTTTAAAATTTCACGATAAACCCTTGCTCAAATTGGTAAATTTGATAAAAACTGCTCAAAATTGCTTAAGTCTCGTACTTGCTGCTCATTTTCGCAAAAACCCCATTAAAAAAACTAATTACTAATGTTTGCATTATTCACTATGACCATATATATGATCGAGTGTTGTTTGTATCTGTAATTCAAATAATTCTGCATCATGGCACTTGCAATTCTTCTTGTTTAACATGTATTTGCATTCCGTCATATGTCTCTGCTTTAAAATATGATATAATGAAAAACAATTACATAAACATAAATCTAGCATAAATTTAAAACAACTGGTGTCTCCTTCCCCTGATCAATCGATCGGCAACAAACAAGTGTCGGTTAATTAGTTAACCGGACAACCAGCTACAGTTATTCCTTTTGCCGTTGGGCAAGTCGCCAACGGACAATGTTCTCCGTCGGTACCCCACCAGTTCACTTCTTTCTCTTCGATACCCACCGAGAAATATAGCAAAACTGCCATGAAAGCCACACCGGCATCCAATGCAGCCGAGAGAATATAATTGTACCTCTGCCACCACTGTTTCCGGTACCGGAAAACAAAATAGTTGAATATCGTCCCAACGATGATCCAGGCATTGTAATTTACTGGTGTCGCCGGTGGCATGTTACCTGTTGCTCCTAAAATGACTGGAAGGTTTACTAAAGGAAGCCAAGCTTGTTTCGGAAATGCTTTGTAAAACAGCCAAATTATTATGGGTCCTAATGCACCTCCAAGGAAGAACCAGTTCATAGAACTGTAGTTTCCCAGAGTCCCGAAGATACGTTTCGGTCCCACCAAACCCCATATGACCGATGCATCGAAAAAGACACGATCGCCTGGACATGTCCAAGGACTGTCCGATGGAAGAAGATCATCCTGGCAGATGTTATCAATCGAGTCTAGCAACCATACCGCCACAACAAGGTTAATAGTTCCCGCAAAAATGGTTCCTATAAACTGTTTTATAATAAGAAGTTGGTTAATATTTAACATTTTCATTAGCGACTCGATTTCTATTATGGGTAACAAACTAAATTTTCCCATAAAAAGGTAAAAAGAGTACTTTCTTGAAAAGTGACAACTTTGATTCTTTTAGCGACCATTTTTAGTTACTCATTTTCATCAAAGATGTCCAAAATTACCTTTTTAAACTATTACGAATTTACGACACACATGGATAATCAGGACCGGCCCATTGGGGTGTGCAACCTGGGCTACAGCCCAGGGCCCAACAGCCAACGAGCCCAAATATTTGTTTCTCTGGTACCTAGACTTGATTTGCTAGTTGTTTAATTGTGATATTTATGTACATATTTACATGGTTGTTTTCTTTAATCTTAACTGTTATATATACACACATGTTTAAAGGGACATCTGTGAGTTTTGCCCCGTACCCCAAAAACTATTGGAACGATCGTGGGGATAATTTAATTTGTTACCTATAACCATATTATTTTTTATGCAATTATTCGTTTTCATTATCGTAAAAGAAAACCACGATAAAAGATAGACTAGAATAAAACTTACTTGGACCAAGAACATTGATCTAGGTGGAATCTTCATATAATGTCCGAGTTTAAAATCACTCAGGAACGAAATGGCTTGTGACATACTCATATACCCGTAAACCTTGAAGCATACATTCGCTATCGGTCTTCCTGGCAATATAACGCCCATAATGTACTCCGTGATTATGTTTAGCCCTGGTGTCTGTATGTTAATATCAATCAAGATCATTTAAAACTCATCGAAACTCTTCAAGAGTACTGAAACTTTTTAATAATTATGTATAAAAGAATGTTAATTACCTGATTTGTTGTGGCAGTGATGATGCTTACTGGGAGGGTGAAGATGAAGGCGATTACAGAAGCGAAGATAAGCCCCCACCATGGCATCTGTATTTGATCGTTTAAGACGATGCAGAGTACAAGAGAGACCCCGAGTGACACTAGTAGCAAGAAATGAAACCACCAATTCGGTATGTCTTTGTATCTCTTCATGAGTCGTGTGTGTATATCTTCTTTCCCCTTGTACGAGGCTCGAAACCTATCGTAGATTTCCCTGCAAATTTTATGATGTGATTGAACATGTTTTAGCTAGTATTCGTAAAGGGGTCAAGGAATCGAGACGCATATAAGAACCAGGGCCGGCCCATTGGGGTGTGCAACATAGGCTACTGCCGCCCAGGGCCCAATAGTCAAGGGGCCCAAAAGTTTTTTTTTTCCTCTAATACCTAGACTAATACTAGTAGTTTACTTGTTTTGCTAGTTGTTTGATTGTGATATTTACGTACATATTTACATGTTTGTTTCCTTTAATCTTTAAATGTTATATATACATAGATGTTTAGAGGGCCATTTATAAAATTTTGCCCAGGGCCCCAAAAACGATAGGAACGACCTTGATAAGAACTAAAAATCTTACCTTCCGTAGAAGAATGCAACATGTGTTAAAGTAGATGCAATCGATGCAAATCCGAACCCATAAGTCAGTGCGAAGAATGTGCTTAGATTAATCCTTCCTTGTTCTTCATACTTAGCCATATCGATTTGAAACTTGTCATTTACAATTGCAGATATGTTATACTTCTGACCATCAGCCGTAAACAAATGTGACGAGAATATAGGGAATCTACGAGCACCGTAAAGGTCCACACCCCAATAGGACAATGGCATAACAATGTAGACTATCAAAGCATACCCCAAAAACACATTGACAATGGCAAAGAAAGGGCTGATTAGAGGGCTAAACAAGAAAGACGCAACAACAGACCAGTCGAGTGTTATGGCTCCAAGCCCAAGTCCCTTCATGCCCGAACCTAGTTGCTGTGCCTTGACTGAGCCGGAGAACGCCCAACAAACCCATGAGATGCTTGAGAGTGTCGAAAAGAAGTATCCAGGAACCAAGTACCACGAGAAGCTACAGATTAGCGCGATTAGGAAAAACTTTGCTCGCGTCATATGTTGCTCGTCTTTTTCATGCAAAGCCCTGCGAAACAACAGGACAATCATATGAATCAAGTTTCGTAAATAACTACCAGTTCTTGATCATTGAAGTATTTTTGCTAGAGGTGTAACGTATTATATGCATATCAAATGTTTCCGTTTTCTAATCACCGATCAAAACCCATTTTATAAAGTAATAGATTTTTCTTGGTAACATTTCAGGGGGAAGGGTTATACTCTTCCCCATACGGACATGATACCATATATGTGGCATCTGTAATGGCCAGGAAACCTTCCTGTCCTCAATCAATGCGACTAGACCATAGCAATTTGGTGTCCCCACGGACCCCACCCTCATGCGGTGTTACTCATCCCTTTTCACATTCATTTTTTCTTTTAGATAAATAACGGTTTTTAGAGTATTGAAATAGAAAAATGATTATTTGACGGGATAAAAAGATAAATGAGATGAAAAGAAAAAAACTAATGTGTGATGAGAAAATAACCAATCACCCTCACTTACAAAAGAAACTATAAAATCTTTGCAACATAAATGTTCAAATTGTGAAAACTACATTGTGTCATTTTTCCGCAGTTCAAAATGAATGAGGATATTTATGCCAGTTGGTTTTTGCAACTTTATTTGTGAAATTTTAATTGGTTTTTACACAATTTTTGTAAAGAATTTATAAACTCTTTGCAACGTTCCATTTTTATAAAACATTTATTATGTGAGTATAACTGAATAAGTGTGTGAAATTCTATATTTGTTAATGTGTAATGAACAATGCATATAACTGAATAAGTACATTATGCAGCGCACCAGAAGGTACCACTTTTATAAAAAAAATTTGAAATTTTTTTTCATAAACATGTTTTAATTAACATTATGAAGATCATATGTAAATTTCACATACATTCACATCTCCTAGCTCGTAAAAAGTGATGTGAACACACACTTACATAATTTTGAATACATGTGAACACACATTTATGTGATGCGTGTTTTCATGCACTTAGAGTATTCGGATTTGCATGAAATTCACATATGATCTTCATAATGTTAATTAAAACATGTTCATTAAAAAAAATTTCAAAAAAATAATTTTTAAGGGTGGTACCTTCTGGTGCGCTGCATTAGAGGTGGTACTCACTTGAACATATATATATATATATATATATATATATATATATATATATGAAGAAAACCACTATGTAGTTCTTACTTCTTAGATCGACTATGATTGGAATTGGATTTCTCTGAAAAATAATTGATATGTTGGTATACATGTCTAAGTATATATAATTAGTTTAATGACATATGTATTACCCTTATAAATAAATATTTTTAAATATATATAAAAACTACAAATATTATTATGAATATAATAAAAGAATAATAAAGCGTTAAAATCACACAAATTATGTAATTAAAATTCATGATATTAGGATAAATAGAACAACATATGTACGGAATTTTAATTTGAATTTTATTTATAACAATTTTAATATATAATTATGATTAAAATTAAAAAAATTAGAAATCATGATTTATTTTTAAGGATAACATTTTATATTTGAATACGGTATTTTAGTTTTAAATATTATATTGGTTAGTAAAATTTTTAATCAAAATTATAAAGTTAAGTAGCAAATCTAAAATTTATTTTTTATCTTTATTTTTAAACATTAATCATTCAGAAAGTTAATAGATTTATTTAAGGAAATAAAGTAAAAAATTAAAGCTAAACTTTAAGGAGAAAACATCATGTAACATATATATAATGTTCTTTTTTATTAATCTGTATACATAATACGTTCTTTTTTATTAATCTGTATACATAATACGATGTTAACAAATGAGAATAAATTAGGAGAGAGATCAAATTAATTCATGTGTTAAATATAAACTAGAAGTAGAACATATACTTATCATTATATGAATTAGATATGTGTATATATAGATTTTAGTATTAATAAGAGTTTTTAAAATATATTGATCAATGGGTCAAAGGAGCATAATGGACTTGTAGTAAAAAACCCTAAGATTATAACATAATTTTTTTTTAAATGTGAAATTCTAGAAAATGATGTATTGAACAAATTGATTTTAGGAAAAAATTTTAATATTATGTAAATTGTTTATCTTTTGATCGTTTAACCCGTTTACTTAAACGCCTTGAAGAAGTTGCCCGGAAAGAAATCAAGAAATATCCGGATATGCATGATCATGACAATAGTGGAATCTTAGAGTCAACAAGTCAACAGATTTAGCCCATCATCGAGGACTTTAAGAGGTTTAGTTGAAATATGATAGTTGACTTGAAACAAATTAGCCAAGTTGCCAAAATCAGCTGCATATATATGACTTTTTCATCACATTCACATGATCCCATAATTAAATTCCTTACTTCTTTGGTGTTTTTTACTAAAGCCTTGTATTTTAAATATTTATTTATCAAATAGTGGTAGTTTTAATTTTATTTATTAAAAGATAGTAACTTTGATTTTAAGCTTAATTAAAGTATGGTGGTTTCAAAAACTTTTTTATTCACAATTTTTATCCATATATAATTGGTGGTCTTCTTATTCTTTTGAATTAAATTTTTACTTACTTCTATTTAAAAAGAAAAATTTTAAAAATCCTTTTTATCAAATTGATTCTTTTTCTACTCACTTCAAACTAAATTCTAAAAAAAAATCAAAAGTTCAATTTTTACAAACTAAATTAACTTGCAATATTTTTTCAATCGATCAAAATAATGAAAATTTAAAAATCATGCATTGGGTTCATATTAGAAAACTTATTTATCAATGCAAATAAAATTATATAATCATACATAATTATTTAAAATGTTTATTTTTTAATTGTTATAGTGTTGTTTTAATTGTTTTAAAGTTAGTATATAATGTTTGGTTTTATGTCAATTTTTATTGATGTCAAATTTTTTTAATGAAATTTAAAATGAGTAAAAAAGAAATTGCGTGAAAAAAAGATTTTTTGGAAAAAAGTTTGTTCTGAAAATTGTATTAAGTTAAAAAGAAAAAAGAAAAAGCATTTATAAAAAAAATTGAGTTGAAAAACAAAACTACCATATTTTAGTTAATAAAAGTAAAATCACTATGTTTTAGTAAATATTTTTCAAAAATACTATCATTTGGCTAAAAACTCACTTTTTTCATCCAAAATGATCTATATGTATAATAAATATATTCTTCTATCTTTTTATAGTAATACTAGTTTATTATCCGCGTATTACGCGGATATTTTTAATATATATAAAATATAATAAATTAAAAGGTAAAGATATAAATATTATTTTTTTAAAACAAAACTATATAAATATACATGATCGAATAGTAATTATTTTCTTATATTTTTTAATATTTTTATTATATTATAATTGATAAGTTAGTAGAGTATTAGATTTTATTTGATTTGAATTTAAAAGTAGATTATATTAGATTTGGATAGAATTAAATTAAATTTCTTTATTATTTTAAACCCCATAAATGTCACGTGTCGATTCATGGTGATCACACGTGGCTTCACAAGAGAAGAGTATAGTTACTCTTTTATTAGTATTTATAGATTTATAAGTGATAATATTAAGTTTATATACATTTTATATGCTCAATTATCTATATAAAGACTATTCACATAATACATAGGTTAATAAACTAGTATATCATAATTTTGTATCATATACAAACCTATAAAACCATTAAATCAACTTCCTTATTAATTTGGACAACTCAACTTCCTTGTGAATCATAGCACTCCTCATTTCTCAAGATATATTTAGCTTCCAACAATAACTTTATATGTAAGGATGAGATCTTGTGTGAACACTAAATTTATTGTGAACATTATGAACAAATAGCATACAAACATGTAAAAAAACCTATTAGTAAACCAATTAAATTTAGTAATGGTTTGTGGATTAACAATATAAAACAAATATTTTTATGATATGTCATCTTTAAAAATTATATAGACGTTTATCTAATACATATATTTTTTTATAAATGATCATAGATTATATCTTTTTTTATAATATATAACTATGGTGATTGTTGTATGAATATATGATTAATAAGCAATTAAGCATGACTAATATATGCTTCTTTAGTTTTCTATATGTGTGAGATTGAGTATTTATTTCTATTGAAATTTAATTCAGTATTAATGCTATTCATGGTTGTTAAGATCGCGAGTAAGATCGTAGGATTGTTCACAGGATCGTAGGAACAGTCATTGATTCGATCCTACTTTTTGCTCGGTCCGGACTCTTTTAACCGGGTTCCCGTGAGATCGTTTATCTATTCGATCCAATCTTTTACCTAGATTCGATCATTATATCCATTAGGATAATGAGTTAAATTATAGGATGTATGATTGATTGACTTTTTCTGGATGATGATAAACATTTACATGAATGTGCGTTGTTACTGTACTTACTGTATAAATATTTTTTTTGAAGTGTCATATGATTAATTTATAGATAAAATCACAAATTATAGTATCTAGAACAAAATATTAAAAGTTAGTGATTTAGTGGAAAAATTTTACGATCCCGATCTTCCAAAGACGAAAACGATCCTAGTTAAGATCTTGATCTTGACAACCTTGATGCTATCGATTAAAAGATTAATAATTTTAATACCCCACTTTTATTTTATTTTTTTCCCTTATTTGACTTAGGAGTGTTATATGTGGACCAAATATCCGAACCGAACCGGTACCGGTCCCGAATAGCACCGATTGTAGAGTAATGGTCCGGTCCTCGGGTTTAGATTTTAGCCAAATTTAGGTTCGGTCCGGTCCGGTCCGATAACACCCCTAACCTTCTAAATTGAGTAAGTTTTTGTACACCAAATACCCGAACTGAACCGGTACCGGTCCCGAATAGCACCGATCGTAAATTAATGGTCCGGTCCTCGGGTTTAGATTTTAGCCAAATTCGGGTTCGGTCCGGGTTTGGTCCCGATAACACCCCTAATTTGACTTCATGCGATGGGAAGTTTTGGTCGTTTTCTTAGCCATAAATATGTTGAGTATGAAACGGTAACCTTGTCTAGTTGTCTGGCATGTTTTGACTAAATATTTAATTTTACGGCTTAAAACGTAAAGATTCCATCATTATTAAAATTAATTAGAATCTATATTTTCTATATCATTTATTAAAATTACTTAGAATCTATATTTTCTATATCATTTAAAATTAATTAGAATCTATATTTTCTATATATATATATATATATATATATATATATATATATATATATATATATATATATATATATATATATATATATATATATATATATATATATATATATATATATATATACACACACCTGTTTTTATCAATTATAAAATTCTCTTAAAAAGTCTTTATATTAATAGGTCCGTATCATTCATTAAAATCTGTACAAATCCTTTAAAACTTAAAACTTAAATATTTGAAATTATATATATATATATATATATATATATATATATATATATATATATATATATATATAGATTTGGGTTCAAATGAGTACCACTAGTTTTGCGGAGTACCGGAGGTACCTCGCTTAAAACCATTTTTTTTGAAAATTTTTTTCATAATCATATTTAAATTAATAATATAAGACTACTTGCAAAAAATCACACCTAAACACACACTATAACTATGTGAAACGTGCAAGTTCACATGAACTGCACTGTTGTGAATGTATGTTCACAGCTAAGAATGTTCACATGAATTTTTTAACGTTCACATGACTTTTAAGAGGCTAGAAAGTGTGAATGTGTGTAATTCTTTTACGAATAGACTTATATTATTTGTATCTAAATTAATATGAAAAAAAAATTAAAAAAAAAAACTTTTTTTCGGAGCATGTTCACATCTAAAACCCGTGTGTTCACAGGTACTCACGGTACTCTGCATTTTTTAGGTACTCACACGAACCATATTCTGTATATATATATATATATATATATATATATATATATATATATATATATATATATATATATATATATATAATATTAATAAAACATATTTAATAATATTTTTTTACATAATAAAACATATAAATATTATATTCCATGTAAAATTCAAATCTTAATTTATATCCATTAGAAAAATATAAATATTTGATTTTCTATTCATAAGAAATATTCATAAGTTTTAATTTTAAGTTTATATTAATGTAAATAAATTGTATTAATAATATTCACGTAATAATAGTTATTAGCAAACTTAATGTGTATTAGGATAGATTATATATAAAATTAAAAGTATTTAAGTAAGTATAACAAATTAGTAAAACTAATTAATTGTAAAACTAATTCTTAACTAATTCTTAACATAAATGTAAAACTAATTAATTGTAGAAGGCATTAAACTGCTTTACCGGAAAAGGGAGACCTGCACAAGAGTCCCCGGCCACCACATGTGAGCCGGCTCCACCACATATTTCCGCAACAACCCGGCCCAGCCGTATCCCAACACCTGCCAAAAACCACCATCAAAACCCCACATTCGCCGGAAAAAAAAAAAAAAAAGCATTATCAAGTTCGCCGGAGGATGTATATATATAAGTTACCTGTGTAGTAATAATTAGCAACCAGCCAGCCAGAAAAGAAATTTTCCGGTGATAAAAAGCTTTGATAATTGTAACAATGCCTACAGCATATGCAGATCCGTTTCCAAAAGCACTTCCGGCATTTGCAAATATGGATATAAGAACATGCTCCTTCATGTTAAACGGACCCGGGTTCAAAGAAAACGATTTGGATCCAAACCCGGGAAGTCTGAACTTCCTCTCAGGAAGAATCGCTGCCATGAAATGACCAATGGGTAAGGTGGCAACTTGGACTGTGATTTGAGTAATGACTAGTGGTTCTGTACGGTACGAAAAGAATTGGTTGAAGAAAGAGAGAAGAGCACACGAGACCAAGCCCAAGAACCACATCCTGAATGTCCATACGGGCAGACTTGGGTCGTCGGTGTTGGTCACGGTTAACCGGACTTCTTCAATCGGAGAGAGTTCATCGTCGGAGTCCGTAGGAGGATAAGTTGGTTTTCCGACTTCAAAGGTGCCCATGGTTAATTAGAAAGAAATTAAGCAAGAAAATGAGTAGTAGAGTGATATATATATGGAGCTTTTATGATTATTGGTTGTTCATATATAACTATAATTGGTTGAAACAAAATGTCTATATAATAATGAGTTGACTTTTGTGTTATAAACTTATAATCACGATTTTTTCACAAGTGTTTTAGGATTAAACTCAAAAGTAAGATACATTTAGGTTGTGTATGAAGACCATTTTTATATTCGTGATTCATCGATCGAAAGCCTATCTACTTAACCAAGACTCTCGAGCAAATACCTCGGTGTACTATACGTCAGCCTTTCGGGTTGGTGAGGTGGTGTGATAAGATCGTTCTCGATCGAGCTAATAATTAACTAAGATGGTGCTACATTAGATTAAATTATATAATACTCAAATTAATATATGATTAGAATGGTAAAAAGATAATTAATTAATTATTCTAATGATTAAAAGAAAGGAGAATTAATGCTACTTTTGAATATATTGTTTGGGAGACATGATTATCGTTAAAAGGTGATAAAGTCTTTGATTAGTGTTTACACATAAAAACGCACCCCACAAATTAATTTGATTGCCCACAATCTTGATGTGTACCCCTCCACTTGTTTTTGCCATATGTACTATATCTTTAATTTGAAAGTTGAAATCTTTATCTTTATTTAACAAAATTAATATTTTGGGATAATTAAAAAAATAAACAAAATCTAATTCTACCTTATCTCTACATGTAATATAATAATCTTTAAAGTTTTAAACTTATAGATGAATTACAAAAATGATTCATAAGTTTTAGGTTGTATAAGCATACAAAATTGGTCTCTTAACGTTAAAAATTATATAAATGGTCATTCAAATCACGCTTGTTTGTAATTTCTGATCAACCGTCTGTTAACTTTAACTCTGAATATGTTAATTTCTTTAAATTATCCCAAAATGTAAATTGATTATAGACTTTTGATTATGTTTAAATCTAATATAATTTACATATTTTTAATTAAACCAGTATATTATATATGTACACGTGTACGCGTACAAATTCTTAAAACACCAACAAACCTCATCTTCCCCCACCCACATACGCCGGCAACTTCTCCGCACACCACCAACCATTGCCGCCACCACCAAAGCACCAATAAACTCCTTTCACAATATTATGTGGGTACGTAACTAATATATGTATGTTTGCATGTGCATTTCAACTAATAGAATTTAGGATAAATTTGTTAGCTTTATTAATATATAGTTTAATAGAATTTATAAGAGGTGTATATGTAATATGTGGTCATTTATTAATGAATCCGATAACTATTTGTATATTATGCATCAAATTTAACAATTTCTTTTAATATTAATAATCGTATGTAAAAGAGATACACATATACAAGGTTTACAGATTTATATAATATAATACAAATAAGTATCCACTTAAGAAAATTAATCAATATTTTTATAGTTTATTGTTACTATTTAATTTTTTTTTTTCTAGCTTGATCATCAAAACACAATGCTTAAGTTTTTAGGTTTATTATTAACAGTTGGGCTTTACATTGACGTCCAGTGGATGCTGCAAAGTGTCTTTACGATGGGCTAGAGATATGGGCTTATTGTTAGACAAAACACTAGTTTAGTATTTGATGGGTATATTTAATAAAAGATTATTTTTTATTAAAAAAATATATAATATTAATATATAATTATAAATATGATAAAATTCTGATACTAAAATAACATAAAACTTTATTAAAGTTATATTAAATATGAATTCAATTTTTTATAAGCTAATTATATTAAACAATAAGTCAAGATAATAAATGATTGCATTTAAATTTAAAAACATTATTTTTTAATATGATAACATTATAATATATAATTATATGATCTAATATATATAATATGTTATATTAAAATTTAGATGTAGTTTTATTTTTCAGTAATAAATAGTTTAAAATCACGTTATTATATATGAGAAAACTTTTTAAAAGATTTTAATTAGATTGACTTTCATTAATAGTGACTAAATTAGATAGTAATTAATATCAATTTTTCAAAAAAGTAAATGAATAAATTGAAAGAGTTATATTAGGAAAATAGGAAGAGAAAATAAAATTTTGATTAGTTAAGGAAGTGACATGTGTCACTAAACATTTTGCTTTATTAATATACTAGGTTATTAACCCGTGTAGTACACGGATAACTTTAATAAAAAAAAATTCGTAAAACTATATAAACATCAAATTAAATAATTAATATTAGATTTAGGTGTATACTAACTTTTAATACTAATGATATTTGATATATTTTATTCTAACTAATTTTATGTATAAATCATCTAAACATAAAGGTGATTATTAATAACTTTTAAAATTATTATTATTATTATTATGATCATCATCATCCACTAAAGAATCTTTAAAAAATAGTTTGTTGTGATTTGATGGATCTAATCATAATCTAATCTTAGAAGGAAATTAATTTAAATTTTTAGAATTAATATTTACTCTTTTATTATTAGTTATAGATATAAAAAGATTGTTTTTTCACTCATAATTCTTTTTGGAATTTCCTATAAACCCTTTAGTGAGAATCGAATGAACAATCACGTAATGAACTATAGTTGTCGATTGAATCATTGATTCATAACTAATAATGCATGATACTTTGAATCAACATTGTCAAGATCGAGATCTTATCTAGGATCGTTTACATGTCTGCAAGATCAGGATCGTAATATCCTCCCACAAGATCACTACTTTTTAATTTGTTTCATAAGTATTATAATTATAATTTTATATTATAAATTAATTATATAACACTTCAACGAAATATTTAAATAATAAATAGTGAAACACCATACATTCATGTTTCAAATGTTCATGGTCATCTAATAAAAATCAAAAATTCATACATCCTACAATTTGACTCACTATCTTAATGGATTAAATAAATTGAATTTAGGTAAAAGGTTGGATCAAATCGGTAAACGATCCCTACGGGAAACCGGTTAAAAGGGTCCGGACCGAGTAAAAGGTAGGATCGGGTCAATGAACGATCCTACAATCAATTCCATGATCCTACTTCCGATCTTGCTAAAAAATGATCCTACACCGATCCTACTCGAAAATCACTTGGTAGGACGATCTTACTCGCGATCTTAACAACTATGCTTTAAATTATTGCCTGATTGTGTTTAAAAGCACACAATATATCCTTACCTCGAACTTACTTGCGATCCCAGGTCATCAATTTATTTAGTTTCGAACTTATTTAAGGTGATCATTACGAAATTCGTCGGTCCAACCATACAAGTTTTTCCTAATTTCAATAACAATGACGAATACTAAATCAATAAAATATTAGCAAAAAAATGATGGGACATGAAGTTCATTTATTTCGGATCATATTTTCATGGAACCCGACATCCAAACCCATTTTGACTGGGGAATCCTGAGTTGAACATGGACGGGGACGGGGATGGTCTTACCCCTTGGGTACCTATACCCATACCCACCCACGTACTTGAAACATAATATAATTATGAATAATATATTATATATAAGTACTTAGATATTGTATATGAACATCACACTTAAATACATATATAAGTAGTTAAATGCGTAAATATAATAGATATGAATCATAGATTATGTATATAATATATATAAATGCTTGAATATACGTATATGTATATAATATATATATATATATATATACACACACACACACACACACACACACACACACACACCGTATTTATATACTAATACTCACGCATATCTTTCTCGTTTTACATCATCATAGTTTTTTATTTGGAGTAATTTTAAAATGTTGTATTGCCTAAGTAAGTCTAAGGTGGCGTTTGCTTTATGGGATTTCAGAAAAACTGGTGGGATTTTCATTTGAAAATCCCTCTCTCTCATGTTTGGCAAAAAAAATAGAGGGATTTCAATTTCCTTTAGCATTTCACAATCCTTCATTTTAAGATTTTAGAATTCTTCCCTACCCCCTGTTATTTCAAAATCTCATATCTTTACATTTCGAAATCCAAACCAAATGACAGTATTACTTTTATCTTCAACCTAACCACCACCTACCTATACATATTGATCCTATCCTACCCTACTAACACCCACCCTATCCCACCCCACCCCACCCACCCCACCCCACCTCATCCTATCCTACTCTACCCTAACTACATATACCAAACAATGATAATTATCTTACATTACCTACCTACACCAATCTATTGTACCATACTCTACCGTACCTCTCCACCCTACCCCTACCTACCATACCTACCCACCCTACCCATCCTCACCCCAACCCACCCCACCCAACCCACCTATCTTACCCCCACCAATCCCCCACCAAATATACATCGTATCCTATCCTCACTCATCCTACCTTACCCACATCTACCTATACGCACTCACCCTGCACTACCCATTCACATCCCAGCACACCTTACCCATCCCAACACACCCCACCCACCCACCCCTCTACCTACCTACCACCTTACCTCTATCTATCGACATATCTTATCTTACTTCTTGTACACTTACCTGCTTTACCCATATCATTTGATACATTTGCAATAAACAAGATTTTACAAATAATTGAATTTGAAATCCTGCAAACCAAACACATGAAATGATTCAAATCCTGTCACATTTAAATCCTGTCATTTTCGAATTCTGGCATTTTTAAATCCTGTTATATCAAAATCCTGTAATCCAAACGCTACCTAAGTATATTTTCAAACTTAACTTGTATTTAGGTGTTGTGCTTCATAATTTATTACAATTACAACTAGTATCATACTCATGGTACTACATATTTAACACACATACATGGGTGAGATTCACGTAAAAATCATAAATATCGTTGAAACCGTAAAAACTCTAACCACAAGATGAACTTTTTGCATATTAATTTATAAACTTTACATTCTTAATTTTTGTATCAAATTAATAATTTTTGCATCACATAATGCAAAATGTTACATAATAATTACAATTTTTAAATTCATGATGCAAAATTTTGAAGTGTAATGCAAATATTTTATCTTGCGATACGAGTTTAGATATCGCAAAATACCGATCAAAAACGAGAACCCCTAGGCCCCGGGTATGGGGTTGGGTTCGACCGAGAAGGAACCGGGGGGGGGGGGGAGATTTTTTGTCCCCATAATTGACTTAATAAGGTTTAACACTTAACTAATATTTATAACCTCCTCATCCTTATCCATTAAGTTTGTAGGTTATTATAGATGATCATTAATAATTAATTATAGAGAGAATTTCATATATGTCCCTCTAAAACTGCATAATATCATATATACCTAATCCAAAAAAAGAATTTCATATATATCCTTCTAAAACTTCATAATATCATATTTACCCAATTTAAAACTTTAATATCATACTAGTTTATTACCTGCGTATGACGCGGATATCTTTAATATATATAAAATAAAATAAATAAAAAGTTAAAGATATAAATATTATTTTTTAATCAAAAGTATGTAAGATAACATTATTATTTATTATAACCTATTAATTTTGTATATTTCTAAATATATATGATGAGGAATTATTTTCTTATATATATTTTTTTAACTTTTATTATATTATTTTATAATTAATAAGTTAGTAGATTATTAGATTTTGTTTGATTTGATTTGATTTGAATTTAAAAGTGGATTATATTAGATTTGGATAGATTTAATTAATAAGTTAGTAGATTATTAGATTTTGTTTGATTTGATTTGAATTTAAAAGTGGATTATATTAGATTTGGATAGATTTTATTTAAATTTCTTTATTATTTTTAAAATCTATAAATGTCACGTGTCGATTCATGGTGACGACACGTGGCTTCACCAGAATTGAGTATAGTTACTTTTTTAATAGTATAGATAGATATACCCTTTCAAACTTTTAAATATATCAAATATATCCAAATTATTTATTTATTCTTTTTTATTACTTTAAAACTCATAATAAATATTCATTAATAAAGAAATGACTAATCAACCCTTTTTATTTCTTAAACTTCATAATATCATATTTATCCAATTGAAAACTTTAATATTATATGTACCTTTTTAAATGGTTTACCTTTTCCAAGGAATAACATTGAAGGATGTTGGTCAAAGTGTTGGTTCGGAAGTCGTCCGTGTTATCAATGAACTTATTGTGATATCCTTAGTTTAATTTTTAAAGAAAAATACAATGAAGTGAAGCCATGTTTGTTATCGACTTTGGAGAGGGTGATTTTATCGTTTCAATTCTAGACATATCTTGGTAAGGATGCTATGGATACTGGGAGCAATGAGAGTAAAAATTTTGAAGCAATTGTTGAGATCAAGATGAAGACCTTGGATTCTCAAACATACACTCCACCAAAGGAACAGGTTGCTTCTCAAAAACACATTCTGTCAATTAAACCCATTAAAACCCACTGATTAAACTCATTTAAACCCACTGATTAAACCCATGCTGTCATGATCTAAAAACACATGCTGTCATGATCTAAAAACACAATTAAACCCGCTGATTCTATTGATTAATCGAGTAACAGAGAAGAAAAGTCACAATCACAATTCTGTCGAGTAACACAAAACTCAGAGAAGAAAACTCAGAAACTACAAGAAAAGTGTCATTTAGTGACACATGCTTTTAGTGACACAAAAATAAGTGTCACTATATCTTACTTTTAGTGACACTTATAAAAAGAGTAGGTAAAAAGCAATCTTTTACCCACACTTTTTCTTTTTTAGTGACACAAAAATTTTGTCACAAAATACTTGAGGCCTATACCCACATACTTTTTTAGTCACTAAATATCTATACCTACTCCACTTTTGCCCACTCTTTTTAACGTGTAGGTAAAAGATTTTGATATCTATAGTGACACTTTTTTGAAGAAAAAAAGAGTGGGTAAAAGTGGAGTAGGTATAGATATTTAGTGACTAAAAAAGTATGTGTGTATAGGCCTCAAGTATTTTGTGACAAAATTTTTGTGTCACTAAAAAAGAAAAAGTGTGGGTAAAAGATTGTTCATTACCTACTCTTTTTATAAGTGTCACTAAAAACAAGATATAGTGACACTTATTTTTGTGTCACTAAAAGCATGTGTCACTGAATGACACTTCACAAAACTTAGAAAAATCGAGTAACAGAGGAAATTCGATACATTGATTAGAAATCGAGTAAGAGAACAGAGCCAATCACATTCGACACAAAACTCAAAAGCACATTCGACACAAAACTCAGAACAGAGCCAATCGATGAAGGGAGATGTTTATGAACGATTGTGTGCTGCTGAACGATGACTGCTGCTGATCGATGAAGGGATATGTTTCATCTTCCGTTGCTGAACGATGACTGCTTCTGTCGATGAAGGTGTTTTGAAAAGAATGGATTTCAGAACTGTCATGAAATTTCTTAATGTTTGGAAAAGAAGGGGTATCAAAGTCATTAACCTTATAAAAATAATTTTCAGGGTTTAAACTTTTTTAAAATTAATAGGATTCTTAATTAAAAAAGAATAAATAAATAATTTGGATATATTTGATATATTTAAAAGTTTGAAAGGGTATATATGATATTAAAGTTTAAATTGGGTAAATATGATATTATGATTTTTTTTAGAAAGATATATATGAAATTCTTTTTTGGCTTGAGTATATATGATATTATACAGTTTTAGAGGGACATATATGAAATCCTCCCATAACTATATGCATCTTTCTATATAAAAGATAATTATGTGCATTTAACTACAATTAGATTTATAAGTATTTTCTAATAATATTTATAATTATGCTACAATGTAATTATCCATTTATATATCAAATATACAAATTGGTCTCTCGACTAATCGATTGATTTAATTATCGAATAATTAAATATATATTGGTTCGGTGGTGTGCGTATGTATGACCCAATACTATAGCGATATTTGATATTGGATATAAATTTAATTGATATCGAGCATACAAAACATTACACACACGCATGCATTCTCTCTCACACATACATAGTGTTATACACATACAAACAAAATCATCCATCTTTGTTCTAGAGCAATTTATTTATTATCTAAAAAAAATGTGACATTTCAGTTTAGACGAATTGTTGTTTACCGAAAATATATAGCATACGATATCAAAATATCTAATGTGATTCCCATTTCGTAACTTGTTTCTCAAACATTAATATAAAATTTTCTTTATTAATATATTTATATATCATAAATTATATACTCAATCCATCAATCATAATAGTACATGATATAAATAACAAATTTTAACATTTTACCTATCAAGGGAAACATAACACTTTCAGTATGTGAAGAAGAGAATATGAATTAAAATTAGAAGGAAAAAAACATATAATAGATCAAAATAATCGAATTAATAAAATAATTATTATTAGGTAAAGTAACATATTTTGGGCGATTAAGGAAATACTTTAGGTAGCTGAAATCTAGAATAAAAAATTATTATATTTATATTTTGAGATATAAAATTATCCAAATCTGGAAGACGAAGTTTCCTGGAAACGGTGGACAGCAGTTGATGCCTTGGAGTCATGTCTTGTGTTCTTCCCATATTGTTTGGGTGATCTGTTCACCTCCCATTTTTCTTCTCGTTTCCTCCGTCCATCGCCATTTTTAAATTTTACTTGTCAGTTATTAAGTTGTATTTTAAAATTTTGTTATTATATAATGGAATTTATAAACCCTTTTGCACAAGAAGTTCTGAGCAATATTTAAGCATTCTTTAATTTCATTTTCTTGCTAGTTCGTAGAAAAGTCGCCGGCTTCAACAATATAGCTTCTCTTAATTTGCATATTTGCTTTGGAAATCTGTTTGTTGAATGTGTGATGTTGAATGCTAAAGTATATTGATTCTTACGCCAGGTATAAATCAATGTGGTTTCATTTCAATCTTGAAAATGTTATTTTTTTAGTGGGTTTGATTAATTTGTTTGGATCGTCAGATGTTTATGTGTTTTAAGAGTTATTGATGTTGAGCTTTAATTGTTTAAACATGCTTATTACTAAATGGGCAGCTAAAAGAATGTTGTGTTCTTCAAATTCAAAAGATCTCACATTGCAGGCCAGGTGTTTGAGTTGATGCCTCAAAGGTTTTATTAGCTTTGGATGTTAGTGTTCTACATCATTGATTAGATTATGCTAGTTATGCAAGATATTTAAGGGACTGGTTTTAGAGATGGGTAGGAAAGAGCTAATTGATGAAATGAACAAAGAGGAAGATATGGATGCAGGATTGTCAACACGAACCCACAACTCTGAAATGCGCCCCTTTCGAACTCGTTATCCTGGTCAGGTGAGGCTAAAAGCATACATATTTGATGGGTTTGGCGATTACTGTGATAAAGAATGGGATCTAGTAGAGGGCAGTGACAAAAAGTTCTGTTGGTATCATGTTGAACTTCCTAAAGGGAATCAAAAGCTTTCACAATCAGCTCAATACCTTATTGATGTCCTTTGTCCACCACTGAAGCTGCAAGACATTCTTTCTCTAGTTAGCAATGGACCCTATTGTGCTCATGTCGATGGGGCGCTTGTATTCAGGGTCAATTCACCTGGTCCAGCCTCTAGCAAGTTTACATTCAGATTAGCTGCTAGGATTACTGAGAATTCAGTCATTACAGTGTCATTAGGCCGAGTGCCAAGATTGGGTTTCTCACCTGCAGGCCAGTCTCTTCTCACTGAGATTCCTAGCGTCGAGAGCCCAAGTCCTAAATTTGGCAGTGATGAAACGATGGATCGGGGTGGCATTGTGATCAAGGAACATGTTCTTGATTTCTTGTTGACGATGAATCATTCTGAGGAGGCTGACAATCCTGTTCCTAGATCCGTCTCAAATCTTGTTGTTCATATTATAGACACACACATGGATCATCTTGAGGATGTTGTTACTAAACTTGAGATTGAGCTCGATTCTGTTGAAGTTGATTTAGATAAAGGTAAATTCGTGTTTTCTATCTCAAATCTTGAATCAGTTATCGCATTTGTACCTATGTCTTAATCAATTTCAGGAGGTTTTTCTTTGAAGAAACAATTGTTGGATGATAGAAGATTTCCGAAAATGCATCTAGACTTGCAACGCCTCCTGCAGGTAGTTCTGCTTTGGTTTTAACTCTTTCCATTCTAGAAATGATCTCATGTTCGAGTTGTTATCAGTAGAGTTTTTTATCCTTTCGTTCATACAAATATGAGAACTATGTTAAACATTGAAAATATAATCATGATTGAAACAATTTAGCTAGAAATAGTTAAAAAAATCGCTTATGAATGTTTAAGTGCTAGGTTTGACTTTTCTTAGTCAGTACGGCTGAATAATATTTGCAAGTAATTCTACATATCGTGGCATTTCATGAATGCAGGTGATTGCACACGGGGAACAAGTGTTCCCGAGAGTGAAAGAGAAGTGTTCAACGAAAGATTGGTTCCGCACTGAAGACATTAATTCACTTGAAGAATTGATTGGGCGACTCCGAAGACTAAAGGACAGTGTTGGCTTCATAACCAATCGAGTCACAGCCGTCCAGGCTGGTCTTGACAGCTGGCAGGCTGAACAAATCAATCGAAAACTATATTGTCTCTCTTTCCTATCGATCATATTCCTTCCTCTATCTATCATCACAGGAGGTTAGATTCTTCAATCAAAGTATTCATAGATCAGATAATGTCCATATAGCAATATTTTTTTTAACCTCTTCTGGTAAAAACAAGTTTCCAACTTGAAAAAAGAAACAAAAATATACACATATGATTTGACTTTTGAGGCCAATCAAACAATTATTCAACTTCAAAATTGATAAGAATTCTATATAACTCTCCAGAAGAGTTTGCCAATGCTTGAAACTCCTTGACTAGAGCTATATATAGATGTTTCTTCATTAACAATTTGTCACTAAATTTGTGATAACATTAAATTTGGAATGCAATACATTTGACTTCACAAGCCAGATTGAGTTGTATAGAGGAAAAAAAATACCGATACAACTCTTAAAGGCGTTTCTTTGTTAAATTTCTATAAAAAAAACCAACACATAACGCATATACCTAAAAACATCAATATGGTGCAACAACCATGAAAGGCTATTGACCTGACCGATGGTGGGGAGATTAGTGAGCCACCATTTAGCTTCTACCAAGATGTTTCCAAAATGGCACTTGAGTTCTTGTTTTTTTATATGCGGTTAAAATTTTCTTGACAGTGTTTGGGATGAACGTCGGAGGCGTCCCTTGGACTCAGCAAAGAGATCCGAAGCTGAGAAATGGTTTCAGAAACGTTTTGTTGATTTGTGTGGCAACATTAGTTCTCGTGCTCTTATGCTTCCTGTTTCCATTTCTGTATAACCGATTAACTGTCTGGAGAAGACAAAGGGCTTTAAGAAGAAACTGGTCTATCAACCGGAGATCCTTCCTTAAAAGAACCATTGGTGGTGGGGAGAGAGGAGGTTACCTTCGGCTTTGAGGCCAATGAAGCATCAAGAATATGTCCCTGTAAAACTTAGGCTGCGTTTAGTTGACGAAAACAAGCCAGTTTTCTGTTTTTGTTTTCAACGAAAACAGTGCTTAATTGAAAACATGTTTAGTTTGACATTATTCTAAATTTTTTTGTCATTTTCTAAATGTTTTCATTTTCTAAATTTATAATAGAAATTGGAAAATGGATGATAGGAGTTTTCAACCATTTTTCTAATTTTCAAAAGCGAAAACAAGGGACGTGGTGAACACGTTTTCAAAAATTTTTCCTAATTTTCTAGAAATGTAATAATGAAAACAAATTCTGGAAAAGTGAAAGTGAAAACAAATATCAATTTTCCATCAACTACACACACCCTTACTCTTCTTGTATGGATTTTTTCTTTCAACATGCCACAACTTCAAATTTTAACCAAGACTTGAATTCTTTTTTATACCTTTTTTTTGCTAATTTTTACTGCAATCAAGAACCAACCCATCGTGGCATGGCGAGGTGACGCCATAAGTCAACTCTACCTTGTTTATGTGTTTTGTAACAAGAACACATTGAGTTGCAATTTAAAGGTAACCGCAACCACTGACAAATACTAGATGTAATCGATTACGATAGACATGCTTGGATACATGGAGAAGACGCAGAAGGTAGGAAATACAAGGATTCATATTATTTGCAAGCACAAAAAATGTGTTACCTAAATTTCTAGTCCCACATGGGTTGATAGATGATAGTTGAAAGAGGGAGGGAAGAATAAATAAGTAGGGTGGAAAATGAAAAAAATAAAAGGGTCGGTTGGCTAAATATGCCACGCTCGCCCATTGCAAGGTGAGTGCTGTATGGCTATCAAGACATATGGCCGACATAATTTGTGGCAACTTATGGGGTTGGCTTGTTTTTGGCCGACCCTCCATCTCCTCTCTTTGCAAATTTCACCATTGGATTGATTTCTTTAACAATATGTATTTAATACAAAATATCACTTACCTAATTAGTATTATATTCTAATTATTATTTTTGGTTAGACTCAGCCAATTATTATTAGTTTTTTCAAAAAAGTTTAGTTTTACTTATATCCATTATGATAAAAATAAATATTAACCCTTAAAATTAAATCCTACCTATATGCAAAATTTGTTGAAATCAATTTAGATACTTTAGTGTTTTTTGATTAGGGGTATTCAAAAATATCCGAATTCGAGAGTACAATCTGAAAATTCGATTTGAGATTTCGGATTATCCGAATCCGAGAGTCCAATTCAAAAACTCGAAAATGCAGGCGCCCGGGTAATCAAATCATCAAGGGGCATTACTTTTTAAGTCCAATAAATGACATACGAAGCTTTGTTTTGTTGTTCACTATTTAGTGCTATAAACGAACATGAATGATGGTCGTTCGTTTAACTTTAACCGAACAAATAAATGAACACAAACATAAATGTTCTTATTCATTTTTTAAGGAATAGAACTTGTTCGTGTTTGTTTATGTTCGTTCGTTTAACTCATAATCGAACATAAACCAACGGTAAACAATATATTGTTAAATAAACATAAACGAACGAAAATAAATAAATCATTAAACGAACACAAATGAACAAATACATGAACATAAATGAACAAATGAACGAACACAAATGAACATAAATTGAAGGAATGAAGCTAGTGTTCATGTTTGTTTATTTAATTAAACAAAAACAAATGTTTGTTCATGTTGATTCGTTTAATAAATGAACGAATATAAACAAATTTCCTGCTGAACAGTTCACGTACAGTTGGTTGAACATTTGGATCGTCTAAGTATCTTAAAAATATTATGTTGTATTTTAAAACTTTTTAGAAAGACATTGTTCTATAACATTGTTCTGAACATGAAAATATTTAAAACCGGTTTTGCAAATCTTCCATTGTAATTTTCCGCCTTACACTAGTACAAAATAACCCTTTTACCCCGGTTTTCTTCGTAATAAACCCCGGTTTTTTAACCGGGGTAGAAGGGGGGGGAGGTAGTTGACATAGCACATAGACCCCGGTTTTTTAACCGGGGTAGAAGGGTATTTAACCCCGGTTTCTTACTAATCAACCGGGTTTGAAAGTCTCTAACCCCTCATTATAATTACTAGAACCCCCCTTTTCAGCCCAGGTTTATTAATAATAAACCGGGGTTAAAAACGATTTTTTTTTTTTAAATATTACAGTCTGTTACGATTTCCAAAACCTGTTAATAGTTCTAATCAAAATGCTGCCTAACAGCTTCATAACTAACATAAATCAACCATCATAGTTTAACAAAATGCAAGTATCACAAACCCAACTAAGAAAACTATATATCATTTGTATGAAGTGTCTTCCTTAAACCCTTCCAAGCTTCGTTACAGTGTTTCAACACTTGAACTTTTGGTGCATCATCTTCAATGTGCCAATATTCCTATAATTTTCAAAGGAAGCTTACTAAATGTTTATATATATAAATAAATTAAAGACTAATTGTAGTGTATGTGTGTGCATTTGGACAGCGAAAACAAAGATTGGCAACAACCCTCATGGACACCAACCGGAACCTGCTGCACAGTGATGAAATATTACTAGTGACAGGCTACTCTGCACGACTTCACAACTGGAACTTGCTTGAATGCCTTGTTCATCACCTATTCACCATAAGGTATATTTCAAAAACGAGAAAATTGACAACAAGCTTCTCCCTTAAACAACATTGTTTTCAAGCGTCAGTAAATCTAGTCACAAACACCCACCAGATACTACAAACAGTAATGATTAAGTTGATGTAGGCAATATATAAAACATATGGATGGTGGGATAAATCCTGTGAAACTGTTATTATTCAGACCTCTGCAACAAAAGAGATAGAATTAGAAACACTTGCATCAAATTATACAAAATAATACGACAGTCGATCTGAAACAACAAACCCCTCAGAAGTGGGATTTTTTCTTTACTGCCTTGCAATTCAAAATCTACTGTTTATTTAGCAACTTTTTGGTATCAGAGGAATTTCAAAATTTTAGTTGTGAAGTTGTTTCCTTTTTCTGTCCAAAATTGCAATTATTATGGCATTGACTATGTATTAAAACGAACCTGAACTAATATGCATCTTCATACCTTTTACATACAATTGGAAAAGGCAAAACCCAACCAAATGGTTTTAATAAAGGGCTAAAAAACTGCCAGCAACCTGCATGTATTTAAAACATGTGCTTATGTTTGTGTTTTGCACAATCGACAAGTAGATACATAACTTCAACACTACAAAGCTTTGAAATTCATCTATATCTCGTGTAGCTATCTTACCCCTTGATCCCCTGCATTTAGCAAAGTTCAATTTGGATTTATTAGCATTTTTTGCAGTCAGTTCAAATAATTTTTTAACAAAGAAATATAGCCCGAAAACTTAAATAAGATGGATATAAGTCCTCTTTCATCTCCAAATTAATTTCTGAAGATCTAAAATAAGCTGAATATGTGTCCTGTTTAAAAAACTCAAATCCAAGAATAACTCAAAAACTTAAATGAAATAACAATCTACAAAAACTCAAATAATAATGGTTCGAAAGATCTATTCCAAAAGCATTAAACTTCATTTTTTCTGTGTAGAAAAAATAAATGTGTAATGATTACCTTAAATGAACTTATTAAGATCGAGAACAAGCCTAGAGCAATGGATTCTTATTAATATGTAACAATTACCTTCAATCAGTTCTTCAAATCAAGCAATCAGTTCTTGAACTCAGTTCTGGCTGGAACGCGTACAACCCTAGAAATAACAATAATTAAAAACCATTACTTCAAAACTAATCGGTTCTTGTGTGTAGAAAAAACAAAAATGTAATTGTTACCTTGGAGACTTCGAAAGGCTAGATCTGCAAATCGATGGTTTTGATTTCCAGATACATGAAATCATTTATTAAGGGGAGCAGATGAAGAGAGGACAGACGATGAAATAGATGAAGTGTCGGGTGATAGCGTGTAGGTCCCGAGAGGTTCCCAAAGTATATAGTAATAAACTGTAGAGGGGGGGGGGGGGTGAATACAGTTTTTAAAACTACACACTCTTTTTCTTAATGTTTGTATGTATTATCAATAAATGTTAATTACAAACAAGCTTGACTGCGGAATTGTTCAAGCTGAGATGACAGAATACAACAGTATGGTTTCTAGTCTAAGACACACTCAAACTAGATTACAATGAACACACTCACTAAGATGCACTCACTGTATTTTACAAGACTTTAAGGAACAGCTTTGGTAAACAGCTTAGACACACAGAAGCTTGTTTACAGAAGATTTGCATGCATGAATATCACACTTGCACGTTCACTCTTGGTTTAAGCACTTAGCTTTCTTCACATTCTTTCTGACCTTAGAAGCTTCCTTTTATACTCACTTAGAGGATCTAAGAGAAACATCTTCATTGGGCAGAATGAAAAAGGAGAAGTCTTGTTTGAAAAGAAAATATAACTTTTCTGCACTTTTCTGAAAAGCAGACTTGCCTTCTCTTGTGCAGAACTTTTGTCTTTTTACTTTCTACTGTTGCATTGCCTTTAACCATTTTAGGAATGTCAACTTTGCGTCTTTCTTCCTTGTAAAGGCCTATTTTGATATAAGAAAAAGGTCTGTCACCCTTTTTTCAAATATCCGTTTGTCTTCATGTAACAGAACAGCTTGGGCAGGCTGAGCGGTTCTGCTTTCCACTTTGTCTTCAACTGTGTAAACTGATCTGGTAGTTAAAAACAATACATGATGACTTGGAAACAAATTCCATAAAGTGTTTAGCCTGTTCACAAAGAACAGGTTCTGTTCACAAAGAACAGAACACTTTAAAAATGCCCAAGCTGCTCAACAGTGTAGAGCAGCGTAGACAGTTTATGTTCAGCCTGATCAGCAGACTGATCAGCTTGGACAAACTGTCTTGGTTGCAACACATGCAACTTATAGAACAGCTTTAGACTGATATTGCAAATCATTTTCAGGTTTCAATAAGGCATATAACAGGCCTTAAATTCAACCTTCAAATGTATCAACAGGTTTGATTATAAAATCTCCCCCTCAGATGTAGAGCAGGTTTGACTGAGGCCTTTTTGTGCCTAACAGGTATCTTATCGGCTAGCATCGTGTTCGGATCCGTGTTCCGTGCGTGATCGTTCCGTTAAGCGTCTAACGCGGATTCCGCACTCGTTGGACGTCGTCGCGCCTTGATCCGATCCGTAGACGTGGTGACCTTTCATCTTAGAGTATCCAATGAAGACAACTTCATCGTATTTAGCGTCAAAGTTACCGAGATATCTTGGTCGTTCAGAATGAAACACGTGCAACCAAAGACACGAAAGTGTTTGACATTAGGTGCATGCTTATTAATAATCTCATAGGATGTTTTACAAAACCATTTGTTAATGATGGACTGATTTTGAGTGTATCACGCAGTGTCCCCAGCATTAGCCCAAGAGTTTAGAGGCAGCTTCGAGTATGTTATCATTGATCTGGCTGCTTCAACAGGGGTGCCATTTCGTCGATCCACAACACGTTCTGTTGTGGAGTTCTGGCAGCGGAATACTGGTGAGTGATACCGACGGAATCGAGGAATGTGGTTAGCACCTTGTTTTTTAATTATGTACTGTTATCCATGCGGATAGTTTGGGCTTGAAGTTGAGGATTAACTCAAACTTCATATCTGGTAGGCCCCGAACAAGTCGATTTGATGCAAGCTTAGTTATGTTTTTGAAATTCATATGAGAGAATCTCTTGTGCCATAACCAAGATGGTTGTGATGTCTCTTTAGAAAGTAGAAAAATCATCTTGTTGACCTTGAACTTAGATAAGTCGATGGTGTACAGATTGGAGCGGTGAGTTCAGGCAAGAATTTCTTTTCCTGTTGGAGACGGAATGCTGCATCTCGAGGCTTTGAACTATACCTCAAGTCCTTTATCACATTGTTGGCCAACACTTAATAAGTTGTGACCAAGACCTTGGACGTAAGAGACTTGAGTGATTTTGAGATTTTCCATCTCCCATATTCACGAATTTGAGCAACCCCGTTGTTGCCGAATTTTACAGACCCAACATCAGATGTTGTAAAGTTTGAGAGAATATCTTTCCTTCCAGTCATGTGCCGTGAACATCCAGAGCCTAATATCCACACCTGTTTGCCTAAAAAATAAAAGGGCGATCAGTGTGTGTTGTATTTGAAGTCTGGGTGCTGAACGGGTTGTTTTGAAGCCATTCAAGTGAAAGTACGACTCCAAATCCAAGGTGATTAAAAACTATTCCTGCAAGACAGTTAAGCGAACTTTGGTACCCAAACTGTATGATATATGGGTCCCGACTGATTAGCATTTGCGGTAAGGTTTTTAAGAACTGAACTGCTGTTGATCGCATATAAAGTACACTTAATGTCTTTATTTGTTGGAAGACAGGACTTAGGAATCCATACAGACCAATATCTTACAGGTTTGTTAGATTCCTTTTTAACCTTTTGTTTTGGTTTGTGGCATTGTTTTTTAAGTTTGAGTAGATGAGCATAGTTCAACAATGTAGGAATAGACAAATTGTAGGTCCCAAAGGTTTCCCAAGTATGTTACTAGAGGCTGTAAAGGGGGGGAGGTGAATACAGCTAATTCTTTAGAACACACTTTTTCTCAAAGTTTGTATGTATATATTAACAAGTGTTAATTACAAACACAATTGCATTGCAGAATGATTTAAACTGAGATGACAGAAACAACAGAGTATAAACTAATCTAAGACTCAGTCAGACTACTTACAATGAATTCACTCACTAAGGTTCACTCACTGATTTTACAAGACACAGACAGACAACTTTGAGATAGAGCAGCTTAGACATACTTGGCTATTCTATTCTAAGTTGAAAGAAGAATTTGCATGCATGAAAAACACAATTCCTTTACAATACACGTACCAGACTTGTGGTTGTCTCTCTTGATATCTCTAATTCCTTGGAATCTTCTTTTTATACTCTCTATCTCAGTGAAGCTTCTTCATTGGTTGTTGAGAGAGTGGAATGTCGTTGCAGAAAGTCAAGGATGTTGTTTTGCACATCTGACAAATCAGGCTTTGTCCACTTGTTGCAAAATTTTTGTCCTTTCCTTTTGTCTCTGTTGTCCACAACTTTACATAAAAGGGGAATGTCAACATAAACCTTTCGCCTTCATGTAATGCTATTTTGATATAAAAAATGGTCTGTCACCCGTTTCAGATATCATTTTGTCTTCATGCTTCAGAGAAGCTTTGGCAGAACTAGTAGCTTCTCTTTTTCCACTTTGTCTTGAGTGTAGACTGATCTTTACGTCCAATACTTTGCATGAGGACATGGAAACAAATTCCATAAAGTTTGAAACCTGTTCACAAAGAACTGAACACTTAACTTGGGTCAAAACTGTTCAAAAGACATGAACAGCTTAGATAGTTTCTATCAAACCTGCCCAACAGTTATGGACAGCTTTGACAATCTACCAAGTTACAACGAATGTAACAGTGTAAATAGCCTTAGGCTGATTTTGCAAATCTCTTATCAGGTATCAATAAGGCATTAAAACAACCTTAAATTTTCCTTTTGAGTGTATCAAGCAGGTTTGATTAAAAATCTCCCCCTATGATAATGAGCAGGTTTGATTGAGGCCTTTTTGTGCCTAACAATCTCCCCCTATTTGCTATATTCAGCCTAAAGTTGACTTTATCAGTAATCACTATATACATATACATTAAAGTTGTGAAGATGAAACTACCACATAGAAGTAAAGTGAGAAATCAATTTATATATAATGATACAGACTGAAACAACAAATGTTTACAAGGATACAACTAATGTATAAGGAAAAAGCACAACTAATGTACAAAGAAGAAGACCAAGAAGTGTACAAAGAAACTTCAATACTTTGGACTGTTGAAGTTGGGAGCAGTTAGTGGGAAACCTAACCAACTGATGGACAACTTTCATTCTTCATTTACATGTCACCCGTAGATGGGCCTTGGTGTTCCTCAATTTTCTTTTCTCGATCATTAGCAGCTTTGAAGAGTTTTTCTTGTTCCATGCCAACTATCAGTTCTTTTCTGGCTTCAACAGCTTCCACCTCAACTCTGAGGAAGTAAAACTCTTAGCCAGGCAGATCTCCTCTTTTATAGGATGATATTAACTGATTCCATATGGCCACTCTCCCCATGGCATGCTTAGAAAAAGCTTTTGTGAACCTGAATGTAATAACTTGTTTGACACCATCTTTATGAAGGTCTGAGGCTCTCTGAAAGCACATTTTCTTAGTTAGAGGATCCACAAAGAATACTCCTTCCTCAGGCTCTTCAATATATTTGCATTCTTCAGGTTCAATGCCTTGGGGTAGGCTGTGATCGATGCCCGTGATTAGAGTGGCATAGAAACTCTGCTCAATTAGCTGGACTATCTCCTCAAGCTCTAAATCTTTCTTTTGCCTTCTGGGCTTGATCTTAGGTTCTATTTGTGAGGTTTCTCTGATCATTCCTGGAATCAAACCCAACCCATTCACCTTTTCCATCAGTTTTCTTACAAATGCGCTGACTGTTCTAGCAGTTTCAGACTTTAAACTTCTTAGGGAAACTGCAAGCTCAACCCATTTCTTGTACCCCATTTTGGCAACATCAGCAGCTTCATATGCTTCCAAATCAGGGCCATCAGCATCACATCTTGTGACTTGAAGCTTCCAGGGCTTATTCTTTCTAGAGATGGGAACAACTTTGACGATGGTTTCCTTTGCAATCATTCTTTCTGCAACCTCAAAGAACTTTTTCTTTGCCAGGTTGTCCAAGTGAAACTGAGTCCTTACTGATGAAAGGGCAGAAGACACATGTTTTCCGTTGGTCAATATGACCTTTGAGGTTTTCTCTTTTTCTCTTTCCTTCTTACTGTCTGACCCTTTTATTGCTTCCTCCAACTTCCTTTGAACTACCAAAGATGACATTTTAACTTTCTTTGCCTCCTTGGGTGCCAAAGCTTGAGCAGCTTTCACAGAGGCTGCTTCCTCTTTTTGTCTCTCTAGTATCCTAGTTTGCTCTTGTTTCCACTTTTAATAGACATCAAGTGGAATTCTCAGCTCTTTCGCTTGAGCCTTATCATATTTAAGCTAGAGAAGTCTTCTGCATTTGTGTCCACAACAGCTCTGCCTTTTCCTTTTGCTACTGTGGAAAAGGGTCATCTCAGTCTCTTCCTCTTCTTCTGATGTTTCTAGTACAAGTTGTCTTTGTTTGCTGGGCCCGTCCTCTGGAACAGGTTCCTCGCCCTCAGATGGTGCAGGGCTTGGAGACCTGGCCTGAGTAGGGTTAGCTGTCCCAGAAACATTTGATGTACCTGCAGTATCACCGATTGTTAAATGATGTGTTGCATGGCCAACTAAAGCTGACTTCTCCTTAGAAGGAGATGAAGATTTCCCCCCTTTGACTTTGTCTTTGAGGCAGATTTCTTCTCCCTCTTTGAACGAGATGGCACAGAGCCTTCAACACCAATGCTGCCCAAAGGAACAGATCCAACAGGCTTTGCAGCAGCAGGTTTGGTGACAGGTCTAGAACCAACCAGGCTATACACTAAGAAAGCCAGATTGTCTTTGACCTCAGCTAACTGTGTAAGACAGCTTTCAAGAGAGCAGAATAGAGAAGTGGTTGAGGCTAAAAGAATAGAGATAGCAGCCCTGTCCGTGTCACTGAACATCAGACTCTTAAGCTGTGCAAGAGTTATATTGATTGATTCTTGCATATCTTCAAAGCCTGTTGCCACAGTATTGGACAGAGATACCACTAAGGTATTCAAAGAGTCTAAAGTGGAGGGCAGTGAGACATAACAGGTTTCAGCAACACTTGACAGTTGTTGGGAAATAGTTGCCAAGCTTGACATAGAGTTGTAGGTCCCGAGAGGTTCCCAAAGTATATAACTTTAAGCTGTAGTGGGGGGGGGGGGGTGAATACAGCAATTTAAAAACTACAGACTATTTTCTCAATGTTTGTATGTATTATCAACAAATTGTTAATTACAAACAAGCTTGAATGCGGAAAGGTTCAAGCTGAGATGACATATACAACAATATGTTCACTAGTCTAATACAAACTCAAACTAGCTTACAATGAATAAACTCACTAAGAAGCACTCACTGTGTTTACAAGACTCAGACAGACAGCTTATGTAGAACAACTTAGACACAGAGAAACTGTTTTACATAAGCAGACTTGCATGCATGAAAAACACACTTTCACGTTCACTCTTGGTTTCAGCACTTAGCTTTTTCTTGGCTTAATCTTTCTGACCTTAGAAGCTTCCTTTTATACCCACTCAGAGGATCTAAGTGAAACTTCTTCATTGGACTGAATGAAAAAGGAAAAGTCTTGTTTGAAAAGACAACATAACTTTTCTGCACCTTTCTGAAAAGCAGACTTGTCTTCACATGTGCAGAACTTTTGTCTTTTAACTTTGTCTACTGTTGCATTGCCTTTAACCAAATAAGGAATGTCAACTTTGCGTCTTTCTTCCTTGTAAAGGCCTATTTTGATATAAGAAAAAGGTCTGTCACCCTTTTTCAAATAACCTTTTGTCTTCATGTAACAGAACAGCTTGGGCAGGCTGAGCAGTTCTGATTTCCACTTTGTCTTCGACTTTGTAAACTGATCTTGTAGTCAAAAAACAATACATGAGGACTTGGAAACACATTCCATAAAGTGTTTAGCCTGTTCACAAAGAACAGTTTCTGTTCACAAAGAACAGAACACTTGTAAGATGCCCAAGCTGCTCACCAGTGTAGAGCAGCGTAGACAGTTTATGTCCAGCCTGATCAGCAGACAGAGCAGCTTGGACAAACTGTCTTAGTTGCAACACATGCAACATATAGAACAGCTTTGGACTGATATTGCAAATCACTTTTTAAGTATTATTAAGGCATAAACAGTCCTTAACTTTTACCCATCAAGTGCATCAACAGGTTTGATTAATAATCTCCCCCTCAGATGCAGAACAGGTTTGACTGAGGCCTTTTTGTGCCTAACAAGAGTCCTGTTGGTTGGAAAGGAGAGTAGAAAGTGAGGATGAGAGTTGTTGCAGATGTGCAGTGAGTGCAAGAAGCTGAGAGGAATAGTCAGGTTGTGGATAGGATGATTGTTAGGCACAAAAAGGATTCAGTCAAACCTGTTCTGCATCTGAGGGGGAGATTCTTAATCAAACCTGTTGATGCTTTTGAAGGATGAATTTAAGGCCTGTTATATGCCTTATTGAAACCTGAAAATGATTTGCAATATCAGCCTAAAGCAGTTCTATGTGTTGCATGTGTTGCAACAAAGGCAATTTTGCCCAAGCTGTTCAGTCTGCTGAACAGGCTGGACATAAACTGTCAATGCTGCTCTACACTGGTGAGCAGCTTTGGCAGTTTACAAGTGTTCCGTTCTTTATGAACAGAACCTGTTCTTTGGGAACAGGCTAAACACTTTATAGAATATGTTTCCAAGTCCTCATGTATTGTTTTTGACTACAAGATCAGTTTACAAAGTCGAAGACAAAGTGGAAAACAGAACTGCTCAGTCTGCCCACGCCGTTTTGTTACATGAAGACAAAAGGATATTTGAAAAGGGTGACAGATCTAATCTTATATCAAAATAGGCCTTAACAAAGGAAGAAAGACGCAAAGTTGACATTCCTTATTTAGTTAAAGCTTATGCAACAGTAGACAAAGTGAAAAGACAAAAGTTCTGCATGTCTGCTTTTCAGAATATGCAGAAAAGTTTATGTTGTCTTTTCAACAAGACTTTTCACTTTTCCTTTCATCCAATGAGGAAGCTTCTCTTAGATCCTCGGAGTGAGTATTAAAGGAAACTTTCAAGGATTGAAAGATTAAGCTAAAAAGCTAAGTGCTGAAACTAAGAGTGAACGTGCATTCAAAGTGTGTCTTTCATGCATGCAGGTCTGCCTGAATAAAACAGTGTTTTGTGTCCAAGCTGTTCTTATTCAAGCTGTTTCTCTGAGTCTTGTAAACACAATGAGTAATTCTTAGTGAGTGTATTCGTTGTATCTAGTTTAAGTCGGTCTTAGATTAGTTAACATACTGTTGTATCTGTCATCTCAACTTGAACCTTTCCGCATTCAAGCCTGTTTGTAATTAACTTCTGTTGATAATACATACAAACATTGAGAAAAGAGTGTGTAGTTTTTAAATTGCTGTATTCACCCCCCCTCTACAACTTAAGGCTATATACTTGGGAAACCTTTCGGGACCTACAACTGGTATCAGAGCAGTTTAGAGTGTGTGTCATTCTAGATCTCTCATTCTCCCAAAGTTTCCATGGACAACAATGCTGCAAGTTCCTCATACTATGACAATGGTTCAATGGGCAAACCTCCAAAATTCAATCATCAGAACTTCTCGGGTTGGAAGTGCAGAATGATGCTCTATTTAGATAATCTGGATGTGCAACTACCAGAGATTGTAATGGAGGGTCCCTATGTGCCAACCTCTGTTACAACCATAACTCCTGCTGTTGAAGGAGCTGCTCCTGAAATCAGAGCATTTGAGAAAGCAAAAGCTCAATGGTCTGATGAAGACTAAAGATTGGTGGCTCTTGATGCAAAGGCCAGAAATAACCTGGTCATCTCTCTGCCTGTTGATGTGTTCAAACAGGTTGAGAGGATGAAAACTGCAAAGGAGATGTGAGATACTTTGTGTACCGTCTATGATGGACCCACAATCACACTTGACAACAGGATAAATAATCTTGTTAGACAGTATGAACTCTTCTTTGCAAAACCAAAGGAGACTCTCACTGAAACCTACACCAGGTTTACTGCCCTTGTAAATGATCTCAAAGCTGTTGGGATCACCAAGGACAGCCTGACTTTGGTAAACAAATTCTTAGACGTCCTGCCTGAAGAATGGAATTATTTTTCTACAATCTTAAGGAATTCAGGTACTATCAGAAGTATGGATCTTGTTAACTTGTATGGATCCTTACTGAATGATGAGCAGTCAAGGCAACAGAAGAGAAACGCCTTGGAAATATCTAAGAAAGGTGCAGCCTTTGTGGCCAGTGTGAGACAACCTGTAAATCAAGTGAGTGATGTGTTCACTCAACCTGATCAACAGGCTGATGACAAGGAGGAAATGTCTGATGAGGAAGACAATGCAGATCTTGCTGAACTGGATGATGAGCAAATGATAGCGATGCTTGTCAAAAGGTTCAACAAGAAAAGGTTTGGAAGAAACATGCTGCAGGGAAGCTCAAATATTGGTAAAAAGAAGGCATTTGATAAGACCAAAGCTGAGTGCTTCAAATGTGGCAAACCTGGCTATATAGCTGCTGACTGTGTGTCAAAAGCTGTTGGTCAGTCATCCAAACCACACAAGACAAACAGGTATGATGGCTATAGGGTTAAATACCTTATGGCTATGGCTAAGATGAGGAAGTTGGAAAACTCAGTGGTTTCCAACCGGCAAAAGGGACTTATGGCAGAGACTTGTGACTGGGAGGAGTCTGATTCATCATCTGATGAAGAAGACAATCACTGTCTGATGGCCAACACTAATGTCCCATCAACAAGCAACTTCAAACAGGATCTGGCTGAAGCTGAAGCTTTTAGCAGCTTGGAAAACTGGAACCCTACAATGATGTATAAGGCACAAAATTTTATGGATTACAGTTCTGAATAAAAAGTTAAAATGTTTGAATATATGCTTGTTGATCTGAAAGCTGCTGTTGAGAAGCATACTGTTTTATTATCTGAAATCTCTAAGCTTAAAACTGATATTGAAACAAAATCCAGTAAACTTGACAGCTTCCATAAGTTGGAAACTGAGCTTGATGAATTAAAACACATCAATTCCATTTTACTGGAAGAGAAGAGAGAAACAGATATAAAACATGCTAAGCTTCAAAAGATAGTTGACTCTTGGTGCCAATCTGCACAAAAAGTCAGCCACTGCATAAGTCAGCAGATTCCTGCACAAATCCAAGCCTATCTTGGAGGGGATCTTAACACAGTAGCTTCCATTGTTGAGGTCAATAATTTGAAAGAAGACTTGTCCACCCTTGGTGAGCTTCCAAACACTTTTATTCAAAAAGTGAATGGTAAATTATTCTCAACAAACAGGTTTGTCAGGCCTCAAAACACTGACAGCTCGTGTGAACCTAGGTCAAAAGCTGCTGATGAAATAAGTTTTCAATCAAATAAGCTTCCTAAGTGCTCTGCTGATTCACACAAGCAAAAGAAAGGAAAGCATGTCCAAACTGCAGCTGTAGACACCAAACCTATTGACAAAACAGGCTTCGGGTCTAAAGCTGATATAAAAAGGCATACTAATCCTTTTAATGCTGAACATTTTGAAAATAAGTTTTCAAAAGGTAAGCAGTCTGCCTTTAACAAGGGTAAGTCTCATGTTGAAGGCAAACCTGCTGTGATTTCAAATAAGTTTTCTAATCATAGTGGTAAACTGGTTTTAAATGAGAATAAGTCTTTCAAAACCAGAAATAATGATTATGTTGATAGACAACATCAATCACATCTCAGGAAGGACAAAGGCAAAGCCATTGCTCAGCCTGAGTGATTTGGGAATAAGTTTCCTAAACCTGTGGAAGTTCAAAAGCCAATTAAGCTTCCTATCTTTGACATCTGTCCTCCTAAAAAGAGGAAAGAAGAGACAGGCAAAGCTGTTGATATTGAACCTTCCACTCAATCTGTTGATTCATCAAATAGTAATAAGTTTGCTAAACCTGCTAATAAAATCAACAGAAATAACTCAGAATGTGTCTCTGAAAGGTCTTCTTCCAAAAATGCTAAGAGGAGAAAATGCTATAAATGTGGAATGAAGACACATCTGGCCAAAGACTGTCCTGAAACTGAGGACATGAGACCAGCTGACTCTGATGGTTCCTTCACAGCTAACATAAACAGTGTTGGAAACATCTCAGTCAATGAGAGTGGTATCCAAACTGATACCATTCAAATAGGGAATATTAGTGTTGATATCACAAGTCCATCAACACATGTTGATGAAGTAGGAGAACTCATCTCTGTGATGAGTTCCCCTAAAAATGACTAATATTCTTCTTGTCACTCTGCAGGAAAAACAACCATCCCAGGTTTGGTACTTGGACAGTGGCTGCTCAGGGCACATGACAGGTTGCAAGGACCTGCTAAGTGATCTCAGGCCTGAAAAAGGGCCAAGAGTCACATTTGGTGACAATGTACAGGGATCCACTGAGGGATATGGAACTCTTAAAGTTGGTGCTGCAGTGTTCAAAAGAGTAGCCTATGTGGTTGGGCTAAAACATAACCTTGTTAGCATAAGTCAACTGTGTGATGTTGGCTACAAGGTTAACTTTGATGAGCACCTGGCTTACATATTGGATCCCCAAGGCAAAGTTGTGCTGTGTGCTCAACGAAAGAAAGGTGTATATGTTGTGAACATGCAATCTGCTGATCCCACAACTGAAACCTGTTTTCTCACAAGAACAAATGCAGACCTAAACTGGTTATGGCACAAAAGGCTGTCACACCTGAACTTCAAGAACGTCAATAAACTCTGTAAGAAAGAGTTGGTGACAGGTTTGCCTTCTATGACCTTTGTTAAGGATAAACTCTGCAGAGCTTGTGGGAAAGGCAAGCAGAGGAAATCATCTTTTAAGTCCAAACATAACTTTTCTATTGATACTCCTCTCTTCTTAATCCATATGGACTTGTTTGGACCTATCAATGTCCCAAGTCTAGGAGGAAGAAGATACACTCTAGTAATGGTTGATAAGTTCACCAGGCACACATGGGTTATCTTCTTGAAGAGCAAAGGAGAGGCTGCTAGGGAAATTATTAGATTTGTGAAAAAGATGGAAATGCTGAACTCTGCCCAAGTGAAGCAGCTTAGAAGTGATCATGGTACTGAATTCAGAAACAGTACTCTTGAAGACTTCTGTGAAGAGAAAGGAATCACTCAAAACTTTTCAGCTGTAAGAACTCCACAACAAAATGGAGTTGCTGAAAGGAGAAACAGAACTCTTACTGAAGCTGCTAGAACCATGCTGTGTGCATCTGGTTTACCTTCATCATTTTGGGCTGAAGCTGTTAACACTGCCTGCTTCACCCAAAACAGATCCTTATTGGTAAAAAGGTTCAACAACACTCCTTATGAGCTACTCAAAGGGAGGAAGCCAAATGTCAGTTACTTCCATGTGTTTGGGTGTCCCTGCTTCATTCTGAATCAAAGGGACCAACTGGCAAAGTTTGAACCAAAAGCTGATGAAGGTGTGTTTGTTGGCTACTCTGCTATCTCCAAAGCCTACAGAGTGTACAACAAAAAAAGAAAGGTGATAGATGAATCTATCAATCTCACCTTTGAAGAGTCCAAGAATGCTTCCACCAAAGCTGTTCATGAATCAGTTTCAGGAGAATTAAACTTTGATGATCTCAGGCATTCAAACAGTGAAGAGGACTCAAAAGCTTCCACTACATCCAATGTGGAACCTGTTAACAATGATGGGCATGATGATGATTATGTCAACACACCCTGTGTGAATAAGTGTACTGACTTAATTACAACTGCATGTCCTGAACCTATCAATGCTGATTTCCCTGGTTCCTCTGCTGATATGTTCAACAGTGGTCAGTCATGTTCAACAAGTGAATAGGCTCAAGACAACAGTGTGTCTGAAAATCTTGAGAGCTGTTCTACAGGACCTGCTGAAGCTGCTGATAACTCAGGAGAATCATCATTGAAGAATGATCCTAAGTGGATCAGATGCCACTCCAATGATCAAATAATTGGTGACATCAACTAAGGGGTACAAACAAGGTGGGACAGCTTAGGGAACTTCTGTATGTTCTCCAGTTTTGTTTCTCTAATGGAGCCAAAGAAGGTGGATGAAGCACTAAAAGATGCCAACTAGATCACTGCCATGCAAGAAGAAATCAATCAGTTTGAGAGAAACAAGGTATGGAAGCTGGTCCCTGCTCCTAAAGGCAAAACTATAACTGGAACTAAATGGGTTTTCAGGAATAAAATGGATGAGCAAGGTCATGTCATTAGAAATAAGGCAAGACTGGTTGCTCAGGGTTATAGACAGGAGGAAGGAATTGACTATGATGAGACATTTGCTCCTGTGGCCCGGCTAGAAGCAATTCGTTTGTATCTAGCCTACGCTGCTCATAAGAGCATTAAGGTATTTCAAATGGATGTGAAGAGTGCATTTTTGAATGGGAAGCTGCAAGAAGAAGTTTATGTCAAGCAGCCTCCAGGTGTTGAAAATGAACAACATCCAGGTTTTGACTATAAGTTGGACAAAGCTCTCTATGGTCTCAAACAAGCCCCTAGAGCCTTGTATGACACTCTTACTGAATTTCTTATGAGCAATGGGTATTCTAGAGGTAAAGTGGATATCACACTGTTCATAAAGAAGGTGAAGTCTGATATTACGCTTGTTCAAATCTATGTGGATGACATAATATTTGGTTCTACCAATGAGCAGTTATGCAAGAATTTTTCATTACTCATGAAATCCAAATATGAAATGAGTATGATGGGAGAACTTACTTTCTTTTTAGGATTACAGGGTAAACAAACCTCAACTGGAATTTGTATAAATCAAAGAAAGTATACTTTAGATCTCTTGAAAAAGTTTAAATTTGATCAAAGTTCTCCTATTAAAACCCGAATGGCAACCAATGTAAAATTGGATGCTGATGCCAGTGGCAAAGCTGTTTCAGTAACAGCTTAAAGAGGTATGATTGGTGTAAGGTCTACCACTATTAGATCTATCTAGACGCGGATCCGTGAACGAGTGCGGAATCCTCGTTAACGGTTAGACGGACAACTCTCAACCACGAAACACGGAGACTATTAGACGCTGAACGAACGACACACGAACGATCCTACGAACTAATTCTCTCCGAAACACACCAAAAGCTGATGATAAACTCGAGATCGCCTTAAGCTTAATTCCTCACGAATTCTGCTAAAAGTCCTCTAATGATTCGAGTCTATCCCTAATTATAGACCCTGATTCGAGTCTGTTGTGGGCCAAGCTCGAATCTGGCCCAAGGCCCATTCGAGTCTGTCCACAAAGACACTCTCGAATCTGGGCATATTCGAATCTAAGGACACATTCGAATATATCACAGATTCGAATGTCTTCCCTTATGTAATTCGAATCTAGTCAAAACATTTAAACACTTAAGTGATGAAACTTATGTTAATACCTTATGATTGATTTTATCTTTGAACTTTATGTTTGAACTTCTTGTAATACGTTACATCAAGTTCAAACATACTAACACTGATAAGTATCAACCATATATAACATATATAACAAACACATGCTAAATCACAATGTAAGATCACTTAGACTGCTATCGTCACACAGGATGTACCAACAGACTCCCCCTTGACGATAGCTTCTAATAATTCACACATTTGACTTAAAAACTTTGTTTATTTATTGATTCAAAATACTGCCAGCATACAAACCTTTCTCGACACATACCTTGACTACATTTACATACTTATTAGCTTCAACGTCCATATGTGTATCACTTGAGATCTTACAGGAATGCAAAATGTGAAGATCATCTTTGGAGAGGTTTACCAGGTGAAGAGGGTCGTAGACTCTAAGAATGACATTTTCTTCTAAGTCTTCCATGACCGCTTCCCCAGTCTCCGTGTCAGCATACCACCACTTCAGATTTTTCAGAATATTTTGTGGCATCGGCTTGAGAGGAACCTTCCTAAGACATTTAGCTGGTTTATAATGAATCCTCATCCATGGTCGTCCAGTTAGAGGATCGATACGTGACTGATCCTCTACTCTTCTCCCGACCCTTGGATTCAAACGCTCGAACTTCCTTGATCTCCCTTCTTTTCTTATGATTCTTTCGATTACGCTCGCGTAGGGATCATTGCCAATGTTTATCAGATCTTTCCAAGCTAGCGCAGTGATTTCGATCTTTGGCAGGGAGTTGAACGCTTTTAAAGTTCGCCTCATGTACTGAAGCCCGTCTTTTCTTTTTATTACAAATAGCTGCAGATCTCTGTCAAAGAACCAGCTTAAAATTCGCTCAGACAGCTTCCCAGTACCCGGCACTCTCATTGTCCTCTTAATCGCTAACTCCTTCTCTTCAGCCCTGAACCATAGCTTTCTTTTTTCTTCATTTGTTATCTCTCTTGCAGGTTCGTATGTTGATGGCTGAGGGTTCAATGCAGCATTTACCACATCTACATTGACAATTCTATTTTCATCAATCAAGTATGTATTGGTGATAGGATTCTGCTGTACAACTATCTCGTCAGCTTCATCATCCTCATCAGCGATTACCTCATCATCTGAACGCCAGTCAACTATTTCTTCCGGCACAAACTCACCTTCTTCCAGTTCTTCATCTTCATTATCAAAACCTATATCCATAGGATCATCATCGAGATCCATCAGAGCGTCTATCATTTCACTGATCTCAAACTCTGTAGGCTGTTTTGATGAACTAGCTTCTCCCATTTCTCCTTCACCTTGACTAGGCTCCCCCTGAACTTGTGTAGCTTGAGCTGCAGGAAAATCTACAGGCTCATTCTCTTTATGTGCACCGGGATCATTGCCTTCGTCATCATTATCTCTATGCTGGACCACCTGATCCCTACAACTTGTCTCCCCCTGAGCTTGTATATTTTTCATGAGTTGCTCAAGGAGGGACCTCATTGATCGGATTTCTGAAGACTGATCTGCAATAAAAGATTTTAATTCAGTGTGCTCTTCCCTTACATCCTCCACAATCTTCCTTAATTCGGCATTCTCCTTGTCAAGATTTGCATTAGGGGCCTGGAGTTCATCGACATCCTTTGTGAGGGTTAGGATTTGAACATGCTGAAAGTCAACACGTCCCTTGAGTTGCACAAACCTCTGATTTTCAGAATAAGCGGTTGAGATCGACGGAATGGACTGTAAAGGAGCTGGGATGAAGGTTGATGGAATGTATGGTTCATGTTGGGGTGGTGGAGATGGTGGAGCTGTGGCTTGAGGTTCTGAACTTGGAGTTTGAGTTTGTTGGGTTTCAGATGCTTCAGATGCTGATGTTGTCCCTTGCATGAATCTGTGATGTTTGGCCCGCTGCCTAGTCACCAAGGGAGCAACCTCCTCCTCTTCGAAGTCTGATTCTTCCGATTCCCTTGCTACTCTCCTTCTTGATGGTTCTTCATTGATAACGACGACTCTTGATCCATAAGTTTCGAAGCGAATTCGAGAGTCAGTAGCTTCAGACTCAGGAGCTTCAACTTCAATCTCCACCATTTCTTCCGACTCCGATTCAGATGATGTCAAACCTTTATCAGCCCTTTCTGGCTCATACTCTTCCACATCTCTGAGTACATCTTCTTCTCCTTCTGGTGGACTGAGCAATTCACCAACTAATGCTGCAGCCACATCTTCGTTAGCATGAGGCCCTGCCTCCCAAATTTCATTCAGCGTCTGACATAACTGTTCAGCTTCCCTCGGTACATTTGAGGGCCCAGCTTCTTGAACATTTGAGGGCCCGGCTTCTGAAATATCTGGTTGCTGGCTTGTTGAAGGCCTGGTTGCCGGAATTTGACTCGCTGCAGGTCTTTGACGTTGTCGTTGAGCGCGCGGCTGCTGTTGTTGTTGACGTTGTTGTGGTTGTTGTTGTGGTTGAAACTCAACGACCCCTGCCCAGTTGGCATCTTCCGGGGCTTGAAAGTTCCTATCCACAATTGCTCCGAACAGTGGACGCGCAACAGGAACAGCCAATCTTCCTCGGTGTGAGGAACAATCAGCGAAAATCCTTTTGTCCAGGATGGCAACACTCTGAAAGTCATTTGTCATTGGCAAGTTCGGCAAAAAGTGTCTTATCAACATCATAATGAACCTCGGATAGAGCAAAAACTGCTGATTCTCGGGAGCAGATATCTGATGAGCAAACTCCGAAAAGATCATCTCTGAAAAACTATATGGGCGATTATACAGCATAGCGACAATCCCCGATTGAATCTTCGCGACAATATAGTCAAACCCTGCCTTTTTCGCAGCAAAGCACACCATAAATACATGCGCCAAAAACCTCCATTGTCCTATCAATCCACTTTTCATGTATGACACTTTCGTCACATCGAGGCTGTACCCCATTCTTTGAAAGGCCGCTTTCCTTATACTCAACGGAAATTTTATAGGACCAGCTTCTTGTTCCTGAGTGCCCAACTGTAGCACATTACGAATCATATCAGCCGAAAATACTAATGGCTGTCCTTCAATGCGAGTACGTAGAACTGTCGGAGTGACCGAGCAGTCTACTTGCAAATGGTCATAAAATTGACGGATGTAGGGTAACACTAGCTGCACATTATGCCATAGTGCATGTCCGATCCTTGATTCTGCTAGAAAATCCAGTACTTCACGGAATCCCTGCGCCTCAGGGAGATTCATGTCTGGATTAAGGACCATATTATGCTTGGGAACGAACGCTCGAATAGCCATTTTTGCACAATAAACAAAACCATTAGATCCATTAAAAATTAATAAACTTGTTTAAATTTAAATTTGTTTTATTTTGAACTTGGTTAAGTACAAAATCTAACACAATTAAATATCTACAAGTTTAAGAAAATTTAAATTAATTAAAGTAAATAAAGTACAGATTCGAATGAAACATATTCGAATGTAACAGATTCGAATTAGTATTTGTTCGATTCTAATGACAGATTCGAAGGTGTTGGTCTTCTCGAGTCTAATGACAGATTCGAGAAAAACTCTATAAACAGATTCGAATATCCATGAACAGATTCGAAAGCCCGTCGGTCATTTTTCCAACAAAAACCCAAGATTTTAACCATTTTGAACTTGGCAAATCACATACATTAGTTCAACTAGGTTCTAATCGCTGATTTATGCTTTTAATTTGATCTTTTATAGGTCCAAACTTGGTAATTTAGCAAAAACCCTATTTCGACTCATAAAACTTCAAAATTCGATGATTTAGCCTAAACTTGTGTATAAAACTACACAAATCTTGTAAAATCCGGTTGATTATACCTAGAACAGTAGTAGAATCGAACACACAGGCTTTAAACTCGATGAAATGTCGTTTAGGAGGAAAACGATAGATTCGAAGATAGATTCGAAATCGCTGGTGATAGATTCGAGGATGTAAATTTGAAAACAGTAAGAAGTAAATGACTTCACTGTTGACCTATATATACTACCTACCTTCGAGTCTAAGCATAGACTCGAATCTACTGACAGATTCGAAGTCTTACCTCTTCGAGTCTGTCTTACATTCGAAACTACCAACACTTAGAAAAATTTCGAAAATTTTGAAATAACTTCAACGTTTCCAACCTTTTTCTACGGTATCGTGTAACTAGATTAACTATGCTTATTCTTTTACCCTAAGCAACAGATATTTCACGCAATGTTTATTTTATTCAACTTTGAATGCACCCTTAGTTACTTTTGACCTTTTACCTAAGTAAAAATAAAACTAAACTAAAATAAAATAAAATAAACTAAGGTAAAAAATAAAAATAAAATAAAATAAAATAAAATAAAATTTTAACCAAAAAATTTATTCTAGACTTAAGCTAAACATAAAGAATTTACAAGCTAAGCTAAATACTAAACAACATATTTTTGAGGAGTATAGTCTAAGAGAGGTTCAATCAGATAGCGATGTCTGATACTAACATTCAGTACTTAAACTTTCACACTTAGGAATTTTTGATTCCTTTGATTGTTTGTCGTGACATACCTATTTAGCCGATTGTTGGTATTGTACCCCGTTAAACATTCTACATTTCGGAATATCCCTTGGCCTTTTTATTTATTAGGAAATTATCTTACGTGACTCAGACATAGACATACTTTTATGATCAAGGCACACAGACAAAGATTCTAACTTGTTGGCATTTGCAAACTTTTTTAAAAGACAAACATCGGACACAGGTCTGTATTTTCATACAACAAAGTGTCTTAGTTCGACTTAAGGTTTATTCTTAAAGTTAGCAGACAGCGGTGACAGGTCTGTACTGATGTACAACAAAGCGACATATCTGCTAATCCGAATCTAAACAGAGACAACAGGTCTGTACTTACGTACAACAGAGTTGCATGTTTTCGACTCTCAGTTTTATATGATATTTCTATTCTTTCCATTTTCAGATGTATTTGATGTTGCCATACATCCCCAGAAAGTTTGCATACCTCATTTAGACTCAATGTTTGTATGTCTTGTACATAAAATTAAGACCGATTGGTCATACATCTAAGTTAGTGACACGCTTGACTTTTTCTAGAATATTTTATTAGCCTTGAGATTCCCTATATGTAATATGCCTACCAACACATCAAACTAAATAAAGTATAACACTTAGGATTTAGTTGCATTATGTGTGAAAGCTTAAACACTTAGAGTCTGTAACGACGGTGCTAATTTTCGTCACTTTGAACCTATGTATCTAAGACTTAACTCTTTTTCTGATATTCTCTTTTTTTGTATTTTTGTAATTTTCTCTCTTTTTTTTTTGTTTTTCATAAGACAAGCAGTAAAATAAGCTAACCTACTAACTTACTAAAAATAGAAAGTTACTAAAAATAGAAACTTTCCTAAATTAGCAGATTACTATAAAGAAAGAAATACTAAGACTCTAAAAGAAAATAAATTACTACAACTAAGGTCAATTTACTCTGGGTTGCGCATTCCATTCAGTTGAATTAAATACTCAAACCGTGACTTATCAAACGCTTTGGTAAATAAATCTGCATTATTATCTTCTGTTGCCACTTTTACCAGTTTGATTAAGTTCTTTTCAGCACAATCACAAATAAAATGATGCCTAATGTCTATGTGATTTGTTTTATTATGTTTCACTGAATTATTTGTTATAGCAATTGTAGATTGATTGTCTATCCTAATTGGATTTTGAGTGTAAGCCAAACCGTAATCCCGCAATTGTTGTTGTATCCATAGAACCTGTGAGCAGCAACTACCAGCAGCAACATACTCGGCCTCGCACGTTGACACGGCTACCGACGTTTGTTTCTTGCATTGCCAGGACACCAGTCTCCCTCCTAGGAACTGACAACCTCCAGTCGTTGATTTGCGTGTCAAGCTGCATCCTCCGTAGTCAGAATCTGTGAACGCCTCCAACTCTAGATCTCCCTCCGCGTGATACCAAAGTCCCAGCTTCGGTTTCGACTTGAGGTATCGTAGAATCCGCTTCACAGCTTTCATATGCATCTCCTTCGGATTCGCTTGAAACCTAACACAAATACAAACAGCAAACATAATATCAGGTCTTGAAGCAGTTAAATACATAAGTGACCCAATCATGGCCCGATATAAAGTCTGGATCCACATCGGTATCACTTTCAGTACCCGGCCCGAGATTTTGATTCACTTGAATCGCGTGCTGAAATATGGGCAGTCAACTTGGTTCCTTCCATCCCAAACCGTTCTAATATGTCATAGACATACTTAGTCTGATGGATAAACATCCCTTCCTTCTTTTGGTCAACTTGTAACCCTAAAAAGAAATTCAACTCCCCCATAGCACTCATCTCGAACTTAGACTTCATCACCTTCTCGAAATCTTTGCACATCTGTTCGTCTGATGATCCAAAAATGATATCATCGACGTACACTTGTACCAAGATAAAGTGATCTCCCTTTCTCTTAACAAATAGAGTACTATCTATCCTACCCCTCTCAAATCCATTTTCTATCAGATGGTTGGATAGAGTCTCATACCACGCCCTAGGTGCCTGATGCAATCCATAAAGAGCCTTATCTAAGCGATATACTCTATCAGGATATTTTGGATCTGTAAATCCGGGCGGTTGTTCTACGTACACCAACTCCTTCACTTTCCCATACAGGAAAGCACTCTTAACATCTAACTGATATACCTTAAATCCCTTGAAGGAGGCAAAAGCTAAAAACAACCTAATTGCTTCTAACCTTGCTACAGGTGCAAACACCTCGTTGTAATCGATTCCCTCCTCTTGGTTGAAACCCTTTACAACTAGCCTAGCCTTGTTGCGCGTGACTATACCCCGATCGTCTCTTTTGCACTTAAATACCCATTTGGTTCCGATAGCAACTTCCCCTCGAGGTAATGGAACTAACTCCCACACTTCTAGTTTCCTAAATTGCGAAAGTTCTTCCTGCATCGCTTCAACCCAGGAGTTATCCTTAAGTGCCATTTGCACATTTTTAGGCTCTACTTGCGATATGAAACAAGAATATAGACATGTGTGATATGCCTCGGAGTCGTTTATCATCGACAACAACACAGTGTTGTTATTTACACTACTCCGAGTCCTCACACCCTCGTTAGGATTTCCTATGATGCTTTCTAATGGATGGTTCTTGTTAATCCTAGAGGTCTCTATTTCATCAACCCTTAGATTATCTCCTAAGTTAGATCCTATTTCACCTAATGGGGGAACAGGCTCAGCTTCTACAGGTTCCTCCTCACGGACGTTTTCCTCAGAGTTAGAACTTGATGCTTGAGTCTGATTCTCAGTGTTAGGTGCCTCTTGATCAGCAACTTCTGGAGATCCATCTACTGTCGCAGTAGGCTCGGATGTAGATTCGAACGTGGTCCGCGGAAAAATATGGCCATCGTCATTCAAGTGCAACGTCGCCATGTCTTTCTCGATTGTACCTGCAGTATCATCCAAAGAAATGTTAAATGACTCAAACAATTTATCATAGTCAAATAACCATTCCGGACCAGTTTGGGGTTCATGTGTATAACTTGAGACTTCAATATTATACACAATCTCCACAGTACCACTCATTTTGTTAAAAACCCGTTTGTTTGGTGAGTTCGGCACATAACCTAGGAAGTATCCTTCGTCAGCCTTTTCACCAAACTTCGGTTGATGTTTTGTTCGTAAAAGTGTGCATGGTACTCCAAACGGTTCGAATCCAGTTAAGTTAGGTGGCCTTTTATTCAAATTTTCATAGCATGTTTTGTTCAAAGATTTAACTGTAAGGACTCTATTTAAAACATGGCACGCGGTATTCACTGCCTCCCCCCAAAACTTGGTAGGAAGCTTTGAATCCGAAAGCATAGTCCTTGCAGCTTCAATCAATGTTCTATTTTTACGTTCGGCCACCCCATTCTGTTGAGGTTCATATGGTGCACTGAATTGATGCACTATGCCCTTTGATAGGCAATATACACCAATTACAGAGTTTTTAAATTCAGTCCCATTATCACTACGAATATGTTTAACCCTTGTCCCGTAGGAGTTCTCCACTTGGTCTAAGAACCCGATGAGCTTTGCAGCCGTCTCGTCCTTCGCACCTAAAAAGAAAACCCATGAAAACCGTGAGTAGTCGTCAGTGATAACTAAGCAAAACCAACTACCTCCTATACTCCTTTTGTTGATAGGGCCGAAAAGGTCCATATGCAACAAATCGAATGTCGAGGATATCGAGTTCTGCTTCTTGGATTTGTGTGTCTTTTTATGCTATTTGCCCTTCATGCACGGTAGACACTTGTCCTCGATCTGAAAACTTTTCAATGGCACACCCTGCACCAGTCCATTCTTTGTTATGTAATTCATCTTCCTAAGGTGCAGGTGAGCCATGCGTCTGTGCCACAAAACTGATTCCGTCTCTGAAGCTTTGGATAGTAGACAGATTGGCCCCATCGAAGTATCCGGCTTGTTCATATCCAACATGTATAAGTCGTTCTTCCTTGGCGCCCGCATCAATACCCATTCTTCAGGAATTTTGAATCCCGGCTTTAGCACTAACGCCTCAGTGTCAGTAAATAACACCGAGTTCTTCTTATCACAGATTTGAGATACACTAATGAGATTATGAACCAGTTTATCAACGTGATAAACTTGATCCAAAGTATTCGTCCCATTAGTGACTTCTCCAGTACCCGTGATATTTCCACCCTTGTTACCAGCAAATGATACGAATCCCCTATTACCTCCCTTGAAGTCTGTGAGTAGACTTCTTTCCCCCGTCATGTGCCTGGAGCAACCACTGTCGACGAACCACTTGTTGTTTGGACCTGTAGTTATCTCCTGCACATGAAAGAAAAGAGGTTAGTTATCACGGGGAACCCAAGCCATGACTGACTTGGTAATACCATTCTCGTCCACATACGTGAACTCTTTCAAGTACCCATCTCGCCTTTCAGGTGACTTGGGCCTTTGAACTGAATTCTGTTGTGGTGCCGAGTGATTTAAGTTCACTCTTTGCTTTGGAGTGGACATTTGTTGTTGTGGAGCTCTAGAAAAATAATGGTTTCGATCAAAAACACGAAAAAAACCACAAAGTATTTGCTGAATATGAATTTGCTAAGCTCAAAAATTCGATTTTGAGAGAAAAACCGTCCAACTAGCGTCAAGAAACCTAGAATGTATTTGATGAACACGAAGAACACGAAGAACACCAAGAACACTCCGTAGGCTCTGATACCACTTGTAAGGTCTACCACTATTAGATCTATCTAGACGTGGATCCGTGAACGAGTGCGGAATCCTCGTTAACGGTTAGACGGACAACTCTCAACCACGAAACACGGAGACTATTAGACGCTGAACGAACGACACACGAACGATCCTACGAACTAATTCTCTCCGAAACACACCAAAAGCTGATGATAAACTCGAGATCGCCTTAAGCTTAATTCCTCACGAATTCTGCTAAAAGTCCTCTAATGATTCGAGTCTATCCCTAATTATAGACCCTGATTCGAGTCTGTTGTGGGCCAAGCTCGAATCTGGCCCAAGGCCCATTCGAGTCTGTCCACAAAGACACTCTCGAATCTGGGCATATTCGAATCTAAGGACACATTCGAATCTATCACAGATTCGAATGTCTTCCCTTATGTAATTCGAATCTAGTCAAAACATTTAAACACTTAAGTGATGAAACTTATGTTAATACCTTATGATTGATTTTATCATTGAACTTTATGTTTGAACTTCTTGTAATACGTTACATCAAGTTCAAACATACAAACACTGATAAGTATCAACCATGTATAACATATATAACAAACACATGCTAAATCACAATGTAAGATCACTTAGACTGCTATCGTCACACAGGATGTACCAACAATTGGGAGCTTGCTATACTTAACTGCTAGTAGACCTGATATTATGTTTGCCACCTATATGTGTGCTAGATTCCAAGCTGACCCAAAGGAATCTCATCTAGCTGCTGTTAAAAGAATCTTCAGATACCTGAAGGGCACATCAGGTTTGGGTCTTTGGTATCCCAAAGACTCAAGTCTTGAACTAACAGGTTATTCAAATTCTGATTTTGCAGGCTGCAGGCTAGATAGGAAAAGCACAACAGGTGGATGTCAACTTCTTGGTGGTAAGTTGATCCGTTGGTGTAGCAAGAAGCAGAACTCAGTGTCTACTTCTACTGCTGAAGCTGAGTACATTGCTGCTAGAAGCTGCTGTGGGCAGATTCTGTGGATGCAGCATCAGCTTGAGGACTATGGGCTTGTGTATAGGAAAACTCCTATTCTGTGTGACAACACAAGTGCCATAACCATTTCCAACAATCCAGTATTTCATTCAAGAACAAAGCATATTGAAGTCAGACATCACTTCATCAGGGATCACATTCAGAAAGGTAATGTGGAGGTAAGTTTTATTTCCACAAATGAACAGCTTGCAGACATTTTCACCAAACCTCTTGATGAAACCAGGTTTAATTACCTTGTCAGCAAGCTGGGCATGTTAAAAAAAAGTGACTAAGTGTCCTCAAAAGTCTAAGACTTTGTATGTCTCACACTGCTCAAGTTTCTCAGAACAGCTTAGACAGAACAGGCTATGCATATTCTGTACTTAGCCATTTTCTGAAATCCTTGATCAGCCTCAACATATAACAGGCTGAACAATAATAGTTTATTCGTCCAGCCTACTCTGATGGTCCATTCTCCACCCTGCTCACTCCTTCACACTGTTCTACAAGACATTGTCTTGTCCTCTGTTCAGCAGAATGAACACAACCTGATCTTACATTAGAACACAGGTTGAAAGCACAGTGTGCAGAAGTGAATAGCTTGAAGAATGAACAGCTTCTGATGATTCTACTCATCACAGGTTTGACCAACAGCTTAGACCAACAGTTTTTAATTACCTTTCATCACAATTAAGTTACTTAATTTCTGTTTTTATTTAACTTAATTACTGCGGATAATGTGGGTTACGTGTGTTAGTGATTAAAAAGGGCATAAGTGGTCTGACAAACGGTCTGACATGGACAACCGTTCCGTTTTCTGTTAACGACCTTTTCAAATCAACCGCCCAAATATTTCTCTCTCATACCCACTTACATTCAAATCCTATAAATACCTCATACTATTTCATCTTCGTCTTCCTCACTACTACCATAAACCTCCTAAGAACCTTAAAAATCGACTAAGTGTCTTGTGCTTCTGCTACTCTCACTACTTTCAAAATGGCTCATAGAAACAACCCCTTTCTACCAGTATTTGTTGGTGATGATGTACAGAAACACTCATCAGTCACCACAATGCTAACCATCAAACCCACTAACTACATTGCCAACCTTACAATCCCCAAAAACTATGTGGGGAAAGGTTATGACCAAATGGTGGAGTTTTTGACAGTTCATCCGTTGAACTACGCCATGACTGCTACTCCTGGTGTCCTGTACCAGGAGATGGTATACGAGTTTTGGTACACTTGTGCCTACAACCCCAACACCAAAGTCATAAAGGGGACTATTCTCAATGGGACTCAGACCATTGAGATCACTACTGATCTTCTCAGGGAGGTTCTTCATCTGCCAACTGCTGATTCATATGACATGCCTCACCCTGAGAATGACCAAATGGGAAATTTGCTACGGTTCTGTGGTATAGCATAACCCAGAATCGGAGCTACGTTGTTCAGGAAGGATCTGTCTCCTACCTACAGTTTTCTATTTGCCTCAGTGGTGATGTGCTTCAGCAGCAAAGTTGGTTCATTTGACCAACTGAGCCGTGATGAAATCCCAATAGTCCTACAGCTGGTGGATGGGACTACCATGGACATGGCTAAGTGGATTTTCCTGAACTTGAGGAACCTGGTGCAGCAGGAGACATGACCAGCTGCTGTTCGATACCCCAAGTTTCTGAGCCTCATCTTTAGGCACATTTGTGGTGAGCACTTGTACAACTCTCAGCCTTTACTTCATACTGCTTCCTTCCCTGTAATATGGAATAGAGTTTTCTACACTGCTGTTCTTCTAAATGAGCCTCCTCTGTCAACACCAATGAGGAGGTTGTTAGAATTGGTGGAAGGACCCTCTGATGTGAGGGTGGATCCAGAAGCTGCTCCCAAGAGAAAATCCAAAGCCAGGGCCAAGCTTGTTAAAAGGACCCTCGCAACCACTGAAGTTGGGCCTATTTCCAAGAAGGCCAAAACAGCTCAGTCTGAGTCCGCACCCTTAGCCTCTGTGGCTGAGGGGGAGCATGCTCCTCACCCTAGTTCATTCGTTGAACCTGAAGCCTCTGTGGCTGGTGCCTCTATGGTACCTGAGACTATGGAACAGGTCAACCCACCTGTTTCTGACCCAGTCTCTAAACCTGTCCAGTCTGAACCTCTCATCTCCTCTCCAACATCCCCCACCTCATCTCACATTCTATACCAACGGAAAAAGAAACCAACAGCCCAAACTAGCACCTTTGTTCCCTCTCAACAAGGTTCAGTTGAAAAAGAAGCTACCCCTGCTGCCTCTCTTATTTTGGGAGAAGGATCAGCACAATTGGAGCCTGCTTCACTCCAACCTGCGTCCACCCAGAGTCAGCCAAGACCCACTGGTTCCTCCCAACAGGAGCCAGTTGTACAAACGGAGATAGCCACCTCAACTATTCCAGCCTCCCAACAGGCTGAGAATATTTAAAGACAGGAGCCCTCTCCACGCCAAACTGAGTCCACACTGTCCCCTCCTCAAACTTCTTTACACCCTGAGTCTGCACGAGGTGTCCACACTGCTGGTATAGACCAACAACCCAAGCTGATGAACCTCAGGGAACATACCATCCCTTAGGTGAGGCTGACCCTTCTATGCAAATTCCATCAGCAGAATATACCACTGCTGTTGTTGAAATGCATATCCCATCTCCCCATGATGAGGTGCTTTTACACCAAGGCACTACAGAGGGAACACCCACTAGCCTTCATGAAGGTGTTGCAACACAAGCAACATCTGAAAGGCCCCCAACATCAACCCCTTCTCCTGATGGTGCAGCTACAGCCACTGCTGAGGGACCCTTTGACCCCTCCAAGCTGGGCCACATTACTTTTGCCCAGGCTATGGAGCTTCTCTCAAATGTTCCTCTTCCCTCTCCATCACATCCTCATACACCAGCCTCATCATCTTCTTCTCCATCAACCCAATCTAAACAGTCCACCCATACACCTCTATCTCCTAAAGACCTGCCTTTGAAGGATCAGCTTTCCCTGCTGACCAACAAAGTTGGTTCTTTAGAAACCTCTATGTCCTCTCTACCCTCTCTTATTTCAGACTCTGTGTCTGAACAACTTAAAGGATTCTTTGATCTGTTCAAGGATTCCTTCCCTGCCACTCCACAACCTGATAATTCTCCACAGCTGCTTGCACTCACTGCACAGCTGCAAAATGTATCCACATCCCTCTCCTTAATTCTTTCAGTACAACAGGACTCTGTGTCTTCAATGACAGCTATTTCTCAACAGCTGTCATCTCTCCAAACTTCATGCAATTCTTCACTTCCTGCCACTCTGGCCAGCTTGAACACACTCATTGGCTCCCTATCCAATTCTGTGTCATTAAACCTTGCTGATGTGCAAGATTCCCTTGAACTACATCTTGCACATCTTCAAAGTTTGTTGTTCACAGCTTCAGATAGGGAAAACATTGTCAAGCTGACCTCCCTTGCTGATATCAAATCCTCTTCTCTTCAAACTTGTCTTTCCCAGCTTGCAGAGGTGAAGGAAAACCTGGCTTTCTTAGTGAATAGCCTTGTTGGCTCCAAGCCTGCTGCCAAAACTGCTGGTAAGCCTGCTGCCTTTGTGTCTTCAGGCAGACCAGGTGTTGAAGGTGCTGGTACATCTCCTTCAAAGGGGGAGAAGTCATCTGCCTCGAAGACTAAGTATAAGGGGGAGACAACTTCTTCTCCTAAGGAGAAATCAGTACCTGCAATACCCACTGGTCAACCAGCAGGAGCATCAGCAACAGGTATAACGGAGGGTGCCTCCCATGCTGCTCAGCCTACTCAGGCTGAATCTCCAATCCCTGCTCAGTCTAAGGGGGAGGAATTTATTCCTGAGGGCAGGCCAAACAGCAGAAGGAGGCATCTGATTCTAGAAGAAGAAGAGGAGGAGGAGGAGGAAAGTCTCGAAGCTGCTGTCACTACAGCAGCTAAAGGAAAAGAAAAAGCAGCGGTTGATCCCCAACAGCAGAAAGCAGCAGAGATTAAATTTCACAAAGCCAGGGCCAAAGAAATGGGTCTTCCTATGCACAAATTCTTTGAGTTTAGAGAAGAACGGCTTCAAGCCCTGGAAGCTTTAAGGAAAGAAGAAGAATCTGCCAAAGCTGCTAAGTCTTTTGCACTTCAAGAGGCAAGGAAAGTTAAAATGTCCTCTCTGGTTGTGCAAAAGAAATTAATGGAAGCTGCTAAGGGATCAGCAGTAGAGATTGAAGCAGAAAAAGAAAAGGGTGCTCTGGTCTCAGTGACCAAAACTCCAGTGCCTTCTGCAAGAGCTCAGTTCCACTTTGACAACCTGGCAAGAAGAAAATTTCAGCATGTTGCTGATAGAAGGCTTGCCAAGGAAGCAATTGTCACAGCTGTTCCCATATCAAGAAAAGGCAGTCAGTGGAAGTTGAAAATAACCAGAATGGGTGCAACAGGCCCAGAACTAGAAACATATGACTACACTGATGTTGCACAGATGGGGTACAGAGAATGGATTAAGCTGGCAGTTGCTCTGAGCGAGTCTAAGTCAGAAACTGCTAAGACTGTCAGGGCAACCAGTGTAGAAGCTGATGGAGAGAGTGAAGAATCTTGGCCTGATCTCCAAAGAAGTTAGTGAAGGTGTCTATGTGACACAACCAAAAATAAAGGCCAGGAGGACACTGAGATGGAACAACTCCTCATCTTGATAGAACAAGGTGACTATGCTATTGAGATGAAAGGAGTTGATCACAGCCTGCCTAGTGGAACAGAGTTTGAAGATGGCAAGATCATTGAAGAGCCTGAGCTGGGGGCATTTTTTGTAGATCCCTTAACTCAGAAGAAATGCTTTCAGAGAGCATCAGATCTATACAAGGGGGATCTGAGACAGCTTGTAGCCTTCAGACTTGAAGTTTCTTTTAGGCAGTCAAGCAGGTGGAGAGCAGCCATCTGGGATCAGCTCAGAGGCTGTTATGAGAGAGGGGAACTTGAAGATCCCAAGTTCATGATCATCAGAAGTGAAATTGAAGAACTTGAGGATACAAGGGAGCAATTAGAAAAGATGTTTGAAGGTCTCCTTCCACTATAGTTCAGTCCATCTACCATCTGGGTAGGTGAAGAATGGAAGTTGTCCATCAGTTGGACAGACTTACCATTATCCGCTCCCAACACAAACAGTCCAAAATCTGTTGTACATTAGTTGTACTTTATTTACATAAGTTGTAATTTTTCTTTTACATCAGTTGTAATATACATCAGTACATCAGTTGTACTTTTGTAAAAACATGTGTTGTTTTATGTAATCAAGAATCAGTATATATATATAAACTGATCTTTTACTTTACTTTGATGTTGTGATTTTATTTCAGCAAATGTACTGTAAAAATATATAGTGATTTTTGATAAGGCCAGCTTAGACTGGTTATTGCAAATAGGGGGAGATTGTTACGCACAAAAAGGCCTCAGTCAAACCTGTTCTGCATCTGAGGGGGAGATTCTTAATCAAACCTGTTGATGCTTTTGAAGGATGAATTTAAGGCCTGTTATATGCCTTACTGAAACCTGAAAATGATTTGCAATATCAGCCTGAAGCTGTTCTATGTGTTGCATGTGTTGCAACAAAGGCAGTTTTGCCCAAGCTGTTCAGTCTGCTGAACAGGCTGGACATAAACTGTCTACGCTGCTCTACACTGGTGAGCAGCTTTGGCCGTTTACAAGTGTTCTGTTCTTTGTGAACAGAACCTGTTCTTTGTGAACAGGCTAAACACTTTATGGAATATGTTTCCAAGTCCTCATGTATTGTTTTTGACTACAAGATCAGTTTACAAAGTCGAAGACAAAGTGGAAAACAGAACTGCTCAGCCTGCCCACGCTGTTCTGTTACATGAAGACAAATGGATATTTGAAAAGCGTGACAGACCTTTTCTTATATCAAAATAGGCCTTAACAAAGGAAGAAATACGCAAAGTTAACATTCCTTATTTAGTTAAAGCTTATGCAACAGTAGACAAAGTGAAAAGACAAACGTTCTGCATGTCTGCTTTTCAGAATATGCAGAAAAGTTTATGTTGTCTTTTCAACAAGACTTTTCACTTTTCCTTTCATCCAATGAAGAAGCTTCTCTTAGATCCTCGGAGTGAGTATAAAAGGAAACTTTCAAGGATTGAAAGATTAAGCCAAAAAGCTAAGTGCTGAAACCAAGAGTGAACGTGCATTCAAAGTGTGTCTTTCATGCATGCAGGTCTGCCTGAATAAAACAGTGCTTTGTGTCAAATTTGTTCTTATTCAACCTGTTTCTCTGAGTCTTGTAAACACATTGAGTAATTCTTAGTGAGTGTATTCGTTGTATCTAGTTTAAGCCAGTCTTAGATTAGTTAACATACTGTTGTATCTGTCATCCCAGCTTGAACCTTTCCGCATTCAAGCCTGTTTGTAATTAACTTCTGTTGATAATACATACAAACATTGAGAAAAGAGTGTGTAGTTTTTAAATTGTTGTATTCACCGCCCCTCTACAGCTTAAGGCTATATACTTGGGAAACCTTTCGGGACCTACAATGATGGAAAGGAAGTCTTGAACGTATCAAGAAATCCTGCAAGCTGTGCAGACACAGAGTCTGCAATAGTAGAAGGAAGTGTGGTCATGGAGTTTTCTAAAGAACTATGCTTGTTATATAGCACAGTAATTTGTTCCTTTAAGGAAAGGCCTTTCGGTGAGGGAGGAATGTGGGTGGATTGTTCTGACTGAGTGAAGGGACATGAAGGTGAAGATGGAGAAGTGGTAGGTTCCCTTGGTGATGGTAAGGACACAGTGGAAAGAAGTTCCATGGCCTGTGCAAAGGTCAAGTGACCTAGCTTAGAGGGATCAAGGATACCATCAGCAGTGACCAAACCTACTTCATTAGGTTAGGTGATGGAGGATGTTTGCCTTTCAGCTGCCACTAGGAATGTGACACCTTCATCAAGGACATGGGTGGTTCACTCAGTATTGTCTTGGTTTTGAGGCACCTTCTCATGGGGTGAAGTGGTTTGCGTTTCAACATCAGCAGTGGTGAAAACTGGTGTTGGAATTTGCACTTGGGGAAAAGCTTCACCAAAGGGTTGTTCTGTATCCTGAGGATCATCAGCCTGGGATGTTGGTCCTTCAGCAACTATTGGGGATTGAACAGTTGCATCACGAGGAGAAAAAGTTGAAGGCTGATCAGCTGGTTCGCTGGAATCAACTGTTTTGGCCCCTTGTGCAGACTCAGGTTGTGAAGGAGAAATATGAGTGGGGGACATTGTGGACTTAGTTTGGAGTGGAGAGGGATGTTGTCTTTCAATATCCTCAACCTGTTGAGAGGAAGGGGTAGTTGATGTTTTTGCCTCCATTTGTACACTTGGTTCATGTTGGGAGGAACCAGAGGGCTCAGGCTGACTTTTGGTTGACTCTGGCTGGAGTGAAGCAGACTCCATAGAGGGTGCATCTTCTCCTAAAATAGGAGAAGGAGATGCAGCAGGGGTTGCTTCTTTTTCAACTGACTCCTGTTGCGAGGGGTTAGAGGGGCTTTGTTGGGTGGGTAGGCTGGTGGTTTTCTTTCTAGTTAAGGTTTTTCTTCTTTTCCTGGAATACATGGTTGGAGAGGTGGAAGAAGTAGGAGGTTGTTGTGTTTAGACTTGTGAGGTGACCGGGCTAGGAACAGGAGGTGGAACCTGTTCGATAATCTCAGTTGGCACAGAGCCACTAGCCACAAAGGTTTCTGGTTCAACAGATGAACCTGGTGGAACAGCCTGCTCTTCCTTAGGCACAAAGATTGACGGATCAGACTTGGTTGTTTTGGCCTTCTTAGAGACAAGCCCAACTTCAGTAGACTTCAAGGCACGTTTTGCCTTTTTAGTCATTGATTTGGATTTTCCTTTGGATGCAGGATCTGGATCCACCTCCTGAGTAGAAGGTCCTTCCACTAAACCAAGTAATCTTATTATTAGAGTTGAGAGAGGAGGATCATCAACAGACACCGGGGAGTGATACACCTTATTTCTAATGACTGGAAACACCATTGACTTCAAGAATGGCTGGGAATTGTAAAGACTGTCACCACAAACATGTTTGAATATGAGGCTAAAAAAATCTGGGGTATTTACAGTAGGGGACGCTGTTGCTGCTACACAATGGCCCTTAGATTTGAAAAGATCCATTTGGCCATATTCAATGTCGTTCCATCGACAAACTGCAATGCTATTTGGACTTCATCTCAACTAAGCTGATCAATCGAACCAACTTTACAGCTAAGACTCATCACCACAGAGGCAAAAAGGAAACTGTAATTTGGTGCAAGCTCTTTCCTGAACAGAGTGGCACCCACCTTTGGTGCTGATACACCACGACATCTTAACAGATTAACCGTTTGTTGATATTCAGGCTGTGGTTTATCAAATTTCTCAACTCCAGGAAGATGAACTACCTCCTGAGGAAAAGCAGCAGTGATCTCAACAACTTGAGTGTTGTTAAGAATGGTTCTTCAGATGGTTTTGGTAGCAGAGTCATAAGAACATGTGTACCAGAACTCATAAACCATTTCTTGGTACATGACACCAGGAGCGGCTGTCATGGCATAGTTCAACGGGTGAGCCTTCAGTAATTCAACCATCTGTTCGTAGCCTTTCCCAACATAGTGTTTGGGAATGGTTAGGCTTGCCACATAGTTTGTGGGTTTGATGGTCAGAAGGGTGGTGACTGATGGGTGTTTTATAACATCATCACCAATGAATACAGGTACTAGTGGAGTATTGGAGGCCATTTTTGGAGTGGATGAAAATGCACAAGTTTCAGACACTAAGTCATTTGCAAGTGATTAGGGTTTTGCAGAGGGTATAGGTATATATGGTCGCAGTAGGGAAGAAGGAGAAGATGAAACAGTGATAGTGGGTATTTACAGGGTTTGAATGTAAGATGGTGGGATAGAGAAAAAAAATGGGTGGTTGATTTGAAATGTGATGACTAACGGAATGAAACGGTTTCCACGTCAGCACGTTTGTCAGACCAACTTAACACTTTATCTCCACTTAAACAAGTAACACACATTATCCGCAGGTTTTTAAGATAAATAATTACATAATTTTTTGTAACCAAAATGTGAGGTAATGTTAATAAAAGCTGATGTACAAAACTGTTGTTCAAACCTGTGATGAAAGTATTTCATCCGAAACTGATCATTCTGTATCCTGTCTATGAAACCTGTGCAGTTATATGGGAATAGGTTTTAATGTGAAACTTGTTCAATACCTGAACAGTTACAAGGCTTGCCTTGTGTGACAGAATCCAGAGTGAGCGGGTTTCAGGTTTAGACAACCAAACAGGTTTGAGAGAAAAACTTAGTTTTGAAAAACTTGTTATTTTGTCAAACTTGTTACTTGTCAAAGCTGTCCAAATCTTAACAAACTTGCTAAGTTCAAAGCTGGTGAAACCGGTTCTGTCAAAGCTGTTTTGTAAGATTTTATTAGATTTTATTAAGTAGCCTTAGAACATCATTGACACTTAGTCACTTTTATTTAACATTCCCAGCTTTCACACAAGGGAATTAAACCTATTTTCATCAAGAGGTTTGTTGACAATATCTGCAAGGTGTTCTTCTTTGAGAACAAAAAATACCTCAACATTACCTTTTTGGTTGTGATCTCTTATGAAGTGATGTCTGACCTCTATATGCTTTATTCTGGAGTGGAAGACAGAGTTTTTGGAGATGGCTATGGCACTGGTATTGTAACACAAGATAGGAGTTTTCCAATATAACAGACCGTAATCTTCAAGCTGCTGCATCCATAAGAAATGCCTACAGCAGCTTCCCGCATCAATATATCCAGCTTCAGCGGTAGAAGTTAGAAACAGAATTTTGTTTCTTGCTGCACCAACTGATCAACTTTCCACCAAGGAGTTGACACTCACCTGTTGCACCTAACCATGTAGCCATTATCCCTGTTCGTCTTGTAAGGTTTGGAAGATGAGCTAACAGATTTATACACACAGTCAACAACTATATGACCAGTCTTGACACATTTAACGAACTCAGCCTTGGATTTCCAAGTCCTTTCTTTTTGAATTTTCTGACAAGCATGGCAATCATTTGCTCATCATGAAGTTCAACAATGTCTTCTTGTTGATCATCTTGTTTGAACACATCACACACCTGATTAACAGATTGCCTCACACTAGCCAATAAGGTTGCACCTCTTTTGGACATTTCCAAGGCATTTATCTTTTGTTGCCTTGATTGTTCATCATTCAGCAAGGATCCATAGAGGTTGACTAGATCCATGATTCTGATGGTACCTGAATTTTTGAGAATAGTTGACAAGTAGTTCCATTCCTCAGGTAGGATGTCCAAGAACTTGTTCACCTGTGTTAAACTGTCCTTAGTGATCCTTACAGCTTTGAGATCATTGATTAGAGCAGTAAACCTTGTGTAGGTTTCAATTGTCCACAGCTTTACATAAAAGGGGAATGTCGAATTTAAACCTTTCTCTTCATATAATGCTATTTTGATATAAGAAATGGTCTGTCACCCATTTCAGATATCTTTTTGTGTTCATGCTTCTAAGCAGCTTTGGCAGAACTGACAGCTTCTGTTTTACCACTTGTCTTGAGTGTAAACTGATCTTTACGTACAAGACTTTGCATGAGGACATGGAAACAAATTCCATTAAGTGTAAAACCTGTTCACAAAGTACAGAATCTATTCTCAAAGAATAGACACTTAATTTGGGTCAAAACTGTTCAACAGACATGAACAGCTTAGACAGTTTCCGTCAAACATGTCAAACAGTTATGGATAGCTTTGACAATCTGCCAAGTTACAATGAATGTAACAGTGTAAAAAGACGTAGGCTGATTTTGCAAATCACTTATCAGGTTTCAATAAGGCATTAAAACAACCTTAAATTTCCCTTTTAGGTGTATCAAACAGGTTTTATAAAAATCTCCCCCTATGATAATGAGCAGGTTTGATTGAGGCCTTTTTGTGCCTAACACAAACTAAGTGGTGATTTAGACAAATCAAACACTTGCTTAAAAGAATTGTTTTTTAATAGTAGTATCATTCAAAACATCACACTTAGTCAAGCAGTGAGAAATTTGTTTAGATTAGGAGAGGGAAAATTTTTGAAAGAAAGGAAATCATTTTAAGGGGGAAAGAGAAAATTTGTAATATTTCTGAGTTGTAATTATTGTTATAGTGCAATTGTAATTTCACTGCATCTGTGTCTCTGAAGATTTTATACGATGTTCATAATTCTTATGATCATCATGAGGGGGAGAAAAGTTAAATTTCAGAGACAATTGCTGAAGAGTTTGTAGACAATTGCAACAACTACTGAAGATAATTATGATAAGTTTAGAAGAGTTAAAGTTCAAGGGTGTCACACCCCGTTACCCCGGTTGGCAATGAAGCGTGACATCGCGGAAGCGTAACCATAATAATAACGAACGACCACTATATAGACGTTTTCAAAATACATCGATAGAACTTTAAAAAATATAGAAATGTTTTACATAGCCCGAAATGATAAAGTGTAGTTCGCAAGATACAGAGATTAAAATACATAATTAAATTAACAAAAATAATGCAAATAAATCTCCGGTAGTTTGAAAATGCATGCGACTCCAAAAGTACGGAAGCTTGAAAATACTTCCGATGCGGTGCGCTTGCCTTAATTTCCTGAAAACACATGCTAAAATACGTCAACAAATTGTTGGTGAGCTCATAGGTTTATGCGAAAAGACCAATTGTATGGACATTATAAGATGAGTTGAATTTATAAAGCATAAATTCCATGTATGTATTACACAAACCATCATGCAACCGAAGCTTAATTAAATCAGTTTGTCCTGTGCAGTATTCCCATACGTAATACCGTGTGTTGAATATATATGCATCCCGCCGTTAGCCGATTATGACTAACCCGAATGGGGGACATGACTCCCGATAGATCTATCCACAATATATTTGCGCTTACAAATAAATGCAATTAACGGTTCATGATTTGAGGGCTGATGGATCCACACATGTAATACATATAAGAAATAAACAGTTTTGATGTCCATACGAAAAAAAATGCATGTATTTCCACCCCAATAGATAGTGAAAATAGGGCTATGAGGACTCACCGAGTGTGTGATGGCAAAATATTTGTGAAAATGCTAGTTTACGTTCTTTGATGGTTGATGCACCGAATGTGTTCAATCGAGTCCTAAATGATAATAGGGACTTAATAGCTCTCATATACATATATATGTTTTTATGTCTTAAATCAGCCAACATTACGAGTTTATAAATAAAACCCACTTAAAACGTCAAGTTTATACATATATATATATATATATATATATATATATATATATATATATATATATATATATATATATATATATATATATATATATATATATATATATATATATATATACACACATATATATATATATATATATATATATATATATATATATATATATAATTTTCCAGGTTTTCGAAGGTTTTTCGGCCTACTTTGAGGCTGTTTTTGACCAAGCTCCAAAACGATTTCGGCCTACTTTCGATGCGTTTAGGTTAGGGAAAAATCTCATTAAAAACCCTATGTTGGCCATTTTTGAGTTGTCAAACTTTCGGGATACCAAATAATATCTGAGGGTTCTAAACCCCATAATAAATTATGAAAACTTCCAAATTTTTAGTTAAAATATAGATCTAACTTTTGAGACATGAATCAACTCATTTTGTTAAGTTTTGAATTAGTTATGATTTTTCAAAGTTGATGCAACATTTCTGCCGAAATTCCGTATTTCATAAACTTGAAATAACTTGTGATTCTTGTTGTTTATTCAAAGACTACTTGTATAAAAGTTATAAAACACATTTATATAACTTGTTTTCAATATATTTACACTTAGATGATTTTTTTATATATTTATAAACACATTTGAAGAAAACAACTTAAAAACAAAAACTAGTGATTTATAAACTTGAGTTTTTATGAAACTTGTTGTTGTTGGTGACTATATACATTATGCAAGACTTATATAAACATAAATATAAGATGAAATAAGTTAGTATTTACATACTTTGATGTTTTATAAGAATGCAAATGAGAAGAAGTTGAAACTCTTGCAAAAGTTGCACCAAGAACACTTCAAAATATGAAGAACACTTGAAATAATTCAAGAACACCATAAATTGAAGGTTTTTGGCTTTGAGAGGGCCTTTGGCTGGTTTTTGAAGGGAGAAAAGAGAGGTTTTGGCGTGATTAAAATGAATGGAAATGTTCTCTATTTATAAGGAAAATTGGATCTTTGCAAGATGGTGAAATGATGAAGAATAGTGTAAATATTGGATGAATTGAAATAAAGAGGATTTGATGGTGAAATGTTGAGTAAAAATTATATTTCAAGTACTTTTAGTGCCCTCCTAGGGCCAGCCAATGTGGGGTATTTTGATGTATTTTCATTTTTTTTGTATAAAAGTATTTAGAAATGTATTATTGTATTTCCATTTTCTTGTAATTTCATAAATACTTTTGGATGCATTGTTTTAATGAATTGTTTTGGTCTTGCATAATTAATGTTAAGTACTTGTATTAGTGTATGATTAGTGTCACTATTCATAATTTAATTATGTACTTAGTTGCATTAATCCATCATATCGTAAATCGATCGGATTAAATGATTTCCCGATTCATCGCATCGATGAATTTGATTCTAATTGAGTTGAATTTCATCATGAACATTGTTAATCACTTTGATTAATTACTAATGACCTCTGATTACATTATAATTGGCTTTTAAATACTGATTAGGTCATAGTTGCTAACCTGGTTTACTGCCGGATGTTACAGTCTCCCCCTGTTAAGGAAATTTTGTCCCGAAATTAGCTCGTGATCTCCACTGCTTGAGTATTTGATAACAGATGAGGGTATTTTTGTCGAAACTGATCTTCGCTTTCCCACGTAAACTCAGGACCTCGCTTAGAGTTCCATATGAGTTTTATTATCGGGATCCGGCTGTGCTTTAGTTTCTTGACTTCTCGGTCCATTATTTCCACGGGTTTTTCAACGAAGTTCAGCTTATCGTCTAACTCCAGCACGTCCATGGGTATGACGAGTGTTTCATCAGCCAGACATTTCTTAAGGTTGGATGCGTCAAAGGTATTATGTACATTGCTTAACTCTGGAGGCAGATCAAGTCGGTAGGCTACCGGACCAATTCTTTTTGAAATCTTGAATGGTCCAATATATCGAGGACTGGGTTTTCCTCGTTTCCCAAAACGGATTACGCCTTTTTCAAGGTGAGACTTTCAGCATTACTTGATCTCCCTCCTGGAATTCCAATCCTTCCGTTGAATATCTGCATAGCTTTTCTGTCGATCTCGTGCGATCTTTAATCGGTTCCGAATCTGGACTATCTTTTCTGTAGTCTCCTGGATGATCTCGGGTCCAGTGATGTGGCTATCTCCTAACTCAGCCCAACAAAGCGGTGATCGACACTTTCGCCCATAAAGTGCCTCGAATGATTCAGTCTTAATACTCGAGTGATAGCTGTTGTTATAGGAAAACTCAACTAATGGCAGGTGCCTGTCCCAACTTTTGCCAAAGTCGATAACACATGCCCTTAGCATGTCTTCTATGGTCTGAATTGTTCTTTCACTCTGACCGTCTGTCTGCGGATGATAGGCTGTGCTCATGTCCAGGCGTGTACCCAACGCCTCTTGCAACGATTGCCAAAATCTTGATGTGAACCGACTGTATCTATCTGATATAATTGATACGGGAATCCCATGCCTTGAGGCGACTTCTTTAAGATAGATTCGTGTTAACTTATCCATCTTATCAGTATCCTTGATTGGCAAGAAGTGTGCAGTTTTTGTGAGTCGATCCACAATCACCCAAATGGTGTCACAACCTCCAGAAGTCTTTGGCAACTTTGTGATGAAGTCAATGGTTATATTCTCCCACTTCCATTGCGGTATTTCCGGTTGAACAAATAATCCTGATGGCTTCTGGTGCTCAGCCTTAATTTTCAAACACGTTAAGCACTTGCTAACATATGTAGCAATGTCAGCCTTCATGTTTTGCCACCAGTACATTCCCTTCAAGTCGTGATACATCTTATCTGACCCTGGCGGAATAGCATATCTTGTTTTATACCCTTTATCCATGACTAGCTTCCTCAATCCTCCGAATTTTGGTAGCCAAACTCTGTCCATGAAGTACCGACATCCATCGGTCTTGATTTCAAACTGCTTTTCCATTCCTCTCAAGGCTTCATCCAGCAGATTACCCTCCTTGACTTCTTCCTCTTCTGCCTCGCGGATTTGAGAGTTTAGGTTTGACTGTATAGTCATGACCAAAGCTCGGACTTTGGCTCAAGGCATGAGCTACAACTTTCGCCTTACCCGGATGCTAACGAATCTCGCAGTCGTAACCGCTAAGCAGCTCAACCCAGCGACGTTGCCTCATATTTAACTCTTTCTGATTCAAAATATGTTGCAGGCTCTTGTGGTCTGTAAACACCATGCACTTCGTACCGTAATGGTAGTTTCTCCATATCTTGAGAGCAAATACCACAGCTCCAAGCTCCAGGTCGTGAGTCGTGTAGTTTACCTCATGAACTTTAAGTTGTCGCGATGCATAAGCGATAACGTTGTCTCTTTGCATTAACACATAACCCAATCCATTTTGGGAGGCATCACAGTAAACAACAAAATCTGCTGTTCCTTCCGGTAGGGACAGAATTGGTGCACTACACAATCTTTGCTTCAATAGTTGGAATGCCGTTTCCTGATCTTCACCCCAATTATACTTTATATCCTTTCGAGTCAATTTCGTTAAAGAACCGGCTATCTTTGAGAAGTTTTCTATGAATCGCCTATAATAACCGGCAAGACTTAAGAACTGAGGGATTTCAGTGGGAGTCCTAGGAGTTGCCCAGTTCTTAATGGCCTCGATTTTTGATTTGTCTACTTGAATCCATTGGCTATTGATCACATGACCTAGGAATTTGACTTCTCGTAACCAAAACTCACACTTAGAGAATTTGGCGTGCAATTGTTCTTTCTCTAGCAGTTCCAAAATCAACTTTAGATGCTGCTCGTGCTCTTCCTTATTTCTAGAGTAGATAAGGATATCGTCTATGAACACTATTACAAATTTGCCCAAATACGGTTTACACAATCGATTCATGAGATCCATGAATACGGCTGGTGCGCTGGTCAAACCGAATGGCATCACTTGAAATTCGTAATGTCCATAACGAGTTCTGAATGTTGTCTTAGGTATATCTTCTTCCCGAACATTCACTTGGTGATAACCGGATCGCAGATCAATCTTAGAGTAAAAACTAGATCCTTGGAGTTGATCGAATATATCGTCGATTCTGGGGAGAGGGTATCGGTTTTTGATCGTTAACTTGTTCAGCTCTCAATAATCGATGCACATCCGAAAGGATCCGTCCTTCTTTTTAACAAACAAGACCGAAGCTCCCCAAGGGGAGGAACTTGGTCGGATGTATCCTTTCTCCAACATTTCTTGCAACTGATTGGATAATTCTTGCATCTCTGACGGTGCCAATCGGTAGGGTGCTCGTGTGACAGGTGCAGCTCCAGGCACCAAGTCAATCTGAATTTCCACTTGCCTAGTTGGTGGAAGTCCAGGCAAGTCTTCAGGAAAGACTTTTGGGTAGTCACGAACTACCGGGATTTCTTCAAGTCGCTTCTCCTTCGATTCCTTTTCCACAAGCTGAACTAACACTGCTTGACAACCTCTTCGAAGGCATTTCAGCGTTCTTAAACCAGAGATGACATTCAACTGTCGATTCTTTCTTTCTCCTTGGACTGTGAAGGCTTTCTTTTTCTTAAGTGGCATTCTTACGACCTTCTTACCACATAAGAATTCGGCATGGTTTTCCGACAACAAATCCATGCCAATAACTACATCAAAGCTTCCGAGTTCAATAGGTATCATGTTTTTCTTAAAGGGATGATCTGCCAATTTTAGTGTGCACTCCTTAATTACACTATTTACTTCAATCAACTTTCCGTCCGCTAATTCTACGGCTTAAGCATTTTCTAATGAGGAAAGAGTGGCATTCAGTTGTTCACTAAACTTAGCAGATATAAAGCTTCTATCAGCCCCAGTATCAATTAACACATAAGCATACATATCATTGAGAAGGAATGTAACAGTCACTACGTTAGATCCTGACGAGCGTCGCCTGCTCCCAATACAAAAGCTATCCCTTGAGCTCCACCATTGTTCCTCAACTTGGGGCAATCCTTCTTGAAATGCCTAGCGTTCCCACATTCAAAGCAGCTTCTTTGCGTGCCGCTGCTGCCTCTGTTGGCGTTAAACTTGTTGTCTTGGGTCAGATGACCCAACTTCTTACATTTCTCGCAAGGGGTTGGACAGGGACCTACGTGATGGTAGGTGCATCGGTTACACCGTGGTTTAGTGCCGGTATAGCCCTTCCTAGACTCAGTTCCGGCGACAAAAGCTTTAATTATTTCAGGCTTTTTGGTCTGTGATCCCGAACTTTTCCCTGATCTGTCTTCCCACTTCCTCTTGTTCTCCCCAGCTTTGGCCTCGATCCTTCGGTCCACTTAGTCCATAAAATTATTCACCATTCGAATGGCGCTCGGGTTAGTAGTTTGGTTGGATGCGGTAACCTTTCCTTGGATTTGGGGGGCGAGTCCCCAAATGTAGCGCTCGATACGTTTGTATTCCGGAGTGACCATCTGTGGGCACAGTAGACTCAACTCATGAAGACGGTTGGTGTAGCCAGCTACATCCGTTCCCTTCATAGCCAGATTCCAAAACTCTGACTCCATCTTTTGCAGCTCGTTTCTAGGACAGTACTCGTCTGTCATCATCCGCTTTAACTCGGTCCTAGCAAGTTGATAAGCTGTATCGATTCCCACAGACTGCGCATATGAGTTCCACCATGTCAAGACGCCATCTTGAAGAGTGTGGGTGGCGAACTTGACCTTCTCATCGTCGATGCAACCACTAACACGAAACACCGACTCCATTTTCTCGAACCAGTGAACTACCCCGACAGCACCTTCAGTTCCGTTGAAGTATCGAGGCTTACAACTTAAGAATCCTTTGATTCCACACCCTTTCTGGGTTGAATCAGACCCTCCCGTTGTGCAACTAGCACCTCCGTCGCCATTTATGGTGCTAATTCTGTTGGTTTCATAGGTGGCTATAGCTACTGCCACTCGTTGTGCGACCAGTTGTTCTATCTCAGCGGTGTTCATAGCTCTCTTTGGCGGCATTATCTTAAAGTTTAAAGAAAAGAGCACAGTGTAAGAAGTTGAGTCTTAAAGATTTTAATTTTTCTTAAGACACAGTTTTAAAAATCATCAAACACAGATTCATAAATAATTTGCAATTTCCATTAATCATTCACTATTTTCTTACATTTGGACGTGTTATTACCCGAAATTTTTTTTAGTCCTACACTATTACATAATAATTTACTAACATTACGAAGATAGAGGGGGGTTACTAGGCTTGGGAGTGATCGGGGGTCTCTCCCTTTTCCAATGCATTGAGGCGCTGAGTCAGCTCCTCATTACGGACCTCGCTCTCGGCTAATCATTGTCGAAGCTCATCTAGCCCGGTTTGTTGCATGGTGAGGGCGTGCTGGTTAGCCCAGTACAGGTTTGGAGTTTTGCAACTCCTCTCGCTCTAAACGAGCTGTCATCTCTCCAATGTCTTGGTTAAGTAGCCGCACTTGGAGGCCGTACCTAGAAGACCGTGCTACCAAGAGTGGTATGGTCTGTTCGGTGGGTTCTTGGGTGAGTGATGGGGTAGGTGCGGAGGATGGTCCTCAGATCTCAAAGTGGGAGGGGATTCCCTCCTCCCGCCTCCATTCTTGGAGGGTCTCGGGCTTCCAGCCCCATCTTCGGGCGTTTGCCCGTCGTTGTTGTGGTGGTAGACTTGGTCGGGGAGCCGGTATGGGGATAGACTCCCGCCTCAGCATGAAAACTCTTTTGCGGGCCGTGAACTTCATCCGAGGTCCAGTGTGGTGAGATGGTACAGGTGGGTGATATGGGATGTAAGAGGGGGCCGCTGGGGATGGTGGGTCCTCTACGGATGGTTCTCCTCATCCGCTAGAGGATTTGTCTCCTTCCACGGGTTCCTCCTCGTCTGAGTCTTCCATGGGTTCCTCGTCTTCCGAGGGGTCTTCCTCCTCAGTTGGGTCCTCCTCGGTGAACACCTCCGGGTTGTATCGGCTGGTGAGAGTATACTCCTCCTTCGGGTAAGACAAAATGATTACAACTTGGTTTGATATGTTTTCTGCTATCAAGGTCCATTTATAGTCTTTTAGTTAGATACAAAATATTTTCAAAAATTCAGTAAAAGTTAAGTGCAGTTATAGTCTAGGGTACTAATGCAACCTAGTTCACTATAACCATGGCTTTGATACCAATCTGTCACACCCCGTTACCCCGGTTGGCAACGAAGCGTGACGTCGCGGAAGCATAACGATAATCATAACAAACGACCACTATATGGACGTTTTCTAAATACATCGACATAACTTTAAAAAATACATAAATGTTTTACGTAGCTCGAAATGATAAAGTGTACTTCGCAAGATACAGAGATTTAAATACATAATTAAATTAACCAAAATAATGCAAATAAATCTCTAATGGTATGAAAATGCATGCGACTCCATAAGTACGGAAGCTTGAAAATTCTTCTGATGCGGTCGCTTGCCTTAATTTCTTGAAAATACATGCTAAAATACGTCAACAAATTGTTGGTGAGCTCATAGGTTACGCGAAAAGACCAATTGTATGGACATTATCAGATGTGTTGAATTTATAAAGCATAAATTCCATGTATGTATTACAGAAACTATCATGCAACCGAATCTTAATTAAATGAGTTTGCCCTGTGCAGTATTCCCATACGTAATACCGTGTGTTGAATATATATGCATCCTGCCGTTAGCCGATTAAGACTAACCCGAATGGGGGACATGACTCCCGATAGATCTATCCACAATATATTCACGCTTACAAATAAATGCAATTAACGGTTCATGATTTCAGGGCTGATGGATCCACACATGTAATACATATAAGAAATAAACAGTTTTGATGTCCATACGAAAATAGTGCATGTATTTCCACCCCAACAGATTGTGAAAATCGGGCTATGAGGACTCACTGAGTGTGTAATGGCAAAATATTTGTGAAAATGCAAGTTTACGTTCTTTGATGGTTGATGCACCGGACGTGTTCAATCGAGTCCTAAATGATAATAGGGACTTAATAGCTCTCATATATGATAATATGTATATATATAGGTTTTTATGTCTTAAATCACCCAAAACAATTTAGGCTTTGGTTTTCTTGGAAAATAAACTACTGTATACAAAGAATTTTTAAAGTCAAGAACTGTGATTTTTCGAGGTGTTTAGGTTAGGGAAAAACATCATTAAAAACCCTATGTTGGCCATTTTTGAGCTGTCAAACTTTCGGGTTACCAAATAATATCTGGGGGTTCTAAACCCCATAATAAATTATGAAAAAATCCAGATTTTTAGTTAAAATATAGATCTAACTTTTGAGACAAGAATCAACTCATTTTGTTATGTTATGAATTAGTTATGATTTTTCAAAGTTGATGCAACATTTCTGCCGAAATTCCGTATATCATAAACTTGAAATAACTTGTGATTCTTGTTGTTTATTCAAAGACTACTTGTATAAAAGTTATAAAACACATTTATATAACTTGTTTTCAATATATTTACACTTAGATGATTTTTTTATATATTTATAAACACATTTGAAGAAAACAACTTAAAAACAAAAACTAGTGATTTATAACTTGAGTTTTTATGAAACTTGTTGTTGTTGGTGACTATATACATTATGCAAGACTTATATAAACATAAATATAAGATGAAATAAGTTAGTATTTACATACTTTGATGTTTTATAAGAATGCAAATGAGAAGAAGTTGAAACTCTTGCAAAAGTTGCACCAAGAACACTTCAAAATATGAAGAACACTTGAAATAATTCAAGAACACCATAAATTGAAGGTTTTTGGCTTTGAGAGGGCCTTTGGCTGGTTTTTGAAGGGAGAAAAGAGAGGTTTTGGTGTGATTAAAATGGATGGAAATGTTCTCTATTTATAGGGAAAATTGGATCTTTGCAAGATGGTGAAATGATGAAGAATAGTGTAAATCTTGGATGAATTGAAGTAAAGAAGATTTGAGAAATGTTGAGTAAAAAAAAAATATTTCAAGTCCTTGTAGTACCCTCCTAGGGCCGGCCTATGTGGGGTATTTTGATGTATTTTCATTTTTTTAAAATAAAAGTATTTAGAAATGTATTCTTGTATTTCCCTTTTCTTGTAATTTCATAAATACTTTTGGATGCATTGTTTTAATGCATTGTTTTAATCTTGCATAATTAATGTTAAGTACTTGTATTAGTGTATGATTAGTGTCACTAGTCATAATTAATTATGTACTTAGTTGCATTAATCCATCATATCGTAAATCGATCGGATTAATTGATTTCCCGATTCATCGCACCGATGAATTTGATTCTAATTGAGTTGAATTTCTTCTTGAACATTGTTAATCACTTTGATTAATTAATAATGCCCACTGATTAGGTTATAATTGGCTATTAAATACTGATTAGGTCATAGTTGCTAACCTGGTTTAATGCCGGATGTTACAAAGGGGGAGTGTTCATAAAAAAGGGAAGTTCAGATAACAAGAGATACAAAGATCAAAGAGAGATAATGATAAAGAACTTTTATTTGAAGACTCAAAAATAGAAGAGATAAAAATAGAAAAAGATTTGTAGATCAAGTTTTTGAAATCTTGAAGATAATTACATTGTTTAGATTTACTTTGTAAAGTTCCTGCTTTGAACTTTGATTGTAAAATTGTTTTCATCTATAAGGAGGAGATTGTTAGGTACAAATATATAGAGATGAAAACAATTATAATTGTAAGTATAGGGCCTAGATTTTTCAATACTAGAAAGTTTAGTTTAGGAGTATATAAACGTACAAATTCTAAGGAATTTGTTTATAGACTTTGCCATTTTGTTTTCTGTATTTCACGTTGAGAGTAGTTGTAATCATTCAATAAAAAGAGATTTTTGTGTTCATGTTGTGATTCACCTAGATCTTTAATTATCAGATACTATGTAGTCTGAAATGGAATACACACGTTTGGTAGCTTTAGCAGATTGTGACTCAATAATAATCGTTATGTGTTGTTTTTGTTTCCGAGGAATCTTCTTGACCCTTTTTCAGGAACAAGTAGAATTTTTGGGAACCTTTTTGGAAGAATCTCCGTCATGTTCATTAACGGCAACGATCATCGGGGCTTTGCCTTTCTTTATTTCCAAAAGATGTTGTTTTTACTGTTTAGAGTATGAGTCTTTGGCTTCAGAGCGATTTTTATGGTCAATCGCGGATTTGTTGATTTAAAGCAGTTTTGCTTAGGAACAAGTTGAGATTCCATCTCCTTAATGGTAGCTAGAAGCGGATCTCGTTCCTTGTCGAATGATTTAACATCAAGTTTAAAATCCTATTCTCGAACAGAAAACAGTCTTCATCTTAAGAAAGTGTTTTCGTCTGTATCAAACAAATCTTTGGTTTCTTTTACGGTTAACTCAAGGGCATGTAGTTTATTAGTTTGTTGCAAAGATTCTGCTAGAGACGAATTAAGTCGAGTAATTCCAGGTTCGAGATCTAATATTTTCTTTAAAAAATCTATGCGTTCTTGCTCAAAAGACCATGATGTGGTTTCCAATATTTGTTCAAGATCGGAAGCCCGTTGTTCTAGAACAGAATATGGTATGTATTCACGAGGTTTTGGCAAGGTCGGGTTCGGTGTAACTTCCTTTGGTTCAACGAATTCCTCTTCTCTAAAATATTGCTCTAATTTTCCTTGGAGAGAGTCGTGATTTAACAAGTGGTATACAACATTAATTTGTGGGATATCAGATCGTGCTCATTTTTCTTCTTCTTCGGCTAACACTTCAGGCCAAGTTTTGTTATAGGGCATCCCAAATCCCCGACCCATGGTATCAACATTAAATAAATGACTTTTCTTTTTTATTGATCATTTCTTCCATGTCTCTTGGACCCGTTAACCTTAAACAATCTTTAGATTTTAATTCTCTAGCTTTATACATGTTTATCATTTGATTAGTTTGGCCACGTTTATAAAATTTATCTTCCATGTCTTTGAGTTTTTCTCTTAGTTTTGTTTTCTCGACCAAGGAAAACTCATATTTCTTAATGCAGTCAGATTTGTCAACTTTAAACATTTGATGTGGGTATTTCAGATCAGATATTTTGACCGACAAATCCTTTTTCTCATTACTAGACTTAGACACTTCTTCTTGTAAAACTATAATGTTGGATTTCAAATCAGACTTTTCGTTTTGAGCATTTCTATGGAGGCACTTATCTTTTTTTCTTCTTTCTTAACACTTATAATCCAACAAGAGACTCTTCAGGAATAATACTTACCTCAGTCTATGTTGTGGAAGAGTCCTTAGTTGTGCTGGCATCTAATCCATCAGAGAAACTTCGGATGCTTCAGTTATGTATTCTGTTTGTTGAACATCGACAATGAAGCACATGGGATCTGCAACATCCTCTTCATCATCATCAGTGTCTTCCAGCCAGTGTTATTCTTCGTCAAATAGAGCAAGTCTGAAATATTTCTTTGTTTAGGGAGTTTATATTTTGTCTTGTAGTAATTTTCATTCTTTTGCTTTGGAAGACAACATTCGCGAGTAAAGTGACCCGACTTTCCACAGTTGAAGCATCCTTTCCCCTTGTCATCGATCTTGCGTTCTTCAGACTTTGGCTTTTCGAATATCTCCTTCTTTTTGTCATACTTCTTACTCTTTGCCTCTTTGCGGAGTTTGTTTGACGTCTTAGGAAACTTTTTGCGAAAAGTGGTGGTGAGCAACGCAATTTGTCTCTGCAGTTCAGTCACCTCATGGTCAGAATTAACATCCTCAATGTATGACTGAGAGGACTTAGAAAGAAGGTTTAGAAGTTTTACAGATTTTGAAGTCTTAAGTCTTTTATCAATTAACAGGGCAAGAGGGTCAGATGTAGTTGGTTCATCTACATTTTTGGTCTCGGAATTACCATTTAACTCTGATTGATAGATAACTAAGTTATCAAACAGGTCATGAATGATGATATCATTTATTTCTCGAATTAACCAGATGAATTACTTTTATTTTTGTTTTAACGACTTTACAAATTTCCTATTCAGCTCTACATGAGATTTCTTAACCCCATTCATTTGGAGTTTGTTTAGCAGCGTACAGTATTGATGATATATCATTTCCAGAAGTTCGCCATCTTTGGTAGAGAACATGTCATAACTATCTAGAGCATTTTCCTCTTGCTGTTTAGAGTTCCGATCATTACCTTGCATATGTTTCTCAATTTCTTCCCACATCTCACGAGTAGTCGTAAAACTATCGATGCTGATGTATATTTCATGTGGATTACCCTAGATGATGAAGGACCGTGCCATTCTATATGCTTTCATACAATTCATTGTGCAGGTGTGAGAATGATCTTGTCTTTGGTCGCAAATCCGGCGTCAGCGTTGGGTGGAAGAGCCTGACTGAATATTGCTGGACCGTTATAGATTGAGTCAAGAATATCGTCCACTAAATCATGACGTTCAATGAAGTCAAGGAACGAAGACTTCAAAGAGTGTATCTTCCCCGGTAGAAGGTTGGAGTCTAACATCTGATCTCATGGCTAGTGTATCGCGATCATGTTGAAGGCTTATTTGATCGAGGTTGGTAAGTGCTTATGAAAACTTAGGAACACACAATAGGAATGTGAGACTAAAGAAAAATATTCTAAGTGTGAGAGTTATAACTTGCGGATGAAACATAGAAAATATTTTATTATTTTAAAACTCTTTGGTATCTGAGAGTTGTAAATCTCGAATGAAATGAGTGACAAAATAACTTAGAAAATTTTGAGTGTTATGTTGTGTGTGCTTTATGATCCGAGAGTTGTAACTCTCAGATGTGCCTATAGTGACTTAGAAATTTTAAAGTGACAATGATCAACTAGTGTGATCCAAGAGTTATAACTCTCGGATGATGCATGAAGAACTTTGACACTTACAAAAATATGTAAGTCTGAAAAATTTGATAGTTGTATCTGAGAGTTGTAACTCTCGGGTATAAGTAAGAAATATGAACAGTTGAAAATGTTCAAAATTTTAACAAGAATAAAGCATAAATACGAATGATTTTTAAGATCAAATATACTTTCTTTTACCAATTTGTGATTAAACAGTATGATGTTCACCCGAAGGAATATAGTATCAAATGAGATTTAACCACAAACAGTTTTGAAATTTTGATTTTAAAGATCAAACAGATATAGTTTTTAAAGAACACGAAGAACACTCAAGAACATAAACAGAATGTCAGAAAAAACTTTCAGATTTGCAAGCATATGAAAGAAAATTAGTAGTAAAACACTTTAAAACCAACCTTTAAGCTCTGATACCAATTGTAATTCACTGTTTAAGTTAAGCATTCAACAATAATCAAGCATTCATCAAGAACAACAAGAATATCAATATGAATAATGATGAACAAGATAATACGTTAAGAACAATTAATCAAAGTTGACTACAAACCCAAACGTCTGCAACAATACGTACGATTACATCTTATTTGAAAAAAACTTATTACAATCTATTTATAAACAAAGAAGTTGACTTAATTCCAAGTACAAAACTAAATAACCATGGGTTGACTTTTTAGGTATTTGACCCATTTACATAGAAGTTTGGATCCTTACATTTTAGCCAGAAAACAAAATTTCTATTATTACAAATTAAACCCTGAAACTATCACAACTTCTAGATCTAACATCAAGTTCCTGCGATTTTTCTCAATACTTTTCTTTCCTTGGAAGCTTCTCTTATATAGTCACACAAAGAATCCTTGTGAACCTTCTTCATTGGTTGTAGAGAAAGCCAGGAATGTCTCACAAAGAGACAAGCTTACTTTTCTTAATAAGAACAAGAGTGACAAAAGTGACTTTGTCTTCTTCTTGCACAATCTTTGTCTTTTCCTTTTAGCTCTGTCGTTTCTAGCTTTACCTCAAAAGAGAAGGTCAACACATAACCTTTATTCTTTTATGTAAAGCCATCTTGAATTACGAAATGGTCTGCTACCCATTTCAGATATATCTTTGTCTGTATATAGGAGAACAACTTTGGCAATAATGTAGAAGTTCTGATTTCCACTTTGTCTTGAATCTTGAGATTGATCCTGATGTTCAAAACATTACATCTTGACTTGGAAACTATTTCAAATAAGTGTCAGGCACAAAGATCATGCTCTGTTCACAATGAACAAATCACTTAACTATGTCAAACCTGTCCAACAATCATGAACAGCTTAGACATAAACTGTCAAACCTCTTCAATAGATGAGGACAGTTTTGACATACTGCCAGGTTACAACATATGTAATAGTGTAAAACAAACTGATGCTTAGTACAGAAAATATGTGTGGATTTGAAAGATGATTTCTTTTGTTTACCCTTCTCACAGGTTGAGTAGAGTTTGTTCTTAACAATGGTCATGGAAGGCGAACCTGTTACCAACTCTTTCTTACAGAGTTTGTTGATATTTTTGATATTCAGGTTTGATAGCCTTTTGTGCCATAACCAGTTAAGATCTGCATTCATCTTAGAGGGAAAACATATTGTTCTTGATTTTTCAAAATATTTCATGTCTAAAATGTATACATATTTCTTTATTTGTGCACACAACACAAATTCTTCTTGAGGATCTAGTATGTATCCAAGATGGTCATCAAGGTTAACTTTGTAACCAGCATCACACAGTTAACTTATGCTCACAAGATTATGTTTTAGCCCAGACACATACACTACTTTGTTGAATATTGCAACACCAGCTTGGAGAGTACCATATCCTTCTGTAGGTCCTTGGAAATTATCACCAAAGGTGACCTTCGGGCCTTGTTTAGGCTTAAGGTCACTTAGCAGATCTTTGAAGCATGTCATGTTGCCAGAGAAGCCACTGTCTAAATACAAAATTTGATTTGGTTGCTTGACCTACAAAGTAATAAGAGGAAACATTAGTTTTTAGGTAAATCCATCACAGAGATGGGTTCATCATCTTCATCAATCATTGTTGGCCCACTCAGTTCAATGTTAATGTCCCCTATGAGTACAGTGTCACTTTTAACACTTTCCTTATTGACATTGTTTCTTCCAACACTGTTTGGTTGAACAATGTTGGTTTTAACATCAGTAGGCCTAATGTCGACTACTTCAGGACAGTCCTTGGCCATGTGAGTTTCTCTTCCACACATGTAGTTTTCCTCTTTTTAGGTCTTTTGGAAGAAGAACTGCCAGGAACACATTCTGGATTTTCAGAATTAGTCATGTCAGCAAGATTTGAAAACTATTGCATTGTATGAAAAATACTAATTGCTTTGTGAGAATACTTGTTTCTAAACTGGTCAAAAATAACGTTGAATTTTTCTCTATTGGTAATTGAGCAGGTTTTATTTGAGGAGGACATACTTCCAGAAATGTTTTTAGAAACACTTTTCTTTCCCTTTTTAAGTGGACAAAGGTCTAAAATAGGAAGTTTTACATTTTTTTATCCATCTAAGTTTTTGAAAAACTTATTTCCAAATTTCTCAAGTTGTGCAATGACTTTGCCTTTGCCTTTACCGAGATTTGATGATCCATGCATACTTTTAGTTGCATAATCATTCTGTTTGGTTTTTACAAAAGCCTTACTTATATTTAAAACCAACTTTCCACTATGTTTTGAATACTTGTTCTGAATCATAGTGGCTTTGCCTGTCCCATGAGACTTACCGTTGTTAGAGGCATGTTGTTTATAAAACTTATTTTCAAAGTATTTAGCATTAAATGGTGGTAATAGTGCTTTTGCCACTAGTTTTAACTTCAAAACATGTTTTTCCAACAGGTTTGATAGTCTTAACAACAGGCTTGACAAAGTTACCACAAACCTGTTCATGTGGAAGAGGTAAACATGTGGCTTTGGAGCTTAAGGGAGAACTTATCCCAACATCATGATTCACAACACCTTCACATGAACTGTTAGTGTTTAGAGGCCTCACAAACCTGTTTATTGAAATCATTTTCCCATATTCATTTTGAATAAATGTATTTGGAAGCTTGTTAGATCAATAAGTTGTCATAGCTTCAGGGTTCATTTTGTAATAAAAAAGACTTAGTTTTGAGCTTAAAATGTAAGCATCAAAGTTACGTGTAAATAGGTTAATAATCTAAAAGGTCAACTATTGGTACACCCGGTGTGACGACAGCATTCCAATTTTGTAATAGATAGCCATTTGTAATAGATTGGGCCTTATTAATACAATTCATGAGTATATGTTCATGTTTATGTCTTAAGTTCATGACTGTGTATTGTGTTCATGTTTGCATGTTAAGTTCATGATTGCTAGATAAGTTCATGTGATATGAACTTATGAAGATAAGTTCATGAGGTATGAACTTATGCCTGATAAGTTCATGAGGTATCTAAGGGTGAATTTTTGATCTGAAATTGAATTTTTCGGACAGTGTTCTTGAATATTTTTTCGAAAAACCTAATAATCATCAAGGGTTTATATGTTGTTGATTATAGAGTCTGAATTTTAGATCGAAGGAAAAGGATAGGTAATCGATTCAATTGAATATAATTTTGTTTTGATTCATCAAACACAGGAAAAGATCTAGTGATTTTTCTGAAATTTTGAAAAACCTAAATTTCTTCACTGTTTTATTACAAAAGTCACTTTTAGATCTCTTTTTGGACAATGTACTTTCACAAAAAGTGTTTGAAATCATAAATCCTTACCTCGATATCAATTTGGATGAAAATAGCAGTGTTTCACAAATTAAACTGAATTTCAGACTTAAAAATTCTAAAAAACTAAGAAACTCGAATTATTATATATTTATGTGCAATTCAAGTTGACTGATATTATCAATCGAGTTGATAACAAGCCCAAATCGAATTTGACTTTAGTGTCAATCGAGTTGGACTTGTTATTCATTCGAGTTGACTTGCAATTTTATTCGAGTTGACTCTCATTTCATTCGAGTTGAACTGAAATAAGTTCGAGTTGATCCAAAGTTAATTTCAACAAGAAATTAATTACAAGGTATCAATCAAGTTGCACAGAAGCTTAATCGAGTTGTACTTAGTCTCATTCGAGTTTCACAGAAACTTAATTCGAGTTTCACAGAAACTTAATTCGAGTTTCATACAAACTCATTCGAGTTTCACACAAACTCATTCGAGTTTCACACAAACTCATTCGAGTTTCACACAAACTCATTCAAGTTTCACACAAACTCATTCGAGATTCACAGAGTTCATTCGAGTTTAACGTATAATCAATCGAATCTTGCATACAATCAATCGAGTCTTACAATGAGTCATTCGAGTTTAATCACTACTTAATTCGAGTTGATTGTTGCTTCTAACAAGTTCATTTGTTATAGATTCGAGTTGATTGTACAGTGGTTCGAGTTTTACTCTTTATTTGATCGAGTTGATCAACTTATCATTCGAGTTGATCATCTGATTCAATCGAGTTTCACTCAACATTCTTTCAAAGGTTGATCAATTTTCAATAGTTGATGAACAGTTTCAATTTCAATCAAATTTCATCAGATTTTGGATAGTTTCCTAATTATCAATCACAATGTCAAAAGACGCTCTTGCCATGGGATCAGAGACTAAACCCCCAATTCTCTATCGGGGAGAATACGTTCAATGGAGGGAGAGGTTTTTAGAATTCATAAGTTTTCATGATCTGTCGGAAGAAATGTTAAAGTCCTTAACAGAAGGACCAGGTGTATTCATGGAAACAATTCCTGGAGTACCCACTGGAAATCCCCCAATTCCACCAAGGACAGTTGAGGTTACAAATTTAACTGAGGCACAGAAGAAAAGAAAGTTAGGGGATAAAACAGCCAGGAAATTATTATTGATCTCAATCCCCCAATGACATCTATACATGTCTTACAATCACAAAGACCGCCAAATCCATATGGGATGAGGTGTGTAAACTTATGAGGGGATCTGTTAGAGATGCAACAAACAAAGCAAGAAACAGTTTGATGACATTCGAGAATTTTCGAGCTCGAGAAGGAGAAATACTGGAAAACACTTACCTGAGGTTTGTTTGTCTGGTAAGTGAGATGAAAAGAAATGGAGTGATAAAGTCCAATCTGGATATCAATGTCAAGTTCTTAAACATACTGAACCCAGAATGGGAGAAGTATGCCATGATAATCCAACAGACAAAAGGACATTGAAGAGATGGACTTTCATATGATTTATGAAAACCTCAATATATACCAAGAGGTTGTATTGAGGAAATTATCAGGCAAGAAGAAAGCTGAGAAAGAGACTGCTGACCCTTTGGCTTTACTGGCAGAAAAGAAGTATAAATATAAGCTGAAAAAGGAGAAAAGGGCAGTAGTCAGCAGTAGCTCTTCCGAATCAGAAACATCAGATTCATCTGCAGACTCCGAGATAGAAGAAATGAAAAAGCAGATGGCACTTCTAACTAAAGCATTTCAGAAGAAATTCTATCGTAAGCCAACCAACAACAAAATGCGCTACAAGACTGGCTCGAGAAAATTTGAAAAGAAGGAAAAGTATGAAAAATCTGGTGAGAGCAGTGCCAGAAAAGCTGAAAAATATGAAAAATTTGATAAATCAGCAAAGAAAGAATCAGAGCAGAAGTGCTATAACTGTTGAAAACTAGGTCACTTTGCCCGTGAGTGTAGACTGCCAGTAGTCAAAAACTCTGACTACTATACAAGAAAGGCTCTTCTAGCCAAAGAAAAAGAAGCTGGAAAAGCTCTTATGGCAGAGGATGACCAATGGCTACAGCTATCTGAGGATGAAGACATACTGGATGAGGATGCTCATATCTGCCTGAAATCAGAAGTTTTCAATGAGTCAGAAATAAGTGAGTCAGCTATGCTAGTAGAAGATGAGGTATGGGTTGGGCTGACAGATGAAGAGGATGAGGTAAAACAAGAGTCTGAGGAGGAAGAGACTGAAGAGTTTGCGTTGATGGCTGCAGGAAAAGCTGAATGCAGTAATGACAAGGACACTAATGATTCAGAGTTAGAAAAATCAGATAGTTCAGAAACACCGGAGGTAAATTCTAACTCTGTCTCTGAAATTGATGATTCCTGTATGCTTGAAGAGAAATTAACGCAGATGGCCTTTATGCTTAAGAAATTTGAAAAATCTTTAAAGGCTGAAAAGAAACATGCTAACTCTTTGGAAAACAAGTTACGTCATTAACATAATTTAGTTTTATATTTTTCCAAAGATAAAGCATTGGCCTTACGAGCAGTTTCAGATTTACAAGACAAAGAAAAAGAACTTCAAAGCAAGATACAAGAACTTAATAATAATATATCTGACCTACAAGAAAAAACTGAGAATGGCAGAATTGGAAGCTTCAAATTTTTCTGTAATATATCATGCCATTTTTGAAGAAATAACTAAGCTTTATGAGAAAATAAAGAAAATGGAAGATGAATTTATCAAAAGAGGTCAAACAGATCAAACCATCTATTTAAATCAACCAAAAGACACAGAATTTTACAATTCTAAATCTGGTATTGGTTGGGAAAATCCTAAGTATCTAACAAAGGCTATATCCAATTCACCGACTTTATATGATGTCAGATATATGAATTTAGGATTAAAAAGGACTTTTAAGAAAGCATCTGATGAAGTAGAATCTAGTGAAGAAACAAAAAGATTAAGATCGGACAAAATGCAAAATTCTGTTGACTATAACAGAATAAATGAATCAAGTAATAATACTGATATTAAAGAAGAGTATATTCAGACATATTCTGAAAAGGATTTATCGGAATCTACTACTCAATCTCAAAAGTTATATTTGCCATTTTCAATTCTAGAAAAGATTAACTCTGATCTTGAATTGAAAATTAACAACTTTGAGACAGAAAATATATCTCTTAAGGCTGAACTCAAAATTCTGGAACAAAAGTTACAAAAACAGCGTGAGAACAAAAAGTTGTCTGATCCATCATCTTCAACTTCTCTAGATTCTATCAATTCAGAAAAAGAATTTGATCTCTTTATGAACTCTGATATCAATTCCTTAGAGGAAATGTTTGTTAAAATTGATGAATTTGTAAAACCTTTGTATAACAAACAATCAAATGATCAAAAAGAATCTGTTAAAATTATGCAAAGAATTTCTACAGATTCAATAAAATCATCTAAAAATTCACCAACTTTGCAACAAAAGAAGGAGAAAACAAAACTTATTTTTGATACTCCTAAATTTTAGAAAGGTGAATCGTCTTCTACAGAGAACTCAATTGCACTTAAAGTCCAAACTTCAAAAGGTAAGAGAAATTTACAGAAGAAACAAGTTTCTAAGATTACTAATTCTCATGTTTCTTCTATGTCAGATTATATTATGAACGGTTCAAGAAAGCAAGTTTGGAGAAAGAAGAAGAGAGAACAGAAAAACAAGAAAATAAAACAAGAGTGGCGCGTGAAGAAAAATATTGTTACAGATAGAAATAGCAATTTTGAAAACTCTGTCTGTAATAATAATTTTGTTGATAAATCTTGTATAAAATTCTCTCGAACTGACTTAATTTCTTTGAATTCTGGTGCATGTAAATCATTACTTGTAAAATCTGATAAGCTCATATGGCAACCGAAGAAAAAGGACCAATCTCTTCAACAGAAAAAGGTTCCACAACAAAATATTTCAAAAACAGTTCCATCAAGAATTGTACAAAAATGGATACCTAAAAGAACTGTTCAAAAGTGGGTACCTAAATCATCATCAATTGTAAAGCTAAAAGAGGTATCTGATGAAAAAACGCATCATCAACTGCATGATTTACCTAAATCAAAAGAACCTAACTATAAGTGGGTATCTCATGTGCTATTTCGTCTTATAGGTAAATCATGTATGGTATCTTGACTCTGGATGTTCGAAGCATATGACCGGACAAAGAGAAACACTCACGAACTTTGTAGAAAAGTTCTGTGGGACGGTCAGATTTGGAAATGATCAGTTTTGTCCGATCAAAGGTTACGGGAGTCTCGCATACGATAAAATTACCATTCAGAAGGTTTTCTACGTTGATGGTCTTTGTCATAACTGATTTAGCATTGGATAGCTTTGTGATAAAGGATTGGAAGTCAACTTCAAAGCTAATCGGTGCAGCATTCAATCTGGCGAAGGTAAAGAAATACTGGCAAGAAACAGGAAAACCAACTTGTACTCCATTGACTTAGCCTCCATTAATCTTAAAAAGGGTGTTCGATTACTGTCAAAAGCTACTTCTAAAACAGCATGGCTATGGCATCGTCGTCTTTCACATCTGAACTTTAATGAATTAACCAACCTAGCAAAAGGCGGGTTTGTTAAAGGGCTACCAACTCTCAAATTTCAAAAGGAGCAGTTGTGTGCCGCATGTGAAAAAGGAAAGATGACTAGAGCTTCACACAAATCCAAATCTGAACACTCTTCAAAGAGAGCCCTGGAACTGCTACATATGGATCTGTGTGGACCAATGAGAGTACAGAGTATTAATAAGAAAAGATATGTATTGGTGATAGTTGACGTCTATTCACAGTAGACATGGGATTTCTTCCTGAGGTCAAAATCAGATGTTACCGAAATTATCATAGACTTCATCCGGAAAATTCAAGTGAAGTTGCAACTTTCAATTCAGTCAATCAGATCATATAATGGCACAGAATTCAAGAACAAATCACTTCAATCATTTTTGAATTCTGCAGGAATCACACATCATCAGTTTTCAGCTGCTAGAACTCCACAACAGAACGGTGTCGTTGAACGAAGAAATTGGACACTAGTGGAATCAGCAAGAATGATGCTGGCGTATTCCAATCTTTTGTTATTCTTATGGGCTGAAGCAGTTGCAACAGCTTGTTTCACACAGAATCGTTCAATCATCAATAAACAATTCGGAAAGACTCCTTATGAACTAATAAATAAACGGATACCTAATATTAAATTTTTCCATGTCTTTGGATGCAGATGCTTCATACTAAATGACAAAGACATCCTTGGAAAATTTAATCAAAAAGCAGAGGAAGGTATTTTCATAGGTTATTCAAAGGAGTCAGTCGCTTTCCGTGTCTACAACAAGCGAACCAAGACAATCAATGAGAGCGTCAACGTAAAATTTGATGAAGGAGTGGTAATGGCTTCTGAACATACCAGTTCAGGACCTGAACCTAACAAGCAGACTTCAATGGAGTCACTTGAAAAGAATGCAGAAAATTCTGAATTAAATAAATTGTTTGAGAATTTTTATGAAGACTACTTTGAGAAGCCCAAAACTAATATTCTAAATTTGGTGCCTGACAAGATTACTGAAGATCCCGTCGTAGTCTCCGATCATTCTCATCAACAAGTATCAGAAGAAACTGGAGAAGCCTCAACAACAAATGTGCACTTGCCAACTGAAAGTGTACAACCTATTCAACCTCCGGAATCTTCAGAAACCTCCTTAACATGTGAACATTCAGAAACTCCTATTTCAGATACCCTACCAACTACATCTGAAGCTATACCCCGACTTCCTTATTTAGACCAAAATCCCAATCAAGACCACATCCAACCGAATCCACATACTTTCAAGTGGACTAGAAATCACTCGACAGAAAATATTATTGGTGATCCATCTGCTTCAGTCCAAACCAGAAGAGCCACGATAAACGAGTGCCTATTTTCCAATTTTCTCAGCAAAATAGAGCCGAAGAATGTGAAAGAAGCACTTCTGGACGCTGATTGGATTGTTGCAATGCAAGAAGAACTGAATCAGTTCGAACGGTTGAAGTTTTGGAGGAACATGGAGTAATCATTTAAAACAAGAAGGACGAACAAGGAGTAATCATTCGCAATAAAGCTTGACTCGTTGCCAAAGGATACAGTCAACAAGAAGGGATCGACTATGATGAGACATTTGCACCTGTTGCACGAATAGAAGCGATTAGGATGTTTTTAGCTTTTGCCGCTCATAAAAACTTCACTGTTTATCAAATGGATGTTAAAACTGCGTTTTTAAACGGGGAATTAACTGATGAAGTATATACATATCAGCCCGAAGGTTTTACTGATCCTTCGAAACCTGATCATGTATATATTTGAGACAAGTTACTGTATGGCCTTAAACAAGCACCGCGTGCTTGGTATGATGCACTTTCAACATATCTGTTGAAATGTGGATTCAACAAAGGTGCAGTTGACACATCCCTGTTTATAAAACGTCAGGGGCCGGATATTATAGTAATACAAATATATGTAGACGACATAGTATATGGGTCTATAAATCCTGAATTTTGTAAGAAATTCACATTCTTAATGGCCTATAAATTCGAAATGAGCATGATGGGAGAAATAAATTTTTTCTTAGGATTACAAGTTAAACAATTGACTGATGGTATTTTTATAAATCTGTCAAAATATATTCAAGACATGTTAAAGAAATTTAACATGGTTAACAGTACTCCTATGAAAACTCCCATGGCTCCGCATTCAAAGTCAAAACTCGATTAGGACATTTCAGGGAAACCTGTAGATGTGACTCATTATTGAGGAATAATTGGGTCATTAATGTATTTAACTACTAGTAGACCGGATATTATGTTTGTTACATGTGTATGTGCTAGATATCAGGCGAATCCAAAAGAATCACATTTAATTGCTGCAAAAAGAATTTTAAGATATCTGAAGGGAAATCCAAACCTTGGTTTGTGGTATCCCAGAGAATCTTCATTCCATTTAACTGCTTTTTCTGACGCTGATCACGCAGGTGATAAGATGGACAGAAAAAGTACGTCTGGAGCAGTACAATTCTTAGGTGACAAACCCGTATGCTGGTCATCCAAGAAACAACACTGCGTTTCATTGTCTACAGTTGAAGCAGAATACGTTGTTGTTTCATCATGTTGTTCTCAGGTGTTGTAGATGAAGAGTCAACTCAGAGATTACGGGTTTACACCACAGAAGATTCCTATATACAGTGATTCTCAGAGCGCAATTGCTATTACATCAAATCCTGTGCAACACTCAAAAACAAAACACATCGACATTCAGTACCACTTTATAAAGGATCACGTTGAATATGGAAATATAGATTTATACTTTGTTCCTACTGAATATCAACTAGCTGATTTGTTTACCAAAGCGTTAGATGAAAAAAGGTTTAATTTTTTGGTATACAAATTGGGTATGTTAAATCGTTAGATTTAATAATTCAGTAGTTTCAATTTATAATTCTAAATTTAAATTTTTTATTGATTCTAATCTGATGTTAATTTTTTGAATTTTAAAAGTTCAATTTTTTTTTGGAATTTAACAGATCTGGATTGTCATGTCCAGGGGGAGCAGAAAAATAAATTTATTTGATTTTGAGAAAATCTGATAAAATTTAACTGATATTTTGTAGGGGGAGCTGATTTGACAAATATGATATACATCTGAGGGGGAGCAACATTCTGAAATTCAAGGGGGAGATTTTTATATATATTTTTTGTTAATGATGTTTTTGTTTTTGTTTGTGTGTATTTTCAATTTTTTTTTTTTTTGGTTTTTGTTTAAGTCTGTTTTTATATTTTTTTTTGTTGTTTGTTTTTGTTTTGCAGAAAAAAATTTTTTTTTTTGAAAAGATATTGGGTTTTTGAGAATTGGATTTATACTTGGTGAAAGTGGGCCGGTTAAATGTCAACGTTGAAATTTCAATGTGGGCCAGGTACGGGTAATTTGAAAAACGTGAAATTCAACTATAAAGTTGAATTTTTAATTTCAAAAGAAACTTTTCAAAAGAACTCACTATTCACCGTCTTCCTTAAACACCTTTCTTCCCCATTAAGAAAACTCAAAACTCAAATATATTCGACTGATTCAAGACATATTTCATCATATTGTGAGTAATTTCTTTTTTTGTTTTCTTGTTTTTTTATAGTTTTCATCTTCAGTTTTTTGGTCATATTTGTAAACTGTCTTTCGTATATATATAATATATTATTATATATATATTATATATCTATTATATATATATATATATAATATATATTATTAGATATATATATATATTATATTTGTATAGTCTATATATATATATATTATTTTATATAATTACATTAATAAAATCTTATTAATTATATTATATATACATATACATAATATATAACATACATATACATATATAATACATATACAATAAATAAATTTATAATTATATATATATATATATATATATATATATATATATATATATATATATCTGTGTTCATGGTGTTTAGAAATTTTTGCTTCTTAAACTGAAATTAAATGTGTGATGGTTTTCGGTTTGTGAATATAAACATGAATCTGAAATTTCATTGTCAATTCCAATCACACAAACAGAAAATTGAAATTTTTGTTCATATGAGTTCGTGTTCAGATTTTTCTGAAATTTGAATTTTTAACAACTTTGTTGTTGTTTTTAATCAAAGTTCAGTATAACAAAGTTGTTTAAAATTGTTTTTCGAGTGGGACACAACTTTTAAAGCATTGAAAAAGTCCCTGGAATCAAAAGTGTGTAAATCAGTGTATAGGGACTTCAACATGTTTTCAAGAATATTTTCTCGAACAATACTATAATCGAGATAATACTCAGTTTTATTCGAGTTGAGTAATACCCCATTCGAGAAAGTCCTAGTATAGATCGAGTTGACTGTTGCTTCATTCGAGAAAGTCCTAGTGTTGATCGAGTTGACTGTTGCTTCATTCGAGAAAGTCTTAATTGTTAATCGAGTTGATCATATTTAGGACTTGGTATAATTTTCAGAACATTAGTCTCGATTAACACATGGACCGAGAAACCTTGTGTTTCATTCGAGGTGATTGCATGCTTTAATCGAGGAAGTTTCTTCTTCATTCGAGTTGTTCAACTTGTCAATTGAGAATCCTGAAAGGATGATCGAGTTGAACTTAAGACTTGATTGAGTTTGTCTTAGGCTCTTTCGAGTCCTTTCATGTTTAATTCGAGTTTCAGACTCCCTTCATTCGAGTCTAGATGTATTCCATTCGAGTTGGACTGATTATTCATTCGAGAATCATCATGACATAATCGAGAATAGTTATGCTTCATTCGAGTTGATGTATAGGCTAATTCAAGTTGTTTCAAGAGTCAATCGAGATGAAAATAAACTCATTCGAGTATCTATTCAATTTTTTACTAAGTGTGGGGTTTTTAGTGTTTTAAGAAGAATGTATCATTTTTTCAAGAAATTGTTTTAAATTTGTGCTTTTATAACATTGGTCTCTGAACGATTGACTTTGGAATCTTGTCAATAATATTTTTTTATTGTCAGGAATCCGATGCTTTAAACAGAAAATCATAAATTTTTATAATTTCTGACAAAATGTTATATTTTTCTGCTTTGAATGATTTCATTTGTTTACCTCCATTATCTAACATGTTTATTGTTGGGAAATAGTTTAAGTACATTCAAGCTGTTAGTTTAGACTTCTCAGACTGTTAGTAGATTTTACTTGTAAATCCAAAGTTCATGCTGCTAGTTGAAGAAACTCGAGCTGCCAGTGTAAAAGTTCAAGCTGCCAGAGCAAAACTACTCAAGCTGCTCAGTTCATACTGTCAAGAGATTCAAGATGCTCAACAGTTTCAGAAACAGAAAGTGCTGATTTTCAGGAAACGATATCTACATGAAGATTCCAGCATATCTACTATCAAAGAAGTCATAGTTCGTCAAGGAATGTTGGTACACCCTGTGTAACGATAGCAGTCTAATCGATCTGCATTATGATTTAAGTAATATTCTGAATATTAACAAGTGTTTTGATATATATGTTTAATATGTGTTTGTCTGTTATTGATTGTGTGTTTGAACTTGATGTAACATATTACAAGAAGTTCAAACATAAAAGTCAAAGATTATGTCAAGCATAAGTTAAAACATAAGTTTCATCACTTAAGTGCTTAAGTGTATTGGCTAGATTCGAATAGGTTAAGGATGGCATTCGAATCTGAGATAGATTCGAATGAGTCCATAGATTCGAACATAGGTTAGATTCGAATCTGTCAGATGGACAGATTCGAATGAGGCCTTAGGCCAGATTCGAGGTTGGCCCACAACAGACTCGAATCAGGGCCTATAATTAGGGATAGACTCGAATCATTAGCAGACCTTTGGCAGAATTCGTGAGGAATTAAGCAATAGGCGATCTCGAGTTTATCAGCTAGGTGAGTCCCGTTTCGGAGAGAATTAGTACGTAGGATCGTTCGTGTGTCGTTCGTTCAGCGTCTAATAGTCTCCGTGTTTCCGTTGGTTGAGAGTTGTCCGTCTAACCATCAACGAGGATTCCGCACTCGTTAACGGATCCGCGTCTAGATAGATCTTGCATTGGTAGACCTTACAAGTGGTATCAGAGCCTACGGAGTGTTCGTGGTGTTCTTCGTGTTCATCAGAAACATTCTAGGTTTCTTGACGCTAGTTGGACGGTTTTTCTCTCAAAAACGTGTTTTTGAGCTTAGCAAATTCATATTCGGGAAACACTTTGTCGTTTTTCACGTTTTTGGTCGAAATCATTATTTTTCATTTGAAAAATAGTGATTTAATCTATAAAACGTCAAAAAATCAAAGTGTTAGCCGTTTTTCGAGTTTGCGGCGCTCGAATCTATAGGGGTAATTAGGGTTTTACTTTATTTTCGAGTCTAACCAAAATACGCTCCTTTCGAGTCAATTTCAGTCAGTTTCGAGTCTGTGGTTTTTCGAATCTGTTAATACATTCGAATTGGATCTCGAGTCTATATTCTTTCGAGTTTGTTTCGAGTTTGTTACTGTTTCGAGTCTGTGCTTCGATTCTGCTGAATTTCGATTCTATTGTGCCTTCGATTCTAAGGGTCTTCGAATCTATAGAGTCCTTCGAATCTGTCAAAACTTCGAATCTAGGGAGTTCCTCGAATCTGACATTATTTCGAATCTACTTGACTTTTAAGACTTAATCGAATTTAATTTCAAAAGATTAAATATTAATTAGTTTCGAATCTATCTAGATTCGAATAAGTTAATTTAAATCAGTTTCTAATTAAATTAATTAAGTTCAAATTCAAATTCTTTCAGAAAAGATGTCAAACCTTCAGAAATTCCTTGAGATGGATCACGAAGTTGGGAAGGCCAATGCACCACCTAAGCTGATGAAAGTTGAGGATTACTACTGGTGGAAGGATAGATTCACGGATTTTGTACGATTCAACAACATGCGCATGTGGGTGTGCATTGATGAAGGGTACATTCCACCAGTATCTAAGGTAGAAGGCCGTCAAAAGGTTCTGTCATACCAGATGATGAAAGAGGATGACAAGAAACTATTTGAAGCTGAAAACAAGGCTTTCTCTATTATCCGAATGGCGTTACCTCAAGATATCTTGCACACATTTCGGACTCAGAGGACGTCGAAAGAGCTTTGGGAGTCTCTTCAGAAAAGGTGTGAGGGTAATCCACGGGTGCGTAGAAAGCGTACAGAGCTGTTGACCCAACAGTTTGCAATTTTCAAGGCTCTTAAGGATGAACAGTTGGATGATATTATCACACGATTTTATCATCTGATAACAGAGCTTGAAAGTCATGGTATTGAGTATTCTGACACTGACAAGAACAATAAGCTTCTTATGGGCTATGTACGTGGCAATGATTAAACTGAATGAAGATAAATACTATGCTCAATCACTGGATGACATCGCGGGAACGTTGAGGGCATATCACTTCGAAATGATAAAGGCTGAGACTGATTACGAGCAAGTCCAAAATCCGGCTATGTATTTTGGAAAGACATCAAAATCATCAGTGACAGCTGATCAGAAGAGTGCTACAGCGTTTTTCACCGGAGTAACGTCATCGCCACCAGAGTCCGAAGACTCAATGAATCGCGCGTTCTTAGGGTTAGGAAGATCGGAAGAACCGCAACCTCAAGTCCAACAGGCATCGACCAGTCAGAACTATGCGAAGATGCCAATGAGCGCAAAGTCGGCGGAAGAACATCTGAATCTGCTTGCTTCGTTTGTGGCCGCATACGGAAATTGCGTTCAAGGGAAGATTAATGATCCGGCTCTTTGGGATGAAGACTACGATCAGGTCGACCCTGATGATCTTGAGGAGATGGATCTTAAATGGCAACTGGCCATGGTAACCCAGAGGGTGAAGAGATTCATAAAGAGAACTGGAAGAAATCTGCAAATGAATAACAAGGGGATAGGATTTGATAAGTCCAAGGTCAAATGCTACAACTGTCAGGGATTGGGACATTTCGCCAGGGAGTGTCAACGACCGAAGGTAGAATCATACCAAGGACAGAGTCAGCACCAAGGACAGTACCAAAATCAGTCCCAACAGAGATATCTTCCGAGTTCTTCATCTGGTCAGGCCAATCTAGCGGGTCTGATATCCAATGTCACTTCTGACAGACAGCTAGATGGTTCCTATGACTGGAGTTCACATCCGGAGTCCAACGCTAGAGCTTTCATGGCTGAAGTTACGGAGAATGGTTGTGACGAAGATGAGCAGGCCACAAGGGACAGCAGTCCGATGTGGGTAGAGAAAGCGAATGATCAGACCGTGCTGGAGTTTGCTGCTCAGATGGCCAACGTGGAATCTGATAACTCTAAGGTTAGTCTTTCTAATTCTCTATTTCGTGATTTATGTGCTTTATGTGTTAGTTCTAACGATAGGTTAAATCTAGTCTTAGACTCACATAAGACCATAGCTGCTCAAAATGAAAACTTAAAAATTGAGAACGCTAGCCTAAATGATATAAAACAGGATTTAAAGGAAAAACTTAAGGCTGATGCTCAAGATGTAATCGTTCTAAAAGACAAACTGAGTGAGCAGTGTGTTAGGATAGAACTTATGTATGAGCACGTAGAGGCCTTGACCAAAAGTCTGAAAGACAAGGACATAGAGCTAGCCGAGACCAAGGTTAAGGTAGCCGAGGCAAATAGCAAGCTGGAAAAGTTTAGGAATTCGAGCCTAAACCTAGGGAAAGTCTTAGATGCCCAAAGACAGTCTAAGAAGCCTATAGGTCTAGGTTTTCACGAAATTCCTCCACCTTTCAATGATAACTATGTGCCTCAGCCTCAGGAGAAAACTGACAAGACAGTAGTTTTAGAGGACCTACCTGAACCTACACCTGAGCCTAAAGTGGAAAATACACCTAAGGTGGATGACTCTACTGTCAAGGTCAAGAAAGTGAAATTTGTGTCTTCCTCTAGTGAAACACCTGCAGGAAAACATAAAATTTCATGGGCTGACCAGGTCGAAGAGACAGACACTGTAGATGTACAAAAGGCAATAGACACTAGTGAGACACCTAGATCTAAGGGACCAACCAAAAAGTCCATGGATAAGATGTCTTGCTTTAGATGTCACGAGAAAGGGCATGTTGCTTCTCACTGTCCAAATAGGAAAGCAGATGTTACCCCTAAGACAGTGAACCCAACACCTGTTAAGCCCTCACCAAGTGCGGCAAGCAGCAGTAGTTCTCAACCTACCGAGAAAACTGTGCAGGCCGCACCAAAACTTGTTGTGAAACAAACACCGGTTAAGGTTGGACCAAAAGAAGTGGTTAGGACAAATTCACCGAATCGTGTCATTAATCAATCTAGGTCAGCACCTCAACAAGTCTATAGGAGCACAACACCTAGCAGGTCACACACTCCAGTTAGGTCACATACTCCTGTTAGACAATATGTTCCGGTAAAAGCTCAGGGATCACAGTCTGAAATGCATTATAATAAGACTTATTCTAGAGCACCACAACAAATGCCTACTCAAAGGCAAAGAGTGAACCTAAATCACTCGGCACCACAACAGAATTCAGTTCAAAGGCCCAAGTCACCTGAAAGGCGAGATGGGTATTTGAAAGAGTCCAAGTATGTGGACGAGAATGGTATTACCAAGTCAGTCATGGCTTGGGTTCCCCGTGATAACTAACCTATTTCCTTTCATGTGCAGGAGATAACTACCGGTCCAAACAACAAGTGGTTCGTCGACAGTGGTTGCTCCAGGCATATGACGTGGGAAAGAAGTCTTCTCACAGACTTCAAGGGGGGTAATAGGGGATTTGTATCATTCGCGGGCAACAAAGGAGGAAATATCACTGGAACTGGAGAAGTCACTAATGGGACGATTACATTGGATCAAGTTTATCAAGTTGATAAATTGGTTCATAATCTCATTAGTGTATCTCAAATCTGTGATAAGAAGAACTCGGTGTTATTTACTGACACTGAGGCGTTAGTGCTAAAGCCGGGATTCAAAATACCTGAAGATTGGATATTGATGCGGGCTCCAAAGAAGAATGACTTGTACATGCTCGACATGAACAAGCCAGATAATTCGATGGGTCCAATCTGCTTACTATCAAAAGCTTCGGAGACGGAATCGGTTTTGTGGCACAGACGCATGGCTCACTAGCACCTAAGGAAAATGAACTACATAACGAAGAATGGTTTGGTGCAAGGTGTGCCTCTGAAGAGCTTTCAATTTGAAGATAAGTGTCTACCATGCATGAAGGGCAAGCAACATAAAAAGACACACAAGTCCAAGAAGCTGAATTCCATAACCTCGACATTCGATTTGTTGCATATGGACCTTTTCGGCCCAATCAACAAAAGGAGTATTGGAGGTAGTTGGTTTTGCTTAGTTATCACCGACGATTACTCACGGTTTTCTTGGGTTTTCTTTTTAGGTACGAAGGACGAGACGGCTACAAAGCTCATCGGGTTCTTAGACCAAGTGGAGAATTCCTACGGAACAAGGGTTAAAAATATACGTAGTGATAATGGGACTGAATTTAAAAACTCTGTAATTGGTGTATATTGCCTATCAAAGGGCATCGTGCATCAATTCAGTGCACCATATGAACCACAACAGAATGGGGTGGCCGAACGTAAAAACAGAACGTTGATTGAGGCTGCAAGGACTATGCTTTCGGATTCAAAGCTTCCTACCATGTTTTGGGGGGAGGCAGTGAATACCGCGTGCCAAATTTTAAATAGAGTCCTTACAGTCAAATCATTGAACAAAACATGTTATGAAATTTTGAATAAACGGCCACCTAACTTAACTGGATTCGAACCGTTTGGAGTACCATGCACACTTTTAAGAACAAAACATCAACCGAAGTTTGGTGAAAAGGCTGACGAAGGATACTTCCTAGGTTATGTGCCAAACTCACCAAACAAACGGGTGTTTAACAAAACAACTGGTACTGTGGAGATTGTGTATAACATTGAAGTCACAAGTTATACACATGAACCCCAAACTGGTCCGGAATGGATATTTGACTATGATAAGTTATTTGAGTCTTTTAACATTCCTCTGGATGATAATGCAGGTACAATCGAGAAGGACATGACGACGTTGCATCTGAACGACGATGGCCAAATCTTTCCAAGGACCACGTTCGAATCTACGTCCGAGCCTACTGCGACTGTAGATGGATCTCCAGAAGTTGCTGATCAAGAGGCACCTAACACTGAGAATCAGACTCAAGCTTCAAGTTCTAACTCTGAGGAAAACGTCCGTGAGGAGGAAAATGTAGAAGCTGAGCCTGTTCCCCTTTAGGTGAAATAGGATCCAACTTAGGAGATAATCTAAGGGTTGATGAAATAGAGACCTCTAGGATTAACAAGAACCATCCAATAGATAGCATCATAGGAAATCCTAACGAGGGTGTGAAGACTCGGAGTAGTGTAAATAACAACACCGTGTTGTTGTCGATGATAAACGACTCCGAGGCATATCACACATGTCTTTATTCATGTTTCATATCGCAAGTAGAGCCTAAGAATGTGCAAATGGCACTTAAGGATAACTCCTGGGTTGAAGCGATGCAGGAAGAACTTTCACAGTTTAGGAAACTAGAAGTGTGGGAGTTAGTTCCGTTACCTCGAGGGGAGATTGCAATAGGAACCAAATGGGTTTTTAAGTGCAAATGAGACGATCGGGGTATAGTCACGCGCAACAAGGCGAGATTAGTTGTAAAGGGTTTCAACCAAGAGGAGGGAATCGATTACAACGAAGTTTTTGCACCAGTAGCAAGGCTGGAAGCCATTAGGTTGTTTCTAGCGTTTGCCTCCTTCAAAGGCTTTAAGGTATATCAACTAGACGTTAAGAGTGCTTTCCTGTATGGGAAAGTGAAGGAGTTGGTGTATGTAGAACAACCGCCCGGATTTACAGATCCAAAATATCCTGATAGAGTATATCGCTTAGATAAGGCTGTTTATGGATTACATCAGGCACCTAGGGCGTGGTATGAGACTTTATCCAACCATCTTTTAGAAAACGGTTTTGAAAGGGGTAGGATAGATAGTACTCTATTTGTGAAGAGGAAGGGAGAACACTTTATCTTTGTACAAGTGTACGTCGATGATATCATTTTTGGATCATCGGACGAATAGATGTGCAAAGATTTCGAGAAGGTGATGAAGTCTAAGTTCGAGATGAGTGCTATGGGGGAGTTGAATTTCTTTTTAGGGTTACAAGTTGACCAAAAGAAGGAAGGGATGTTTATCCATCAAACTAAGTATGTCTATGACATATTAGAACGGTTTGGGATGGAGGGAACTAAGTTGACTGCCCACTTCAGCACGCCGATTCAAGTGAATCACAATCTCGGGCCGGGTACTAAAAGTGATACCGATGTGGATCCGACTTTATATCGGGTCATGATTGGGTCACTTATGTATGTAACTGCTTCAAGACCTGACATAATGTTTTCTGTGTGTATTTGTGCTAGGTTTCAAGCGAATCCGAAGGAAATGCATATGAAAGCTGTGAAGCGGATTCTACGATACCTCAAGTCGAAACCGAAGCTGGGACTTTGGTATCACGCGGAGGGAGATCTAGAGTTGGAAGCGTTCACGGATTCTGACTACGGAGGATGCAGCTTGACGCGCAAATCTACAACTGGAGGTTGTCAGTTCCTAGGAGGGAGATTGGTATACTGGCAATGCAAGAAACAAACATCGGTAGCCATTTCAACGTGCGAGGCCGAGTATGTTGCTGCTGGTAGTTGCTGCTCACAGATTCTGTGGATACAACAACAATTGCGGGATTACGGTTTGGCTTACACTCAAACTCCTATTAGGATAGACAATCAATCTACAATTGCTATAACTAATAATCCAGTTAAACACAGTAAAACAAAGCACATAGACATAAGGCATCTTTTTATTCGTGATTGTGCTGAAAAGAACTTAATCAAACTGGTAAAGGTGGCAACAGAAGATAATAATGCAGATTTATTTACCAAAGCGTTTGATAAGTCACGGTTTGAGTATTTAATTCAACTGAATGGAATGCGCAACCCAGAGTAATTTGACCTTTAGTAGTAGTAAGTTTATTTTATTTTATTGTAGAGTAGTAGTTTTTTCTTTCTTTTCAGTAATCTGCTTATTTAGGAAAGTTTCTATTTTTAGTAAGTTTCTATTTTTAGTAAGTTAGTAGGTTAGCTTAGTTTACTGCTTTTTGCTATGAAAAACAAAAGAAAAAAGAGAGAAAATTACAAAAATACAAAAAAAGAGAATATCAGAAAAAAGAGTTAGGTCTTAGATACATAGGTTCAAAGTGACGAAAATTAGCACCGTCGTTACAGACTCTAAGTATTTAGGCTTTCACACATAATGCAACTAAATCCTAAGTGTTATACTTTATTTAGTTTGATGTGTTGGTAGGCATAATACATATAGGGAATCTCAAGGCTAATAAAATATTCTAGAAAAAGTCAAACGTGTCACTAGCTTAGATGTATGACCAATCGGTCTTAATTTTTATGTACAAGACATACAAACATTGAGTCTAAATGAGGTATGCAAACTTTCTGGGGATGTATGGCAACATCAAATACATCTAAAATGGAAAGAATAGAAATATCATATGTAACTGAGAGTCGAAAACATGCAACTCTGTTGTACGTAAGTACAGACCTGTTGTCTCTGTTTAGATTCGGGTTAGCAGACATGTCGCTTTGTTGTACGTCAGTACAGACCTGTCACCGCTATCTGCTAACTTTAAAGTTAAACCTTAAGTCGAACTAAGACACTTTGTTGTATGAGAATACAGACCTGTGTCCGATGTTTGTCTTTTAAAGAAAGTTTGCAAATACCAACAAGTTAGAATTTTGTCTGTGTGCCTTGATCATAAAAGTATGTCTATGTCTGAGTCACGTAAGATAATTTCCTGATAAATAAAAAGGCCAAGGGATATTCCGAAATGTAGAGTGTTTAACAGGGTAAAATACCAACAATCGGCTAAGTGGGTATGTCACGACAAACAATCAAAGGAATTCAAAAAATTCCTAAGTGTGAAAGTTTAAGTACTGAAAGTTAGTATCGGACATCGCTATCTGATTGAACCTTTCTTAGACTATACTCACCAAAAATATGTTGTTTGGTATTTAGCTTAGCTTGTAAATTTATTTTTATAATTTAAGTCTAGATTAAATTTTTTAGTCAAAATTTTATTTTATTTTATTTTATTTTATTTTATTTTTACCTTAGTTTATTTTATTTTATTTTAGTATAGTTTAGTTTTTACTTAGGTAAAAGGTCAAAAGTTACTGAGGGTGCATTCAAAGTTGGATAAAATATACAATGCGTGAAATATCTGAGCTTAGGGTAAAAGATTTGGCATAGTTTATCTGGTTACACTACACAGTAGAAAATAGTTGGAAAAAGTTGAAATTATTTCAAAATTTCCGAAATTTTTCTAAGTGTTTGTAGCTTCGAATCTAAGACAGACTCGAATTTGAAGTTCTCGAATCTGTCAGTAGACTCGAATCTACACATAGACTCGAAGGGAGTTAGTATATAAAGGTCCACAGTGAAAGCATTTACTTCTCACTGTTCTCGAATCTGACTTCTCGAATCTGTTACTGGCGATCTCGAATCTATTCTAGAGTCTATCGTATTTCCACTAAACGACATTTCGTCGATTCTAAAGCTTTTGTGTTCGATTCTACCTTCAAATCTAGGTATAAGCAACATGATTGTACAAGATTTTGGTGGTTTAATACACAAATTTGGACTTAAACATCACATTTTGATGTTTTATTGGTCAAAATAGGGTTTTTGCAAAATTACCAAGTTTGGACTAATAAAAGATCAAATTAAAAGCATAAATCTATAATTAGAACCTAGTTGAACTAATGTATGTGATTTGCTACGTTCAAAATGGTTAAAATTGTGGGTTTTTGTTGACATAAGGGCCGACGGGGCTTCGAGTCTCTTCTTGGGCATTCGAGTCTGTTCATGGGTTTCTCGAATCTGTCATTAGATTCGAAATGACCATGATCCTCGAATCTGTCCATTAGACTCGAAAAGAGAGACTTCGAATCTGTACTTTGTTTAATTTGTTTAATTTAAATTTTATTAAACTTGTGGAAATTTAATTGTGTTAGATTTTGTATTTAACAAAGTACAAAATAAAGCAAATTTAAATTTAAACAAGTTAATTGATTTTTAATGACTCTAACATTTTAACTTACTGTGCAGATATGGCAGCTCGTGCTTTCGTCCCTAAACATAACATGGTTCTTAATCCAGATAATAATATCCCTGAGGCGCAGGGTTTTCGTGAAGTGTTGGACTTCTTAGCTGAATCCAGAATTAGCTACGCTTTGTTTCAGAACATTCCGATTGTAATATCATATGTGCGGCAGTTCTACGATCACTTACAAGTTGACTGCTCTGTCACCCCGACAGTGCTGAGAACAAGGATCGCAGGGCAACCGTTGGTATTCTCTGCCGATATGCTGCGTCAAGTGTTGCAGCTAGGATCTGAGGAAGAGGAGTCTGGGCCTATTGACTTTCCACTAAGTATTAGGCAAGCGGCTTTTCAACGAATGGGTTACAGTCTAGATGTGACAAAGTCGTCATACATGAAGAGTGGCCTGATTGGGCAATGGAGATTCTTGGTGCATGTCTTCATGGTCTGTTTTGCACCGAAGAAAGCTGGATTTGATTACATTGTATCAAAGATCCAGTCTGGCGTTATTGCATTGGTATACAATCGACCATACAGCTTTTCGCAGATGTTCTTCTCGGAGTTCGTTCATCAAATTACGGCTCCAGAAAGGGAAAGATTTCTGCTTTATCCACGCTTTGTCATGATGTTGATACGCCACTTTTTGCCAAGTCTGCCACAATCAAATGATTCTTTGAGCGTGAATGTAATGGAGAAACGCATATATGCTGATTGTTCCTCACACCGAGGAAGATTGGCTGTTCCTGTTGCTCGTCCGTTGTTTGGAGCTGTCTTAGACAGGAACTTTGTGGCACCTAATAATGCCAACTGGGCATGTGAAGTAGAAGTTCAGCCTCGACAGCAACAACAACAACCACAACAACAACAGCAACGTCCACAACAACAACAGCCTCGTGCGCGTCCAAGTGATCCAAGGCGAAGACAAAGACAATCTGCGACTCAGATTCAGGCATCCAGGCCTACTACGAATGAACAGCCACAAGCACAGGAAGCAGGGACTTCAAGTGCCGTTCGCGATTCAGTCCCCGAGTCCGAGCAGATTGCTCAAACATTGGAGGAAATATGGGCATCTGGTCCACATGCAAATGAAGATGTTGCAGCAGCGTTAGTAGATGAGCTGCTTAGTCCCCCGGTAGATACAGATGATATATTCAGAGATGTTGATGAATATGTGCCAGAGCAGACTGGCAATGATGAGTCATCCGCTACAGAATCAGAAGACCTGGAGGATATCGAAGTTGAAGCTCCAGAATCTGTGTCTGCAGAACCTCAAGTTCAAATTGGAACTTATGGTTCACGTTTGATCATCAATGAAGGTGGTTCGAGAAGGCGAGAGGCCAGGGAATCTGAAGATTCGGATTTTGAAGAAGAAGATGATGCTCCACTACTGACGAGGCAAAGGGCCAAACGTCATCGGTTCATGCAAGGGTCTTCCTCTGCATCCGCCAGTCAGTCGGAAGTTCCCCAAACCCAACCTCAAACTACAGCTCCACCATCACCACCACCTCAACCTCATGAGCCATATATTCCACCACCATTCAACCCTTCTCCCATTCAGTCCATTCCATCCACATCTACCGCCTATGCTGAAAATCAGCGGTTTCTTCAACTCAAATCTCGAGTGGATTTCCAACATGTCCAAATCCTGAGCCTAACAAAGGCAATAGGTGAAATTCAGGCACATAATGCAAATTTAGATAAAGAAAATGCTGAATTGAAGAAGACAGTTGAAACAATCCAAGAGGAGAATATTGAGTTAAAAACATTCGTCTGTGACCAGGCCGCCGAGTTAAGATCGATGCGCTCCCTCATTGAGCAGTTAATGAAAAACCTTCAGGCTCAGGGGGAGACGTCGTGTCGTGATCAAGAAGTACAGAGGCGGAGGGACGATGATGAAGATGATAACCAAGGCAATGATCCCAGCTCTCAAAGACAGGATGAGCCAGTAGATTTTTCTACTGCTCAGGCTGCTCAATCTCAGGGGGAGCCAAGTCAAACAGAAGGTGAAAGAGGAAAGGCTAGTTCTTCAAGGACTTTAGACAGCGACATGATAGATGCGCTGAAAGATATTGAAGAAGAGCTAATGGAGTTTGATTTTGAAGATGAAATAGAAGAGTTGGAGGAAGGGGAATTCATTCCTGAGGAGATTGTTGACTGGAAATCTGACGACGAAGTGATAGAGGACGAGGATGATAATGTTGATGAAGTAATAATCAATTCACAACCAGTCACTGAATTTTATGAGAGCTCAAATCATAATGTGATTGATATTGATTACATCAAGGTAGCCTCAGTCGAGGATAAAGAACTTGAGGAGGCTGAAAAAGAGCCATCTAGAGCTGATCTAATAAATCTTTGGTTCAAGAAGGAAGAAAAGAAAGATCAGCTGAAGATGAAGAAGACGATGAGAATTCCAAGTGCCGGAAACTTCTCAGGAGGGATTATTAGCTGGTTCTTTGACAGAGAACTGCAGCTGTTTATTTTGAAGAGAAGAGATGGCCTTCAATACTTGAGGCGGATACTGAAAGCTTTTAATTCATTGCCCAAGATTGAAGTTAAAGAGTTAGCCTGGAAGGAACTGATCAATATTGGAAATGATCCCTACGCGAGCGTTATTGAAAGAATTATAAGGAAAGAAGGGCGATCAGGCAGATTTGAGAGGCTTAAGCCGAGATCAGGCAAAAGGGTCGAGGATGGATCTAGGATAGATCCTCATACTGGAAGACCTTGGGCTAGAATGATCTATAAGCCAGTCAAATGCTTGAAAAGAGTGCCAATAAAGCCAATGCCACAAAATGTTTTGAGCAACATGAAGTGGTGGTACCTGGAGATTGATACTGCTGAAGCTATAATGGAGGATCAAGACGAGCAGGTAATTTTGAAGGTATACGACCCACTGCATTTGATAAACCTATCTAAGGACGACCTGAAGAAGCTTCATGATCAGCCTATCTTTTTTACAGAACCATGGAGATCTGAAGCCAGGAAGTTCCAAAAGGTAGTTAAAGTTTGTATAGATGCAGGGTTATATGCAGGTAGTAGTATCTATAGCTCTAGTACTTAAATTTGATGTAATGTAAATAATTAGAAGCTATCGTCAAGGGGGAGTCTGTTGGTACACCCTGTGTGACGATAGCAGTCTAATCGATCTGCATTATGATTTAAGTAATATTCTGAATATTAACAAGTGTTTTGATATATATGTTTAATATGTGTTTGTCTGTTATTGATTGTGTGTTTGAACTTGATGTAACATATTACAAGAAGTTCAAACATAAAGGTCAAAGATTATGTCAAGCATAAGTTAAAACATAAGTTTCATCACTTAAATGTTTAAGTGTATTGGCTAGATTCGAATAGGTTAAGGATGGCATTCGAATCTGAGATAGATTCGAATGAGTCCATAGATTCGAACATAGGTTAGATTCGAATCTGTCAGATGGACAGATTCGAATGAGGCCTTAGGCCAGATTCGAGGTTGGCCCACAACAGACTCGAATCAGGGCCTATAATTAGGGATAGACTCGAATCATTAGCAGACCTTTGGCAGAATTCGTGAGGAATTAAGCAATAGGCGATCTCGAGTTTATCAGCTAGGTGAGTCCCGTTTCGGAGAGAATTAGTACGTAGGATCGTTCGTGTGTCGTTCGTTCAGCGTCTAATAGTCTCCGTGTTTCCGTTGGTTGAGAGTTGTCCGTCTAACCGTCAACGAGGATTCCGCACTCGTTAACGGATCCGCGTCTAGATAGATCTTGCAGTCGTAGACCTTACAAGGAAACATATCAAGAAGTAATATAAATACAGAGAATAGGTCGTCCTATTAAGAGATGAGTTTCTGCATATTTTGAGTCTGTAATTGCTTTATTGATTAAGTTTTCATAAGCCTCTAAGGTTGTAAAACCCTAAGAACAGTTTGTGTTCTTCGTCTAATCAAACAGATTAGAGGTGATTGTAATTGATGAATTCAGCAATACAAACAGTCTTGATTAATTCCTGTGTGTTTATTTATTATTGATTCTGAAAGTTTTTGTCAAAATAATTAAGTGTTATTCCACAAACTTCTTGATTAAACTTTGATTCAAAGCAAGATTATTGATTTATACTCTGATAAATTCAAATCAGTTAGTCTTGGTAATTCATATTTTAGATCCTGACAAGTGGTATCAGAGCCAGGTTTGTCAAACCAGGTTGTTCAAATCAGGTTTTTCAAACCAGGTTACTCTTTGTTTTTCAAAGTCAAAAACTTTCTTTTAAATTTTTAATCTTTTACAATGGAATTTGAAAATAGCAGCAGTGGATCTGGGCAAGGACTCAAAGTGCCTATGCTCAAGCCCACTGAGTTTGAGATGTGGAAACTCAGGATTCAACAGCATATTCAATTCATTGATTATGCCATATGGGAAGCTGTTGAATTTCCTCCTGTAGTTGATCCAGAACTTGATGATGAGGGGAAACCAGTCAAAACTCCTCCAAAAACTGAACTTGAAAGGAAGGCTAGAATGAATGAAGTGAAAGCACTTACACTATTACAAATAGCCATTCCTAATGCTTATCAACATCAGTTCAAAAAGTTTTATACTGCTCACTCTCTTTGGAATGACTTAGAGAAGAGGTTTGCTGGTAATGCCAGTACCAAGAGAAATCAAAAGGACCTCTTGAAACAGCAGTATGAAAACTTTTCTGGTGGCAAGAATGAAAACCTTACTCAAATCTTAACGGATCCCAGGCTCAAACCTGTTGTAGCTATGTTGGACCATCAAATGTCCATCATTGCTGCACAGGGAGCTCAAATTTTTGCTCTCAGGCAGGCAGAGGCTGCTCAAAATAAGCGTATGGATTATCTACACAGAGGCTTCACTCTCTGTGGAAATAAAATTGCGAAATTAGAGCAGATGATTCAAACCCAAGGGGCAAAGGTTGTGGGTCCTTCTGACCAAACCAATGCTTCCAAAAAGGGGGAGAATCAGGAGGTTCCCAAATCAGTCCAAGCAGCTCCAACAACAACAACAGTCCAAGCAGCACCAACAGTTCCAGTTTCTAGGCTAGCAGTCCTAACAGCTTCTCAAGTTGTTAGCCTAGAAACTCATGCTGCTCCTTCAAAAGCCACTGGATTTGTGATCAGAGAAGGAATTCAAGCTTCATCAAGCACAGTCCAAGCTACAACATCTGCTACAAAAGACAAGGGCAAGGGCATTCTCATTGAGTCTCCAAAGCATAAATTTTCCTCAAAAGAAGCCCAAATTGCCTTTGATGCTGAAGTTGGCAGAAAAATAGCTGAAGAACAAGACAAAGAATTAGAGCAGCAAGCCCAAACCCCAATGGATGATGATGAGACTTTAGGTGATTACTTAAAGGGGTTTGTGGTCAAGCAAGGAGCAAGGAAAAGAAAGATGCCAACAGGGCACTCCAAGGCTGAGCATAGAAGATTTCTTATCAATTTTGCCTTTGCAGCAGGTATTCCAAAGAAAATGGCTCAGTCCATGTCTACTGAAAGGCTGCAGGAGATTCATGATAAGGAGATGGACAAAAGACAGAGAACACAAGTCTCTCCAGAAGCTCAACCATCCCAAGAAGTCCAACCATCAACCCAATCAGTCCAAGCTGAAGCTGGTGCCAGTGCACCTGCTCCCTCTGATCAAGAAGTTGTCTCTATTCCTTCATCGGTTAAAAGGGTGCTCTTTGAGCAACAACTACAAAAGGCTATGGAGATAGAGCAGCTGATTGATCAGCATGATTTTACAAAGCCTCAAATCAACTACTGGTTTGCTAAGTCACTGGATGACCGTGACTTGAGAATGAAGTTTGTAATCAGAAGAGAGTCTGGACCTGAAGAGGAGTATGACACTTTTTGGCAGATAGTACAGAAGCTGACCAGAGATGAATTGATAAAGATGTACAATATAGGGTCAGTTACACAAGTGAGGTCTGCTCTTCCACAAGTCAAGCAACTCATCAAAGATCTAAGTACAGTGGTTGACCCTGAGTTTGCAAGACAAGAGATAGAAGATGCTGAAAAGAAAGGGAAAAAGATCAAGTAGATTGATCTGTTTGTTAAGTCAAAGACATTCAGAATCAAATTCACAGATGGATCTGGTATCTTCTTCAATCTTGATTTTTACAATTTTTCAAAAGATATGCTGCTGCAAATTAAATCAGCTAGAATATCTTGTGATAAAGAAGAGATGAAGAAAGAATTTTTGAAGGCTATAGATCATAAACTTGCACAGTTGTGAGTTTTTGTAAGCCTTGGTTTGTAAATAACAGTTTACTTATTCATTTCCAATTCTTGTATAGAACTTAAAGTCTTGTGTAAAGAATTTAAGTTAGGGGGAGATTGTTGGGAAATAGTTTAAGTACATTCAAGCTGTTAGTTTAGACTTCTCAGACTGTTAGTAGATTTTACTTGTAAATCCAAAGTTCATGCTGCTAGTTGAAGAAACTCGAGCTGCCAGTGTAAAAGTTCAAGCTGCCAGAGCAAAACTACTCAAGCTGCTCAGTTCATACTGTCAAGAGATTCAAGATGCTCAACAGTTTCAGAAACAGAAAGTGCTGACTTTCAGGAAACGATTTCTACATGAAGATTCCAGCATATCTACAATCAAAGAAGTCATAGTTCGTCAAGGAAACATATCAAGAAGTAATATAAATACAGAGAATAGGTCGTCCTATTAAGAGATGAGTTTCTGCATATTTTGAGTCTGTAATTGCTTTATTGATTAAGTTTTCATAAGCCTCTAAGGTTGTAAAACCCTAAGAACAGTTTGTGTTCTTCGTCTAATCAAACAGATTAGAGGTGATTGTAATTGATGAATTCAGCAATACAAACAGTCTTGATTAATTCCTGTGTGTTTATTTATTATTGATTCTGAAAGTTTTTGTCAAAATAATTAAGTGTTATTCCGCAAACTTCTTGATTAAACTTTGATTCAAAGCAAGATTATTGATTTATACTCTGATAAATTCAAATCAGTTAGTCTTGGTAATTCATATTTTAGATCCTGACATTTATTATTTTTGTACATGTTACAAATGGCATCTCCAAGTCATTCCCATAATTCAAATTCTTCAGACTCTCATTCATCTTCAAACCATACACTTGTATCTAAACCCGTCCGATCTGCCTCTGTTACAAGGCCTTCACCGTCTACCATCATCCCCGACAATCAGCTTGTAAAACAAAAATATTGCCTTCCATTCAAAGATAATAATCATCGTCTGGATACTAAAGTCATTAAAGTCAGTCACCCCATCATTGTAGATATCCTCAAAGGAGGCCATCCTTTGGGATATCTTCTTCAATACAAACCATCAATCCCACAAGTCTACTTTCAGCAATTTTGGCATACTGTCAAATTTGTTCCAGCAGACGAAAACCAACATTTCAAGGTTACCATTGATCAGTTTAAATCCAAGATTACATCAGCCAGACTTCGCCACAACTTGTTTCTGCCAAGAAGGATTGACACAGTTAACTTTCCAGAGTTAGCAGATTTTGAAGACTTTGTGTCAGATGAGGTGTTAGTCCATGATCTCATATGCTTAGGATATTCGAAGGCACTCCCTAAGAGCTCAAAGTTTCATCGCAATGGCTTAAATGGAGAGTGGTACACTTTATTCGGTATCATTAATAGGTGCATGACATCTAAACACACCGGAATAGACAGATGCAGTATCCACTGTTAGGGATCTTCCACGGCATCGCTTTCAATAAGCACTATGTCTATGCACAATGCATCTGGGAAGATCTAAAGGAAATTGTGCTTGAAAAGACTACAAACAGATCCAGGAAGTTTGTTCCGCTTCAACGGTTCATTCAAATTCTAATCCGAGGGATCCTACGGGCAAACGAGAATATACCAAAACGAGCAAACTCTCAAAGATGCCCAGATTACATGATGATTAGTTTATATGAGGTGCCAGATTCTCCAAATGCAAACATAATGCCTATTCCAAAATCTTTATTAAAATATGCAGACCCGGAGAGTAAAAATGTGAAGCTGTATATAGAGACCCAAGAACCGGGTTCTCTTAACCAAGCAGTTATAGGAAGAGAGGAACTTCAGCAAGGGGCTGAAGTTCAGGGAAGCCGACAAGTGAGTAAGGGAGCAGAAGTTTAAGTGAGGGGTGGTGAGGAAGAAGCTGGTAGCTCAGATTCTGAACGTACGTTGTCGAATATACAAGAGGGAGCAGAGGAAGGTGATGATGATGATGATGGTGATTAAGGACATGATCATGATGAGGGAGGAGCCGCTTTAATGGATATTGTTCATATAGCTCAGGAGAGTGTGAGGGACGTCCTACACCTAGAAAGCCGGGATATAACCACATCTGCTGTTAGCTCCCAACAGGGAGTTAGCATTGAAGAAGTCAGTATCCCACTAACAAGTGCACACCCCACCATCCACTCAGTCTCCTCTCAATAGGTGACTGTTTCAATTGAGCACCGGGATGAAACACAACTCCTATTCGATAATCCTTTGGATTTGATGGATATTGAAATCAGTACACATCTGCCCGAGTGTACAACTTCAATTCAAGTACAGTGTCTAGATTCGAAACACCATAGGACACTTGAGTCTACTTCATTTGTTGAAGTAAGTGCGGTTGAAATTAGTGTTCCCGCCGGAACATCCTCAGTTACGGAAGCATTTGTTGCTCCGTCGCTTGAAGAGGGTGGAAGTCCAGTTAGAGCTACAACACTGCCAACTCTAAGCACTGGCCACACAGAGGTTCTTTTCACAAGTTCCACTGTTGTGTCAACTGGAAGTCTGAGTGACCAATTCGTGAATCTTTCCCCGTTTGTGACTGAAACAACTCTGAGCCAAGCTTTGAATGCTGCTGTTGCGGGAGTAAACAGTCATGTCTCTACTCAGTTATCTGAAGTAATGGCACAAATGACTAATATTCATTAGTTTTTGAAAGGTAAGTCAGTGGCTGAGGAGTCTCTAAAGCAATCTGATCCACATCAAGCTATTGACGAATTGGGGAAGAATTGAAAGATTTTGTATTTTAGCAGTTTGACGAAATGAGATAAAGAATGATCAGCTTGGAGAGTACTGTGATTACTGCGCTAGGCTGAGAGAGTAGCAGCAGTTGAAGAGACATGTAAGGCTCAAGCTTCATCATCAAAACACAAACATGATGAGCATGATGAAGACTCCGATGATGCTCCTCATGAGGGGGAGAAGAGGAGGAAGCTTGATGAGCCTGTACCGGGAGTTTTAATGATTACATATCCAGAGAAGGAAGCAGAAGTTAGAGAAAAGAAAGATGGAAGCTCAAAAGAACCTGTTGATGTTCAAAGTGAGATGGGATTGATTCTTCATGAAGATGTTCCAGTACCTTTGAACATTCAGTCAGAAATCTACAATTTTGAGGAGTATAACTATTCGGATGATGATAATCAAGAAGTTCAGGATCAGATGTTGATGATTCAAGCGATAGAAACTGAAGGTGAGAAAGAGGAGTATTATGAGTTATGAGATGATGATGATGTGATTTCTTTAACAGATATTGATTTTCAAGTTGAAAGGATTGAAGAAGAACAAGAGTTAGTTCAAGAGATTTTGAAAGAGTCTATACCAACACCGACGGTTGAAAAGCCTGAGGTTGTGGTTCAAGTTAAAGAGGAAGTAGAAGAGTTTCCAGTTGAAAATGTGATAGTTCAAGAAAGAGTGGAGTTGAATGAAGTTGAAGTAATGGAAAGGTTTTTCAACGAATATATTCTTGCTGATGAGTCACAGAAACAACACCGACTCAGGTTTGAAGCTCAATAGGTTATGCAGAGGGAAATAAGAGATATGCTCACATTTCTGAATAAGGATGAAATCAGTAAGAAGAAAGTTAGAAAGTTTGAATTATCTGCAAGACAGTCAGCTGATTTCATTAAGAAAAGGAACAAATTGCCCTATCTTGAAGATATTTTGCAGAAAAGAATTTTTTGTAAGAAACAAGCTGCTTGTACGTTTCTAAAGTTGTTTAGGGTTCTGGAGCCAAATATGCCAAATCTTGTCAACTATGCTAGTGTTTTGAGAAACAAGACGCAAGCAGTGGATAAAGTGAAGAGTGAATTCAGGATAGTTGATTTAATCAAAATTGAAAAAGACCGATTCGTTCAGATCTTCTATCCTACATTCACTGTCACAAGGGCTGATGGCAATATCTATACGTTCACTGAAGCAGACATGTTCAATATGCACCTGGTTGATATAGAAGATTTATTTGATGAATTGTGCCGCAACAAGAGAAATGAACACTGCAGATTTGCACTAAAGAAAAATTTTCACTTCATGCATACCAAACTGGTATTGATGTCTGTGCAAGATTTGCAGATTGGTGTCGAAAGAGGGATGAGGAAAATTAACATCACAGCTCCGAATCGAGAAATCAAGTTTGCAGGAGATTTAAAAGTTTCAAGATCTAAAATGTTACTACCTAAGATTAACTGGTTTGAATTGATCAGAGTATAAACCAATAATCTTGTATTGAATCAAAGTCCAATTAAGAAGTTTGCGGAATAACACTTAATTGTTCTAAGAAAAACTTTCAGAATCAATAACAAATAAATATAATTGAATAAACAAAATTGCTTGTATTGCTGAACTCAATGATTACAATCACCTCTAATCTGTTTGGTTAGACGAAGAACACAAATTGTTCTTAGGGTTTTACAACCTTAGAGGCTTATGAAAACTTAAACAAAAAGCAATTACAAACTTAAACGTGCAGAAAACTTGTTACAATAGAAAAACCTATTCTATGTACTTATAATGCTTTATAATTTGTTTCCTTGAAGGACTCTGACTTCTTTGATAGTATATATGTTGAAATCTTCGTGTAAATATCTCTTCCTGAATATCAGCACTTTCTGTTTATGAAACTGTTGAGCAGCTTGAATCACTGAGCAGCTTGAACAGAGCAGCTTAAATGAATTTACTCTGGCAGCTTGAACTTTTATACTAGCAGCTCGAACTTCTTCAACTAACAGCATGAACTTTGTACTTACACAGAAAATCTACTAACAGTTTGAGAAATCTAACTAACAGCTTGAACTACTTAGAATATTTCCCAACAATCTCCCCCTAACTTAAATTCTTTACATTAGACTTTAAGTTATATACAAATAAGGAAATAAAACCAAGTAAAACTATTATTTACAAACCAATGCTTCCAAAAACTTACAACTGTGCAAGTTTCTGATTGACTGCCTTCAGAAATTCTTTCTACAGATCTTCTCTATCACAATATATTCTCACTGAGCTCATCTGAAGTAACAAATCCTTTGGAAGATCATAAAATTCAAAATTGAGGTACATACCGGATCCATTTGCAAATTTGAGTCTGTAAGTCTTTGATTTGACAAACAGATCAACTTGTGCAATCTTCATCTCCTTGGCATCTTCTATATCTTTCCTTATTGACTCAGGATCAAAAATGCTTTTCAGATCTTTGATAGCTTGCTTGACTTGTGGAAGAGCAGATCTGACTTGGGTCACAGACCCAACATGATGCATTCTTGTAAGCTCATCTCTGGTCATCCCTTGGACTATATGCATTAAGCTCTTATACTCTTCCTCAGGACCAGAATGTCTTCTAACTACAAAACGATATCTTAAGTCAATGTTGTCCATTGGCTTAGCATACCAGTAAGTAATAAGAGGTTTTTTGAAGTCATGCTGGTCTGAGGACTTCTCAATATCCATCACTCTCTGAAGCTGATGCTCAAACAATATCCTTTTTACCTGATCAAGCTTTGCCTATGAAATTGTATCTGATTGAGGATTAGAAGCAGCAGCTTGAACAGAAGGAGCAGCATCACTCACACCAGCTTGAGCATTACTTATACCAACTTGAACTGGTTCTTGTTGACTTTGGACCTCTTGTGAGACTTTGGCTACCTTACGTTTTTCCATCTCTTTGTCATGGATGTCTTGCAGCCTCTCTGTACTCATGGACTAAGCCATCTTCTTTAGAATACCAGCTGAAAAGGCAAAATTGATCAAAAACTTTCTGTGCTCAGCCTTTGAATGCCCTGTTGGCATTTTCCTTTTCTTCTCATTCTGTTTGACCACAAACCCTCTTAGGTAATCACCTAAGGTTTCATCATCTTGCATTGGGACATGGGTTTGCTGTTCTAAAGCCTGATCTTGTTCTTCTGCTATCTTTCTGGCAATTTCAGCATCATAGGCAATCTGGGCTTCTCTAGATGAAAGTTTGTGCTTTGGAGACTCAATGAGAATGCCTTTGCCCTTATCCTTGGTTGCAGAAGATGTACCTTGAACTGTACTGATGGGAGCCTGAATTCCTTCTCTGGTAACAACGCCAGTTGTCCTTGTAGGAGCAGCTTGAGTTTCTAGGCTAACAGCTTGAGCAGCTGTTGGGACTGCTAGCCTAGAATCTTGGACTGTTGGAGTAGGAGCTGCTTGGACTGATGGAGCTGCTTGGACTGATGTAGGGATCTCCTGATTCTCCCCCTTTTTGGATGCATTGGTTTGGTCAGGAGGACCTACAACCTTTCTCAAGTGGGTTCGAATCAGTTGCTCTAATTTAATGATCTTATTTCCACAGAGGGTGAACACCTTATGGAGATAATCCATTCTCAGATTTTGAGCAGCTTCTGTCTGTCCGAGTGAAATGATTTGTGCCCCCTGTGTAGCAATAATGGACTGATAGTATTCCACTATTGCTACAACAGGTTGCAGCTGAGGATCCGTCAAAAGCATAAGTTGCAGACTAGCCTCAAAATCAGCAAACGAATGTGGTGCTTGTGATCTATCATTGGCAGGAATTCCAGAAGTAGAAACCTCTAGGCCCCTATGTTCTTGGTACTGGGGACTTCCAGATGGTGCTTGCACACCTTCTGTTGCCATTGTGTGGTCTTATTGATGTTGACACTATCCTGTGCCTCTTGTGCAGAAGCAACAGTAGTGTCAGCCACAGAGCCCATATGGACATCCTCTATTGGGATGTCCACCTCCAAATTGAGGTTGGGAGTGTCCTCAATGGGTGCCCTTTGGATATTCTGTGCAGAAGTGTCCTCCTGCATAGGGATATTTGGCTCTTGTAAGAGGGCTGAGGAGGAAGGAGCTCCTGAACCTCTTTTTCTTTTGTATAATATGAGTGGGGATGTGGGTTTAACAATAGGAACAGAAGGCATTTGAGTATCATGAGGAGTGGGTTGGGGTCCTGGGAGTGAAGCATTAATGTTAGGCTGAGCCTGCTCAGGACCCTCTCCTCTGTTTCTTGGAATAATGCCCAACATTGCAGAAGGCAATGGGACATCAACAGACAAAACATCGGCACTTGTTTTTAGAAGACGTTTTAGTGATGCTAAAGAGTGCCTATGGGAAACATGAATCCTTTTATGTACATTGAAATTACTGCAAGTTCTTGCAATAATTTCAGCCAAAAATCTAGGATACAGAAAAAATTTCCCATGTTTTAGGGCATGATGCCTTAGCATACCCTGGAAAATCATATTAGAAAAATTGAACTGTTGGCCCGTTGATAAAGACACTAAGGCAGTGGCTATATTTGATGAAAATTCCGACCAACCAGTTCTTTTTGGGCTTATGCATTGCTGAATAATATGTACAAGATACTTCCACTTAGGGGCAAAATTTGTTTTAAAGATAGTATAAGATTCAGCAGGTCCCCTATATCCAATGGTGTGAAGACCATTATGTAAGGCAGTAAGGGATAGGTCTGTTATACCTGAGGCATCTTGAAGATGCAGCTGTTGGCATATGATCTCCTCAGTGATAGAAACAGTGTTGCCATCAATTTTGGATGTCAAGGTTGTGATTCCATTAACGGTTTTGAGGGAGGCATGTTTCCAGAACTGTTCAATATGAGAGATGTAGATGGTGGGATTGATATTTAGGGCATGATGGATGTGGGATCTTCAAAGAAAGTCCATCATGTCGTGGAATGGTTAAAGATCAAAGTGTTTGAGAGAGTAGGGTAGGCAGTTGTGTTCTTTGACAAACTCCATTGATGATTGATGAATTAGGGTTTCAGTGATGTGCGAGGGAATTGCTCAGAGAATCGAAGAAAGGTTGTGGAAGATATTTTGCAACTGGTAGTTACAATAGAACGAAACTCGAACCTTTAAAGGTTTCGAAAATATCTAAACCCGCGCACACACTTATGGAAATTACCAGATTACCCTGCACACTTTAACAGATCAAGTGAAACAACTAACAGTCCGAGAAAATGAACTAGCAGCTTTAGAAAAGACTCAAGCTGTTAGTTGAAAATTAAGCAACTGCTAATGAAATAGTGACTCCCCCTTAATCAAGCATATGTAATAGATATAGTTTTCATAAAATAAGAGAGATTAAAGAAAAACAAATTAGTCCATATTAACCATGCCAATATTTGATACTAGGAAGGTGAATCTTCCTACATGAAATGGTTTTGTAAATAGATCAGCTAACTGATCATCAGTATGAATTTTGGTAACTTGGATTAATTTCTTCTCATTACAGTCCCATATAAAATGAAATCTAATGTCTATATGCTTGGTTTTGGGAAATTTCACTGGATTTCGTACAATGCTAATTGCACTTAAGTTGTCAATGTAAATGGGAGTGGATAGAAAATTCATACCATAGTCTCTCAGTTGATTCTGAATCCACATCACTTGGGAGCAGCAACTTGCAGCTGCTACATATTCTGCTTCAGTAGACGAAGTGGAGACAGTTGTTTGCTTTTTGCACTGCCAAGAGACCAATCTTGCTCCCAGATATTGACATCCACCAGTTGTGGATTTTCTGTCAATGTGGCACCCTCCATAATCACTGTCAGAATAGGCTGTTAATTCAAGAGGAGAGTCTTTAGGATACCAGAGGCCCAAATGTGGTTGGCCTTTGAGATATCTAAAGATTCTCTTAACAGCAACCAGATGGGAGTCCTTTGGAGAACATTGAAACCTGGCACAAACACAAACAGCAAACATAATATCAGGTCTAGAAGATGTTAGATACATAAGAGATCCTATAAGGGATCTGTATAGATGAATGTCCACATCTATTCCATCTTTGTCCGTATGAAGCTGCTTGTGAGGATCCATTGGAGTACTTGCAACTTTGGTATCTTTGTACCCAAACTTTTCTAGTATGACTTTAACATACTTTGATTGACTTATGAAGAGTCCTGTGGGCTTCTTCTTGACCTGCAATCCTAGAAAGAAGGTGAGTTCTCCCATTGAACTCATTTGAAACTTTTTGTGCATCAAAGCCTCAAACTCTTTGCACAGACTTTCATTGGTTGACCCAAAGATAATATCATCAACGTATATCTGTACAAGCAGAATCTCAGATTTGATGGACTTGGTGAATAATGTTTTGTCCAGAGTACCTCTCTTGAATCCATTCTACAAAAGGTATGATGACAAAGTGTCATACCATGTTCTAGGGGCTTGGTGGAGTCCATAGAGGGCTTTGTCTAGTTTCTGGACTCTGTCTGGATACTTAGACCTCTTCTTCAATTGTGCCATACAGAAAAGCAGACTTCACATCCATTTGATACACTTTGAACCCTTTGAAGCTTGCATAAGCTAGGAACAGTCTGATGTGGAGCAAAGACGTCATCATAGTCTATTCCTTCCTCTTGAGTGTTCCCTTGTGCTACTAGTCTTGCTTTGTTCTTGATGACTATCCCTCCCTCATCCTTCTTGTTTCTGAAAATCCATCTTGTACCAGTGGCTCTCTTTCCTTTAGGAAGATCAACTACTGTCCGTACATTCTGAATCTTGAATTGTAGAAGCTCTTCCTGCATTGCCTCAATCCAAGATGAATGTTTCAAAGCTTCTGATGCCTTTTTAGGTTCTAGCTGAGACATGAAACAGGCATGTTCAAATGCAGCTAGACTAAATTTAGAAACTGTTGGTTCAGCAGCAGTAGTCTCCTTGTGAACCATTGTCCTTGTTTGCACAGGTGTGCGTGGATCACCCATTATTTGAATGAGAGGATGATACTTGTGAACCCTGAGTGTAGGCTCTCTATCTGTCTGAAAAGAGGTTCCAAGATTTGTATCATCTCCATCAGGACCAATTGATGGTTCAGCGTCTGGAACAGCTTGACTTGAATCTGGGACTGTTTCCCTTTGTGTTGGAGCTGTTCTCTCAGGACTTGGGAGTTGCACTTCATTGTCTGGATTTGAATCATGTTGAGCATTCAGAACCCCTAGAAGGTCACAAGACAGAAGTGGTATAACTGTATACTCATCCCATTTATTTTAATCTACAGCAGTTTGAAACTTTGTGCCAACAGCTTGATCATTTGTGCTATTAGCATGAGAATTTGCGTTGACAGCTTCAATCCTGTTTTTATCAAATTCTGCAGTATACACAACAAAGCTAAGAAAATTTGTTAGTGAGTCTAAATCAAACAACCAATCAGGACCAGTGCCTTTGACATTTGCGGTATTTTAATTAAATTTAACATTGACACTTTCTTCAATGGTTTTAGACACACTGTTATATACTCTATAGGCTTTGCTCTGATTTGAGTATCCTACAAAGAAACCTTCTTCAGCCTTACTTTCAAACTTCCCTAAGTGAGTCTTAGTGTGAAGAATGGTACATGGATATCCAAAAGACTTGAAAAAGGCTATTAAGGGTAGTCTATTATGGAATAACTCATATGGAGTTTTTCCTTGTGATTAAACAACCTGAACCATATTTAGAACATAACAGGCTGTATTAACTGCTTCTGCCCAAAAGGTCATTGGGAGTTTTGAATCAGCTAGCATGGTTCTAGCAGCCTCAGTTAATGTTCTGTTCATTCTTTCAGCTACACCATTTTGCTGTGGTGTTCTTGGTGCACTATATTGCCTAGCAATACCTTTGGACTCACAAAAACTGTTTAGGATATGGTTTTTAAACTCAGTTCCATTGTCTAAACTTATCACCTTAACTTTTGAGTTGGATTGGTTTTCTATCTTAAGAATAAATGACTTAACCAGCTCAGCATTTTCATCTTTAGACCTAAGAAAGTAGACCCAAGTAAATCTGGTGAAATCATCAACAATGACTAAACAGTAAGCCCTTTTATTCAAACTCAAAACAGATGTTGGACCAAATAGATCCATATGAATAAGATGAAGAGCAGCTGAGATTGAATTTACTTCTTTAGCCTTATGAGAAGTTTTGTGTTGCTTGCCTTTAAGACATGCTACACAATGATCATCACATATGAACTCCTTTTGTGGTAAACCTCTTACCAAGTTCTTTTTGACTAAAACATTCATGGATTTGAAGTTCATGTGACACATCCTTCTGTGCCAAAGAGCAGACTCATTGGATGATGCTTTGGATATCAAACAACTTAAAGTACTTGATTTGGATAAAAGTTCTGTGTCCAAACAGTATACATTGTCCTTTCTTGGTGTTCTTAGTAAAACAAGATTTTCAGGAATTGTAAAATCTTTTGAAAGGACAATGCACTCAGAATCTGTAAACAAAACAATATTTTGTTTTTCATAGATTTGAGACACACTCAATAAGTTATACTTAAGCTGTTCAACATACAAAACATCATTGAAAATCCTGTTGCCTGCATTAACAGTACCTTTACCTGTAACCTTACCTCCTTTGGAGTTTCCCCCAAATGCAACAAACCCTCCTTCAAAGCCTTTGAAGTTTGACAAGCACTCAGAATTGCCTGTCATGTGCCTAGAGCATCCACTGTCCAAATGTCATCTTGTTTTATGTTGTGACCTGTGGTTGCTCTGCCCAAATAAAAGCTTAGTTAGTAGTGGAGTAAACCCAAACCAAGTTGGTTTTGGGTTGTCCTTGTGCATTGACATAACTAAACACTGTTTTTGACTTCTTATACTTAGTGAGATCCATTGATGGATTCTGTGGGGAGTATTTAGTTAGTACATGAGGTATCCAGGTATTTTGTCCATCCTTTGCTTTAACAGTCTCAGATGATCCGTTACCAGTTCCAGTTTTATGCTTAGCAGTTTGAACTGTGTTTTTAGTGCTAACAGCTTCAGGATTTGCACTAATAGTTTCAACACTAGGCTTAGCAGTTTGAACATGTGTATTAACAGTTTGATCTGAGGATTTGTCTTTAACACACCATATTTGTTTAAAACTTGATTTAGGCTTTGCCAAAACTTGTTTTTGGTGTGTGGACTGTTTTTTATTAACTTTTGAGAACCTGTGATCAACTTTTTCTTTGGAACTTATGCAGCCGGAAGTTTGGCCTTTGAATTTTTTGAATTTTTTGAATTTGTCTTTTTATGAATCACAGTCTGTTTTGCAACAGATGATTTATAAAAGCAATCCCTGGCCAAGTGATTTTTTCTGCCACAATGGAAGCATTTTTTGACTGTTTGGATTGGAGAACCAGTTTTATTGGATAATATCTAGTTCTTGTTCCTTTGATTTCCCCTTACATGCTGTTGTTTTGGAAACTTTTGGACACCATGCTTTTGGCATGTGCAGATTGGAACATTTTTACCCTTTTTATTATTCTTTGATGAAGATGCAGTGTTACAGTTAAAAGGTACAGAAACCTGTGGAGCAGCATTGCATATACTCATATTCTCCTTTCCTTTCTTATTGGGGATTTGGATTTCTATAGGTGCACTCATTGTTTTGGGTTCTTTCTCAACTTCTGTGCACTCACAGTCTCTATTTTGAATCAGATCTTCTTTGGATTCAGGACTATTTTCAAGGATAGGATCTACAGTGGTCATACACTCATCTAATGGTTCATTAACAAGCCTATCAGCAACTTCACTCATTGGATGAATGTATTTGTTGTTGTATGGAGGTGGAGTGGCTCTGTATCCTATACCTTCTTTGGGATTGAGCTGAGATTTTACCCTATCTTTAAATTGGACTTCCATTAGGTGTTCCAGCTTTTGATTTGCCAATTTGAAATTTCCTAGATCTATATTGACAGATTCTAGTTTCTTATTTGCCTCTAACACCTTTTGTTCAGTCTCATCTAATTTTTTAATTAGGGATTCTATTTTCTTGTTCAGCTCCTTTTTCTCCCACTCATGATATGTTCTATCATGTCCCATTTGAATCTCATTATCCTTATAGTCATTGATCTGTTTTTCAAGATCTTCTATGGCCTGCATGTATTCATATCTCCTTTCTTCCATCTTAGCTAGAGTTTTACACATGCTCTCATTATGATCTCTGTACTTTTTAACCATATTTTTTAATGTTTGAGAGCAGAGTTTAGAATTTACCTCAGATGGTAGTTCAGTGGAGGTGACATTTCATGTTTCTGCCGTTGGAGCTTGATTTTGAAACTCTTCCTCTGTCTGATCACTCCAATCAAACACATTGTCTTCTTGAGAGACAAGTGCTTGTGATGATGAAGCCTGATTAGTTTGCTGAGGTCTTGGTGGCTGTTGAACTTGAGATCTGCATTCTCTGGCAAAGTGGCCAAGCTTGTGACATTTAAAACACTCAACTTTTGACTTATCAATAGCTGGTTTGCCTTCTGCTCTTGCTTGAAAGTTGGATCTGCCAGTTCTTTTCAGAAACCTTTTGGCCCTCATGATCAGCATTGCATGTTGCCATTTCAGATCCATCTCTTCTAGGTCATCTGGATGAATCTGTTCTAGATCTTCAGCATTTAGAGCAAACAGTCCATCATCGGCAACAAAAGCTTCATAGTGAGCTTCAGTAGAGTTACCATCACCACCTGAAAAGGAATCACTGCAATTTGATTTTTCAGATGACAGTAGAGCAGTGTTGTGATTATAAGAAAAAGATTTCTCTTTAGTGTCAATCTCAGTTTCAAACACTCTCAGACTGTTGTACAGATCATCCAACTCTATTTCATCAAGAGTGTCTTTTGTTCTCCATTGAGCAGCATAGACTGTCCACTCCTCACCAAGAGATCTAAGGAATTTTCTGTTGACTTCATCTTGATCCAGGCTGACTTTTGCACTCTCCAATTCACTTATTAGTTTGTTGAACCTATCAAAGATTTGAGTAAGGTTTTCATTCTTCCCACCAGAAAAGTTCTCATACTGCTGTTTCAAAAGTTCCTTTTGATTTCTCTTGGTACTGGCATTCCCATCAAATATTTTCTCTAAAGCAATCCAAAGAGAATGAGCAGTATAAAACTTTTTAAACTGATGTTGATAAGCATTAGGAATGGCTATTTGTAGAAGTGTAAGAGCTTTCACTTCATTCATTCTAGCCTTTCTTCCAAGTTCAGTTTTTGAAGGAGTTTTGATGGGTTTGCCCTCAGCATCAAGTTCAGGATCAACTGCTGGAGGAAATTCAACAGCTTCACATATGGCGTAATCAATGAATTGAATATGTTGTTGAATCCTGAGTTTCCACATCTCAAACTCAGTGGGCTTGAGCATAGGCACTTTGAGTCCTTTCCCAGATCCACTACTGCTATTATCAAATTCCATTGCAGAAGATTAAAAATTCTAAAAGAGAACTTCTGACTTTGAAAACAAAGAAAGACCTGTGGCTCTGATACCATTTGTCAAGATCAAAAATGTTACTACCTAAGATTAACTGGTTTGAATTGATCAGCATATAAACCAATAATCTTGTATTGAATAAAAGTCCAATTAAGAAGTTTGCGGAATAACACTTAATTGTTTTTTGAAAAACTTTCAGAATCAATAACAAATAAATATAACTGAATAAACAAAATTGCTTGTATTGCTGAACTCAATGATTACAATCACCTCTAATCTGTTTGATTAGACGAAGAACACAAATTGTTCTTAGGGTTTTACAACCTTAGAGGCTTGTGAAAACTTAAACAAAAAGCAATTACAAACTTGAACGTGAAGAAAACTCGTTACAATAGAAAAACCTATTCTATGCATTTATAATGCTTTCTAATTTGTTTCCTTGATGGACTCTGACTTCTCTGATAGTAGATATGCTGGAATCTTCGTGTAAATATCTCTTCCTGAATATCAGCACTTTTTGTTTATGAAACTGTTGAGCAGCTTAAATCACTGAGCAGCTTGAATGAATTTACTCTGGCAGCTTGAACTTTTATACTAGCAGCTCGAACTTCTTCAACTAACAGCATGAACTTTGTACTTACATAGAAAATCTACTAACAGTTTGAGAAATCTAACTAACAGCTTGAACTACTTAGAATATTTCCCAACAAAAAGAGTATCAAGTCATACTGGTCAAGCATCCTACGGTCATGTACAAAGACAGAAATAAAAGGTTAAGAGCTATGAGGAGCGTTGACCTCAACAAATTTTCTTATGGTACTTTACAAAAAGTTTTGAGTGGATTGAAGGGAAAACTGGCTTCTGACAGAAAGTGGAAAACTAAGAAAGGAGCGCTATCTGTGAATGATAGAAGATTGATGGTGGAGAGTATATCCAAGATTGAATGGAGGCTTTCAGACTGGAAAAGCATCAGAAGATCTGAGCTAAAGCTGGGATTATCTACCTGAAGACTTTGCTTATTCCATCAAAGGGGGAGATTGTTGGAATGTATATTGTTGATGTAATACAAAGTCTAGGGTGTGTTTTGTAATTAGTTAATAGTTGTAAAAATGTATATAAATAGTTGTTTAACTTTCAAATAGAATATAGATCTGACAGATAGAAATTTGTACGCACTGATTTCCAGATCTAGGGCTACAGTGAACGAAGATTCCATTCTCCATTCTGTAATCGTTTTGTCATCAATCAAAGCATTCGGTCAGTGTTAATTGTTTGATTGTTCTTGATAAATTGTTGTTATTGATTGATTGTTAGGAATCTATATTTCACAAAACTTGTGTCTGATAAGGTCGTACGAATTTATGGCTGATAATTGCAGGTGCATCACCATCTGCCTTCGACAAAACCCCTGTCCTGTAGTCCAAAAACAAGTACATATGAACTTAGCTCTGATAAGTTCATACGAACTTATTTGCATGGGCTTGGGCCATTAACAAACTTAAGGGTTATATCATGAACTTATGTTCTATAAATCCATACCATTTTCAGAATTGGTAGATTGGTTTTGGTAGACGATTTTGTGAGCAACAAAGCGAATAGAGGAGCTATACATCTTGTGGGGTCGATATTCGTTCGGCTAGCATCGTGTTTGGCTCCGTGTTCCTGTGTGGTTGTTCGTGTTCGATCCGTTAGCGTTGAACGAGGATTTCGCACTCGTTTGACGACGTCACGCCTTGATAGATCCGATAGGGGTGGACCTTACAAGTGGTATCAGAGCCTTACATTGAGTGTTCTTCGTGTTCTTCATGTTTCATTGAACATTCAAAGGTTTCTTGTCGTATTTCCGGATAATACACGATTTTTTCAAAGTTTCTACGTTGATTTGATCAGTTTTTCTAGTCTATAATCATCTTAGTTACTTACTCTGTGGGATTCATAGTTTTTATCCTTAAATGCATTGAATTAATCCGAGTTTTTGAAAAATTCAATTTTTAGGCTCCGTCACGAACTTAGTGGAATTTAGGGCATCACGAACTTGTCAGTGATAGGCTCCTTCACGAACTTGTGGCGCACGAACTTATAAGTTTTAGGGTTCTACGAACTTAACTTGCTAAGTTCGTACGAACTTGCTAAGTTTTAGGATTCACGAACTTGTGGTCTCACGAAATTTATTTTAAACGAACTTAATTTAGAAAAACGAATTTAGTTGTAACTTCGTACGAACTAATCATAAGTCCGTACGAACTTACTTAAAATATATTTTAAAAGTTGATTAAAATTAAGTTTGTGAAACAAAAGTATTCGAGAATGTCTAGTTTACACAGATTCATGGAAATGGATCACAAGGCGAATAAATCGAACTCCCCACCAAAGCTTATGAAGATTGAGGATTATTATTGGTGGAAGGATAGGTTTGCAGACTTCACTCTTTACAATGACATGCGAATGTGGATCTGTATTGACGAAGGGTATGTTCCCCCTATTCAGGAACTCGAAGGCAGGATGAAAGTTCTTTCTTATCATGAAATGAAGGATGAGGATAAGAAAATTTATGAAGCTAAGATCGAACCTTATCTTCCATTAGTATGTCTTTACCTCTGGAAATTGTGCATACCTTCAAACATCACCGAACCTCGAAAGAACTTTTGGAGACATTAGAGAGAAGCTATCATGGAAATCCTCAACTAAGGAAGGGGAGAACTGACTTGTTGAAACAACAATTTGCAATCTTCAAGAGTTTCAGAAATGAGAGCTTATCGATTTTATCATCTCTTGACTAAACTGGATAATCACAGAGTTGATTATAGAGAACCAGAAAAGATTAACAAACTTCTTGATGCTTTACCGTCAAAGTGGGAGATGTACACCACTTTCTTAAAGCATGATCAGGAGAAGCTAGATACTCTTTCTCTTGAGGAAGTTACTGGGATGCTAAGAGCTCATAACTTCAAGTAACGAAAGAAGGAGATGGAATATGATCAGGCACAAGATCCTGAGATGTACTTTGATAAGTCTAAGCCATCCACTTTTAGTGCAACTAAGTCTGGAGGAACAGCTTTCTCTACTAGGGAACTAGAGGGCATACCAGGAGAAGGAGAAAAATCTAATGGTAGGGCCATTCTAGGTTTCTCAAAACCAGATGATCAGCCACCGAGTTATCCTTCAGGATCACCATCTCAGGGATACACGAAAATTCCAGTGAGTGCTAAGACTGCTGAGGAGCAACTCAAGCTTGTAGCATCATTTGTAGCAGTTTACTGGAACTGTATTCAAGGGAAGATCAATGATCCAACACTTTTGAAAGAAGACTATGATCAGGTGAATCCTGATGATTTGGAACAGATGGACCTACAATGGCAATTGGCCATGGTCACACAGAGAGTCAAGAGGTTCATGAAAAGAACAGGAAGAAATCTAAGTGTGAACAATGTAGGATTTGATAACTCAAAGGTCAAGTGTTACAATTGTCAGGGGTTGGGACACTTTGTTAGAGAGTGTCAAAGACCCAAGATGAATAATTATCATAACTCGGGACGTCAAAATTCTACCGGCTCAGGAATCAGGGTTCAGTGGCTGGTTTACTCACTAAGGTATCTTCTAACAAACAGTTAGATGGTACATATGATGGGAATACACATCCTGAGGCTAACACTAGAGCTTTCATGGCTGAAATGATAGAAACAAATACGGGAGTAGAGGAAGAAAAGGAAGAGGATATCCAACAGTCTGATTCAGATACATTTGAACTAGAGAACACTGAGAAGCTGACTTCTTTGGAGTTTGCAGCTCAGATGGCCAACATCGAATTTGACTGAAAAAAGGTAACTCTTATCTTTTCTACTTTTCATGATTTATTTGTTTTATGTACTACTTTGAATGATAAACTAAATTTAGTACTAGAGACACATTCATCAATGACTGCTCAAATCCAAGCATTAAAATCTGATAATGCTAGTTTATTAGACATCAAGGAAGATCTTAAGGCTAAACTGAAAGCTGATGCTGAAGACATGATTATTCTAAAAGACAAGTTAAGTGAACAATGTGTCTGGAATGAACTGATTTATGAGCATATAGAGTCACTAACCAAAGAGATCTCCCTAAAAGATAAAGAACTAGCAGATGCTAGGGTTAGGGTGGCTGAGGCAAACAGCAAAATTGAAAAGTTTAGGAATTCGTCCTTGACTTTGGGCAAAATAATCGATTCCCAGAGACAGTCCAAGAAACCGACTGGCCTAGGTTATCAAGATGTGCCTCCATCATTCAATAGGAACTATGTACTCACTCCTCAGGATGAGACATGGAATCTGTTAAATCAGAGGAAGTAAATGTAAATGAGCCAGCTAAAGTGTCAACACCTACTCCTTAGGTTAAAGAAAAGAGTACAGTTTATGGAGTCTAGTAGTATGCCAAAACTAGATAAAGCTGAAACTGTAAGTGATAAAAAACAAGAGGAGATGGGCAAGACAGTTGATACGAACAATCAGGATACTAGTGAGGCACCTAAGACAAAGAGTGCATATAAGAAGTCAATTGATAAGATGTCTTCTTTTAGTGTCCTGAGAAAGGTCATGTTGCTTCAGGTTGTCCCTATAAGAAAACTGAGTCTAAACCGAACAAAGGGAAACAAGAACAACCTACCTTGAAATCAATGACTGGTGATGCGAGAGTGAATAGTTCTCAACGTTCGGAGAAAAACTCTAGTGTGATGTCACGATTAGGGAGTAGACAAAACTTGTGTATCCCAGACAAAATGAAAGACATAGGAATAATTTACCGAATAGATTCCCAAGTCAATTAAGGTCTGGCCCCCAACCTATCCTTAGGAATCGTACACCAAATAGGAGTCACACCCCTGTTAGGTCTCATACTCCAAATAGACATCAGACACCAGGTAGAGCCTAGAACTATCATAATGAGATGTACTACAACAGGAATTATTCTAGGGCTAAACAGCAAAGACCAATCCAAAGGCCAAGAGTGGATGTTAATCACTCGAATTCACAACGTGTTCTTGATCTAAAACCCAAGTCACCTGAAGGGAGAGATGGGTATTTGAAAGAATTCACGTTTGTGGATGAAAACGTTATTACCAAGTCAGTCATGGTTTGAGTTCCCCGTGATAACTAACTTGTTTTGTTTCATGTGCAGGAGTCAGCTACTGGTCCAAGCAACAAATGGTATGTGGATAGTGGTTGCTCTCGACACATGACAGGGTAGAGAAGTCTATTGACATACATCAAAAGCGGCAATAAAGGATTTGTCTCATTTGTTGGGAAAAAAGGAGGCGATATCACTGGATTAGGAATGGTCACTAATGGGAAAATCACACTCGAGCAAGTCTACAATGTTGAAAAGCTTGATTATAATCTCATTAGTGTCTCTCAGATCTGTGATAGGCAACATTCAGTACATATACTGTGAAGGATCCACTAGTACTAAAGCCTGGAGTTAGGATTCCTGAAGATTGGATAATGATGAGGGCTTCAAGGAAGAATAATCTGTATACGATGGACATGTCCATAGTAGAATCTTCGGTGGGATCTACATGTTTGTTATCCAAAACTTCAGAATCAGAATCCTTGTTGTTGCACATGCGAATGGCTCACCTGCACTTAAGGAAGATGAACTTCATTACTAACAATGGCCTTATGCAAGGTGTTCTAATGAAGAGTTTCCAATTTGAAGACAAGTGTGTGCCTTGCAAGAAAGGGAAACAACACAAGAAGGCACACAAAGCAAAGACTTAGAACTCTATTTCCTCCACCTTTGATCTGCTACATATGGATCTCTTTGGTCCAAACAACAAAAGGAGTATAGGTGGAAGTTGGTATTGTTTAGTTATCACTGATGATTACTCACGATTTTCTTGGGTTTTATTTTTAGGTTCAAAGGATGAAACAGCAGGCACCACTACAACAAAATGAAGCTAAAGCAACATGGGAAAAGTGTTGTGTTAGGCCTTAAAAGTGTTGCTATAGGCCTAATGCGACACTTTATGTAGTGCCACCTTAGCCAACGTCGCCTTAGGTCTAAAGCGACACTTTCACTAGATAATGCAACACTTTTCAAAAGTGTTGCCATTATTTTATAAATGCAACACTTTTTAATGCAACACTTTTTATATTCTAAAGCAACACTTTTAAATGTGTTGCCATTTTTTATAAATGCAACACTTTTTATACTCTAAAGCAACACTTTTAATTTATTGTTACCAACTTATAGCAACACTTTACTTATCAATTGCAACACTTATCAAATGTTGTCATTATGTAAATGCAACACCATTAACAATCTATTGCAACACTTTATTATTGTTTTAAATTATATAAATGCAATATATTCTAGACAAAAGAAACACATTCATTATTTTTTAAATTTAATGCGAATACAAATATTTATTTAATTGCTTCGTTAATTTTTTTCAACTTACATTTAAATTTAACAAAAATAATATCATTTCATAACATATCGATCAAAAAGTATTTCAAGTACATAAATGTCTACAACTAAAATAAGGTTCATCAAATGTATAAGCGATACAACAAAAAAGTAAATTACAATCTTAGGAATGCATATTCAATTCCTCTTCTTGTAATTTCTTCCATACGAAATCAACGCTTATCATGCACAACTCTCCTTCTATCAATCACCTTCACAAAAAATCTGCCCAAAATAGCAATCAACTTTCATGAAACTGCATAATATGGCAACAAACTTTCAAATTAAGTCACTTTTCGATGAAACTTTCACAACACCTTAAAAATCTTCTAAAACAGCATATCTATAAAAATATTACACTTCCCACATTAAATTTGTATTTTTACTCGTTAAACTACAATTCTTTGCATAAAATAACAAAAAACTTTCGTTTGACGTCCAATTTTAACGATACTTTTTGTAACAAGTCTAAAATCCTTAGAAAAGACCAAATATATATACATATTTCATCATTCATTGATATTTCATACTTTTGGGCATTAAAGTACCAAAAGTTTGTTTAAAATAGCAATGAACATTCATGTGATGTTGGATTTCGATGATTCTTTTTGCAACACATCCTAAATCCTTTAAAGACATCAAACTTATATAATTATTTCATCATTTATTGCTATTTCGTAATTTGGTATATTAAAGTCTCATTTATTCATTATTTGACTTTTAAAAGCAAAATAAGAGACTTTTGTTAACTTCATCAATTTTGAAAACTCTATTTAAGTATTTTAACCATATTTAAAGTTTAGAATTACCTGAGAATAGAGAGTGTTACATCAGTGCTCGAACCCTTCCATAAACCAAGAATAGAAATTTGTTGAATCTCTTCAGAACCAATGTCAATCAGGTGTGTTCATTAGAACAAAATTTCAGCGAGTCAATCACTAATGTTAATAAAAAGGAAGGGATTAATAATACATATCGAACAACAAAGGACTTTGATTATACGATCCTGTGCAATTACTTTATATAAGCTTACATCCAAAGGACTTTGAACATGGACCAAGGCTAAGTATGTTGTAGACCTTAAGACCAATTAAGTTTGGCCAATGGCCACTTAATTGTGATCAATTAACCAAAAGCAGGTTGCTGTCCACCGGTTCACAGCTCGCATTTTGCCATTTCGTTCCTAGTATAATCCAAGTTTTATGATGGTTTTAATGGCTAAATGTGTGTTGAATCATTAGGAAATGTTTTAGGAATTTATATGCAAGTTTATGAGTCCATAATATGTGTGAGTCAAGGCTTAAACGATGGAATTGCAGCATCGAAAGCATCCATAACAGCAGCTGCATTGTTGTGCAGTCCAAAAATGCAACAGCTTTCATGGAGTTTTTGGTGCTGCAAAGACACCTTTTCAGCCTCAATTTAAGCAACAAATGGACTCCAAATCCTTGCATATTAATCCATAAACATCTAGCAATGAATTCAACACACATTTAGATATTTAAATCAACACTAATCTATGGTAATACTTAGCTTAAAATGAAAAATTGCGGGTTGTGAAATAAGGAACAACAACCATTTTGTGAGGGAAATCCTTGGAATGTTGCATAAGTTCAGACATAATATATGTACATACAGACTCCTAAAACACTTCCCATTGATCCTATATGTATTTGGCTTATGGGAACTCCTATGCCTCCAATGACACAATTCGGCGGTCTTGTGGTACTGGTGCTGAATTTAAAGACCGGTACGAAAAAACCATAGGATTCTTAAATCCAGAAAGACGTCATCCTACATGTATGCCAATGTCCAGTAGCAAACAAAAGGCACGTTTCCAACAAATATAGCTAATTAAAAACAGTCTAAAAAAAGAGGAACCATAGATGCATTTTATACGATTACATCGGTTGCACAAGAACAGAAGAATTTTTAGAACAAACAACTACAAAAACAAAAAAAAAATAATGCACCAGAAAATACATTAACATGTATCTATCAATAGCAAAGTTTCAATAACACTTAATCAAACATAAGAGAGAGTTTACTGCAATAGACAAAACTCAATGAATTTATAACTACTTAGCAGTAGCCAAGTTTCAATAACACTTAAACAAACAAATTAGAAATTCCATATTTGTAAAGTGATAAATCTTAATAGGTCAAGTTCAGTTGTAATGAATCAAATTATATGGCCAAGCAACAAACTTTAACCCAATATATAGCAAACAAAGTTATCAAGTGTTTCAGAACTTTAACCCAAAATTAGAAGTTCAAGAATCATTGTCAAGCGGTATACAAAAAACAAATTTATCAGTTGTTTCAGAACTACATTTACAATACCAAAGTAGAGGATATATGGATGGACTTACCCCAACAACGAATGCCAGAAGAATTTTTAGAACAAACAACTACAAAAACAAAAACAAAAAAAAATAATGCACCAGAAAATACATTAACATGTATCTATCAATAGCAAAGTTTCAATAACACTTAATCAAACATAAGAGAGAGTTTATTGCAATAGACAAAACTCAATGAATTTATAACTACTTAGCAGTAGCCATGTTTCAATAACACTTAAACAAACAAATTAGAAATTCCATATTTGTAATGTAATGGATCTTAATAGGTCAAGTTCATTTGTAATGAATCAAATTATATGGCCAAGCAACAAACTTTAACCCAATATATAGCAAACAAAGTTATCAAGTGTTTCAGAACTTTAACCCAGAATTAGAAGTTCAAGAATCATTGTAAAGCGGTATACAGAAAACAAATTTATCAGTTGTTTCAGAACTACATTTACAATACCAAAGTAGAGGATATATAGATGGACTTACCCCAACAACGAATGCCAGAAATGAAACACGAACAATAAAGCAAACCAAACCTCTTGAGAATGACATTAACCATGCTTGCATCACCCACTGTTAGGTCAATATATAGAGATGGAGAAAATTCAACTACACGAAGGAAATCTTTAAACATGAAGAACAGAAAAATTGGATCGCTGATTACATATATATCTAAAAGAAGGATTGGGAAAATACAAGCACCTCAGAAAGAAAGATAGGGTAAAGCCTATTAATTCAAGTTACATGGAAGTATATAACCCTCAGATAATTAACTTATAATACTTAACACCAAAAATGGCTTAAAATTTAACTCAAGTAACTTGTTTACAAACTATCTACCAAGCTGCATCTACTATCTCACAACATTATCTGCAACATTCATCATCGGTTCAGTCTCAATATCTGAATTTCCACTTTAAGCTGACAAAAACGACCAAATTTCAAGCACAAAACTTCAAAAAAAGAAATATTAAATAATTAGACAAACAACTCTGGTAAATGGAATCATTTTAAATTTTCAATAACTAGCCAGCAAGATCATAGCTTTCTTACTAAACTTAAACCCAAATAATGCTCAAATCCAAGTTGTCATTGTATCAATTCAATCATAACATAAGCATCACATTTTTTCTTCTACAATAAAAAGGAAAAAATATAAATCATGAAAGGAGTAAATTTAATTACTTTGTCGTTCAAGCTCTCAAGATATTCTATTTTTTTCTCAATCGCAAACCCTCGAGATTTCGCATCGCCTGCAAACGTTCACAAACTTCACTTTTTTACTTACAAAATATCTCCAATTCAAACTATAAAAAAAACGATTATATGCCATTCAATTACATGCCACTCGTAATCAAGAAACGACGATAAACTTAGGGCAAATATAGGTTACCTTTCTTATGATCAAACAGAGAAATCGATGAGAAGATATCGTGTTCGCCCTGCAAAAAAACATCCGGAGTCGCCATGATTGAAGTGTTGTGATGGACGAGAGATTTGTTTGGGGATTGAGTGATGACGAAAGCTGCGAAATTGTTGAAGGTAAAAGAAGATTATTGGGAATCTGAGCCCTAATTTCTAGCAGACAATGGAGAATATGTTGTGGTGCGATGTAGTCGTATGCGGTTATTTTTATATTAATTTCCTTAAAAATTATTCACGGTTATTTTTGTTTTCAAAAATTGTCACGGTTGTTTGGGTGATTTTTAATTTTCAATTTTTTTTCAATTATTAGCCAACCAATACAATACAATAGGTAAGTTTCACAATAGGTAAGTTTCACACTTTTAATTTTAATTCTTAATTTACCAAAATACTAAATTAATTATTATTTAATTCAGCGACACAGTTAGTGACTTGTGTGTAAACGTTGCAAATTTAGCGACATACATAGTGTCCTATACATGAGTGTCACAGTTCAATGACATACACAATGTCTTGTATATAAATGTCACAAAATTAGCAACACACTTAGTGATCTATACGCGGCTATCGCAAATTCAGCGACACATATAGTATTAACACTTAAAAACACGTCATATTTTTTTCATTATAAATGCAGCACTCAAAAAAATGTTTTTTTATAAATGTGTTGCATTTTGTTCATTATAGATGCAACACTCTAAAATGTGTTGCATTTTTTTCATTATAAATGCAACACTCTAAAAATGTGTTGCTTTTTTTCATTACAAATGCAACACTCTAAATATGCGTCGCATTTTTTATTGAAATATGCAACACTTTAAACAAATGTTGCAATTTTTAGTAAAAATTGCAACACTTTAGAAAAATGTTGCAATTTTTTATTAAAAATGGCAACACTTTAAAAAAAGTGTTGCGTTAAATCATTATATGCAACACTTTTTGTCAATGTGTTGCTTTAGAGCGAACTTAAATAAAAAAGCAACAGTTTTTAAATGTGTTGCATCAAAAGTGTTGCCTTAGTTTCAAAATGTAGTAGTGCACGCTGATGGGGTTCTTAGACCAAGTTGAGAATGCCTATGGGAAAAAACTACAGCGTATCAGAAGTGATAATGAAATTGAGTTTAAAAATGCAGTAATGGATGTATATTGCCTAACTAAAGGCATAGTGCATCAGTTTAGTGCACTATATGAGCCACAACAAAATGGGGTGGCAGAACGAAAGAACAGGATTTTGATTGAGGCAGAAAGGTCTATGCTTTCAGATTCAAAGCTTCCCACATTGTTTTGGGGGGAAGCAGGGAATACCACTTGTCATGTTTTAAACAGAGTCCTTACTGTCAAATCACTGAACAAAACCTGTTACGAGATTTTAAATAAACGTCCACAAAATTTAACTAGTTTTGACCCATTTGGGGTGCTGTGCACTTTGTTAAAAACTAAACATCAACCTAGGTTTGGTGAAAAGGCAGACGAAGGATACTTCCTAGGTTATATCCCAAATTCACCTAATAAGAGGGTTTTTAACAAAACCACCGGTACGGTAGAAATTGTGTTTAACATCAATGTTACCAGTTATACACAAGAGCCCTAAATAGGTCTAGAATGGTTATTTGATTATGACACTTTATTTAAATCATTTAACGTTCCTTTTAGTTGTGATGTAGGAAATTTGGAGAATGACTTCCCAACAATGAATCTTGATGAAGACGGTAGAGTCTTTCCTAATTCGAGCATTCCTACAACAATTGAAGAAGAGTTATCGTCAGAAGAAGAGTCCCCAACAACTGAAGAACCTTCATCGTCTATTAATATGAATCAGACAAACAGTCCAGCCTCAGAAGAAAATGATCTCGAGGAGGATATTCGGTCTGAAGTCACGCCAACATTTGGAGAAATAGGGTCTAATCTGGGTGACAATCTTCAGGTCGATGCAATTGACACATCGAAAGTACATAAGGATCACGCACTTGAGGACATTATTGGAAATCCAAATGCATGAGTGAGAACTCGGAGTAATGTGAATATTAACATATTGTTTTTGTCGATGATCAATGACTCTAAGCCATTTCACACTTGTTTGTATTCATGTTTCATTTCTCAAGTTGAGCCTAAAAATATTCAAATGGCTCTAAAGGACAATTCTTGGGTTAAAGCAATGCAGGAGGAACTCTCACAGTTCAAGAAACTGCAAGTCTGGGAGTTAGTGCCTTTACCTCGTGGAGAAGTAGCAATAGGGAACAAATGGGTCTTTAAGTGCAAAAGAGATGATCCAGGCATCGTTACTTGTAACAAGGCAAGACTCGTAGTCAAAGGATTCAATCAAGAAGAATGAATAGACTATAATGAGGTGTTTGCGCCAGTAGTAGGGCTTGAAGCTATCCGATTGTTCTCGCATTTGCATCCTTCAAAGGCTTTAAAGGTTATCAACTAGACATCAGGAGTGCCTTCTTGTACGGTAAAATGAAGTAACTGGTGTATGTTGAGCAACCGCCAGGGTTTACAGATCCTAAGTATCCTCAAAGAGTATATAAATTGGAAAAGACTCTGTATGGATTACATCAGGTACCTAGGGCGTGGTATGAGACACTATCTACTTATCTCTTGGAAAATGGGTTCGAGAGAGGACGTATAGATGGTACACTTTTCATTAAGAGGAAAGATGATAATTTGGTGCTGGTACAAGTTTATGTTGACGACATAATCTTTGGGTCGTCAAATGAATAGATGTGCAAGGATTTTGAGAACGTTATGAAGTCGAAGTTCGAGATGAGTGCGATGAGGGAGTTGAATTTCTTTTTACGGTTACAAGTTGACCAACAAAAGGAGGGTATGTTCATTCATCAGACGAACTATGTCTATGAGATACTAGACACTTCGGGATGGAAGGAACAAAGCTCACAGGAAATTTCAGACTCCAATTCAAGTCAATCACAATCTCAGACCGGGTACCGATAGTGATACTAATGTGGATCCGACGTCATATCGGGCCATGATCGGGTCACTTATGTATCTAACTGCTTCCAGGCCTGACATTATGTTTCTTGTTTGTTTATGTGCCAGGTTTCATCCATCCCCAAAGAGATGCATATGAAAGCTGTGAAGCGGATTCTAAGATACCTGAAGTCAAAACCGAAGCTGGGACTTTGGTATCATGCTGACGGAGTTCTTGAATTGGAAGCTTACACATAAGAAACAGACTTCGGTAGCTGTATCCACATGTGATACCGAATATGTAGCTGCGGGTAGCTGTTGTTCACAGGTTCTGTGGATTCAACAACAATTGCGGGATTACAGAATTGTCACCGCTGTTTTGACTTAATATTGCAAGATTTGTCGCTTTATTGTACGTAAGTACAGACCTGTCACCACTAGCTTGGCTAAAAATAAAAAAGGATGCTCTACCCAAAGACAAACTAAGACACTCTGTTGTACGTGAGTACAGAATTGTGTCCGACGTTTGCCTTTTAAAGATGATTTGCGGATACCAAAAAGTCATAATGATTTAATGTCTGTCTTGATCACAGAAGTATGTCTAAGTGTGGGACACCTAAGGTAATTTCTTGATAAATAAAAAGACCAAACGAAAGTTCTAGTGCTGCGTGTTTAAGTGGACAACAATACCAATAATCGGCATGGTGTGTATGTTACAACAAACAATAAATGGATGTTAAAATTCCAAAGTGTAAAAGTGCAACACCAAAAGTGCGTTTGGAAATGCTATCTGATTGAACCTTCTATGACTCCCTCACAAAATATTTAGTTTGTGTTATTTTGTCTTCAAATTCTTAAAATTTATTTATTTTTGTTTTCTTTAGTTTATTCTATTTTATTTTATTTTACTTTATTTTAGTTTACTATCGTAAATTTTAAATAAGTAGAATCGAGGTCAGATACTTGGATGCATTTCAGTTGGAAAAACAACAGAGGCGTGATAATTATTTTCTCAAAGTGAAGTGTTCCGTGAAAATGTTGAAAAAGTTGAAAATTGTTCAAAGTTTTTCAAAATTTCAATCTAAGTTCGTGCCAACATAAGTCCGTACCAACTTATGGGCGTATGTTCTCACGAACTTAAGTTCATACGAACTTAATGCAATCAAGTTCGTAGAAGAGAATGTGGGACCTATAAATAGTGATCCCACATTAAATTCATTCACCTACCACAAACGAACTTAGACCTCACGAACTTATAAGGCGATTACGAACTTAGAAAGGCGACCATGATCTTGTCGTATATTCTACGAGGTTGTTTTTGTTTCTCGAAGATCCTACTGTTCACTCTCGAACTTCCATTTATTTACTTTTGGTTTAACTACTAAACAACAAAGTGAGTAACATTGGGGAGTTTAATTGGTTTTTAAATGCTTATTATGGGTTTTCATAACTGAAAATCAAAAGTGTAAAAACTCTAGGTTTTAGGCTATAAAACTTATAATGGACCCTTAATAAACTCGATTAGAAACTATTAGGATTTGTTTCATGTGTTGATTAAGTCTGAATAGGGTTGGATTTGGAGTTTCAGTTCACAATCGAACACGAACTTGTTGCATAAGAACAAGTTTGTACGAACTTATGTGTCTCAAGTTCGTGCGAACTTATTTCAAAATTAAAAACAAGTTAGTATGTTCCTAAGTTCGTACGAACTTAACTAAGTTCGTGCGAACTTATTTGTTTCATATAAAAAAATTCAATTTTTTGGGTTTTAATTTCTTAATTGCATGTGCAGGAATGGCAGAGCGTGCTTTCGAAAATAAGCACAATATGGTGGTGAGCATTGACATGCAAGCACAGGAGGCTGGCCAATACCATGAAATTCTGGAATTTTGACGCGATCTCGAGTAGTGTATGCATTGACTCATAGCCCGACCTGATGATACAATAAATTCTCCAATTCTGGGGTACTCTTCATTTGGATAGCTCAATCATGCCACCAGTACTCAGCGCTATAGTTAACGGACATGCGATTGCATTCTCAGCGGGAGATTTGAGAACAATTCTGCATTTGGGAACTGAAGCACAAGAGAATGGTCCGATCGATTTCCCAGCTCCAACAGTACAAGGAGCTTTTCAAAGAATGGGTTATTCTCAAGATTTAGCCAAAGCCTCCTATGTCAAGAGTGGACTTATAGGGCAGTAAATGTAGTTGATGCACGTTCTTCTCGTGTGTCTCACACCGAAAAAGTAAGGTTTTGACGTGATTACAACCAAGCTTCAATCAGGGATGATCTCACTTGTTTATAACAAGCCATATAGCTTTTCAAGCTTCTTTTTTGCTGAATTCATCCATCAAATAACGACACCCAGTCGAGAGAGATTTTTGTTGTATCCGCGTTTCGTGATGATGATAATCTGTCATTGCCTGCCGAATTTTCCACCTTCACCGGAGCTGGTGGTTGTAGTAGGCATCAATAAGAGAATGTTTGCTGATTATCAGAGCCATAGCCAGAGAAGGGCAGAGAATGTACGTTTGCAGCTTAGTCATTTATTTGGATTTTTGCTCGATGCGGAATACATTGCTCTTGCCGGAGATGGATGGCTGGATAACGAGCTACAAGGACAAGTAGAGGCACAAGTAGCAGCAGCTTAAGCCCAACATCAGCCGGTTCAAACGCCAGCAGCAGTGGCTACTACACCGGTAGTTCGAGTTGACCAAAGACAAGAAGTGTTTGAAGATATTTTTGCTCATTCATCGCTGAAGAAGTGATTCAAGATATTCTTCAACCCCGTGAAGCTCCAGGAAACATTTTTGAGTAAGTCAATAATTATCAACCGGAGCAATCTACTGCAGCCGTTGAGACTGATTCCGAAACAGATTCAGACGAGGCCAGTGATATTAGGAAGGCTGCAAATCCTTCAAAAACCTGTGGACGCTATCTTTCACGATTGATAGTTCCACAAACAGAGGAATAGCAGCCACTGCAATCGTTGCATCTTCGAGATGAAGATGACGAAGAGTATAAGCCTGAAGAAGAAACTTTATTTGAAAGGCATCAGTGGGCGAAGCGACAGAGAATAGATCAATCCATGCCATCCACCTCAGCATCCATACCACCAGAAACCACCACAACCACTCTATCCACTCCATCCGATAGCCAGAGCATTCACTCTAAGATTAATGGTCAGCCTGTTCAAATTCTTCAACTGACAAGGGCGGTTATTGAGCTTCAACAGCATAATGCCCGGTTGGATCAAATAGTAGCTGATCAACAGCAAAAGATTGCAAAAATTGCTGAAAGATCATGCATCTTATGGGGAGAGTTGCAAGGATGATGCCCTTAGGCATATTCGAAGAGAAGATGAAGGAGATGACCCAGGTGCCCAAGAAGACAGTGAGCTGGCAGATCTTTCCTTACAACAATTTACTCAGGTTGCTGATACTCAGGGGGAGTCTGGATCATCAGCATCTGACAAAGGGAAAGACAAAGCTTCAGAGGCGATAGAAGTTTCTAAAGAAGACATGATTGGAGCTTTGGCTGGATTAGAAGAAGAAGAGATAAGTTTTGATTTTTAAGATGAGCTAGAACAAGAGGATCTTGAAGGGGAGTTTGTTATTGAAGATGTACTCGACTAGAACTCTGATGATGAAGTAATCGTGGACGAAGATGATGAGGTTGATGAAGTTTTTGTACAAAAACAACCTATCACGGAAGATTACGTAAATGAAAATCAGAGTATGATAGATCTAGATATACTGAGGTCTGATCTAATGATGAATCAGAGACTGAAATGCCTGACAGGGAGCTTTCATAGGAGGAGAAGAAGATATGGTGGTTTAGAAGAGAAGAGAAGAAGACAAACTTGGCAATGAAGAAGAAGATGAAACAGCAAAGTCAAGGAAATTTGATAGCTGGAATCTTAAGCTGGTTCTTCGACAGGCATCTGTAGCTATTCGTTCTTGGATGGGCTACAGTACTTGAGAAGAAGGCTGAAAGACTTTAACTCTTTACCCAAGTGTGATGTAAAAGAGTTAGCTTGGAAGAAACTGATCAACCAAGGAGACGATCCGTATGCTGAAGTTGTTGCCAAAATTATCAGAAGACACGGTTAGTCTGGAAGGTTTGAAAGAATTAAGCCAAGAGTTGGCAAGAGAGTCGTGGACGAAACAAGGATAGATCCCCTTACGTGGAGACAATGGACTAATATAGTCTACAAATCAGTAAGATGCGTAAAGAAGGTCTTGTAGAAGACTATGCCACAGGACGTTCTAAGTAACTTGAAGTGGTGGTACGTTGATAACGAGACAGCTGAAGCAATTATGGAGGATGAGGATGAGAAAGTCGTTTTGAAAGTGTATGATCACTTGCAACTCGGAATTGAAACCTATCTCGAGGTGACCTGTAGAAGCTTCAAGAGCAGCCGATTTTCTATCACGAAGGCAGTAAATACCAGAGAGTGGTCAGAGTTTGCATTGAACAGGGACTACATGTTGGAAGCAATCTTAATAGGCCTATAAATATAGACTAATGAAAATGAACTTGAAGCTATCATCAAGAGGGAGTCTGTTGGTACACCTGGTGTGACGACAGCAGTCTAGTTTTGTAATAGATAGTCATTTGTAATAGTTAGGGCCTTATTAATACAAGTCATGATTATATATTCATGTTTTTGTCTTAAGTTCATGATTGTGTATTGTGTTCATGTTTGCATGTTAAGTTCATGATTGCTAGATAAGTTCAAAAGATATGAACTTATGAAGATAAGTTCATGAGGTATGAACTTACGCCTGATAAGTTCATATGAACTTATGGCTGATAAGTTCATACGAACATAGCTTTGATAAGTTCTTACGAACTTATTTGCATGGGCTTGAACCCATAAGTTCGGGGGCTTGGGCCATGCACGAACTTAAGGGTTATATCATGAACTTATGTTCAATAATTCCATACGACATTCAGAACTGGTAGATTGGTATTGGCAGACGATTTTGCGAGAAACAAAGTGAATAGAGGTGCAGTACATCTTGTGGGGTTGATATTCGTTCGGCTAGCATCGTGTTTGGCTTCGTGTTCCCGTGTGTTTGTTCGTGTTTGATCCGTTAGCGTTAAACGAGGATTTTGCACTCATTTGACGACCTCACGCATTGATAGATCCGATAGGGGTGGATCTTACATCAACCCACGGGTTATGGTTTTTGTATTTGGATCCATGTCAAGTATTTGCCTATAAATAGAATGTTTTAGAGTTTTGTATTTTCAATCTTTCCGCATTTCTAATGGTACGAGAGTTTGCAAATATTGTGGTTTTCATCTTTGCATTCATTGTTCTTATGGTATTATCTTATTCGTCTTGTTCATATTGTTATTGACATTATACTTAATGTTCTTGATGAAAAGTTGATTATTGTTGAATGCTTTATATAATCTGGGAATTACAATTGGTATAAAAGCCATAAGGTTGGTTTTAAAGTGTTTATTACAATTGGTATCAAAGCCTAATTCTTTAATGAAAATTTGATTCATTTCATATCTTATATCAGATTTTACATTTCATTCTGATATCTCCCAACTCATCATTCCCCAAAATCATTCTGTAATTTATCTCCTAAATCATTTGAGCTAAAACTGCTAATCAGAAATACCTCTTCTCTACAAAAAATTGTGATACCTCATGCGGTGAAATGCTGAGCAACATTGTTATATCTTTCATAAGATTCAGCTGACTCTGATAATGCGCCAAATTGTAGTTTGTGTGGGTGTGGGTTCCTTAGGTCTATTAGTTGAGAAGTGTAAGTTATCACTAGATACTGACAGGGTCGAGCAGAGATAAAATGTAAATGAGAGGGATATATTGACAGGAGACGGTGGTGCAATAGATCTTGTTTTCACTATGAAGCTGATTGACTTATATTTTTGAAAAATGAGCCGGAGGGAGCTTAGTTGAAAAATGCTGAGAGTTGAGAGTTGAGAAAGGATTTGAAGAAAAGATAATCCTACCTACACTGTCTTTGTTGGGTAACCCACATAATCTAGCCAGGCTTAGAAGACTTGATATTGAAAAAGACGTCATAGACTAGTGACGCATGCACTTAACCCCACCAACTACTTAGTTATCCCTCAAAAGATTTATGTTTCAATAATCACGGAGATATAACACATTTCTATTTATATATCATTTGGATATTATTGATATTGAAACAAGGAACACATTTCCGGTATCCGACTTCATTTATATGCACATTGTTGGTCTAGAGCCGAGTATATACACTTATAAGACGCTTCGAGTCTTACAGTCTGCGTGACTATAAACTTCTAGTCCAAAGTGACTAACCTGGAACAAATAAGAGTGATTATTTCATGATAAATGATTTCACGTTGACTATTTGGAAATCCTAACAGTGTTAGCATATCGTCAGCACTGAAAGTAGGTCACATAGATTATGTCTATTGTGCAAACAGGAGTCCTATGTGTACCGAGACTCAATTACAAATGAATCTGTTCCTTTTATCTTAAGTCAAGTTGAAAAGCTTTGACTGTGTTGGTTTCTGTGAGGAGAGAGTATCCATATGACGGGGAGTGATAAATTTGTTCAGATGAGGGGGAGAGAACGTATTTGAAAGAGAGGATATCATTTTGAGGGGGGGAGAGAAACTTCGTAATATTTCTGAGTTGTAATTGTCGTCATATTTCTGCATGTATTCATGTTTGCAATTGTCATTTCACTGCATGTTCGTCTCTGAAGATTTTTCATGATGTTCATAATTTTTATGATCATCATGAGGGGGAGAAAAGTTGAATTTCAGAGACAACTGCTGAATAGTTTGAACACAATGACAACGACTGTTGAAGATAATTTCAAAAGAGTTAAACCTGAAAGATGATATATTGATTTGATTGATGAAAGGTGAGAATAGTATCAAGTTAATGATTCAAAGGGGAGAGTCTATTAATAAAAAAAGAGAAGATCAGAGAAAAAGAGATATGAAGATCAGAGAGAGACAATGAAGAAGAAATTTTATTTGAAGACTCAGAAAAGAGAAGAAAAGAAAAGAAAAAGATTTGAAGATCAAGTTTTTGAATCATTGAAGAATGTACAATTAGATTTACTTTGTAAAGTCCTGCTTTTGAACTTGTGATTGTAAGATTGCGTTTAATCTCAAAGGGGAAGATTGTTAGGAACAAATATATAGAAATGAAAACAAGTTGTAAATGTGATGTATGTAGCACTAGAATTGTGTCATACTAGCAGTTTAGTTTGGAGTATATGAACAAATTCTAACAGGAATTTGTTTCTAACTTTGCTTTTGTTTCTTGTACTTTCACTTTCGAGGCTTCACTCATTCATAAAAAGACGATTACGTGGTATTAGTGTGATGCTCACCTGGTCTTGACCTTTCACACCTTGACATTAGGCACCTATCTAGAATGAAGTACGTGTTAATACTCAGGGCCCTAGAGTGGATGTTTTGAAAATTGTGAAGCTATTATCAAGAGGTCCGTCATGAATCCTAGTTGATTGGATCTCGTGACAATTTTGTTTCTTCGGGAAGCCTCGTCCATCATAGTTCTTCTTTATCATGAAAGTCTCGTAGGGCGGAGGAGCCGTGTAGGATGCGTCTGAAGTTTTTGGAAAGTGATTTCCACAGTGGACCTTGATGTCTCTAGCTATGTGTTTATTTTCTGGATCTTGTTGATAGGTGAGAGAGTTCTAGAACTGTTATGATATCTTTGATTCCCAATATATTTTGCATTCAAATACAATGAACCAAATGATTTTGAATTAACAATATGAAGATTACAAAGAGAGAATTTGGGCACTCAATTCCTAGGAACTTCACACGCTAAAAAACACACTAGGGGTGGTGGCTACCGACCCAAACCCTAAAAAGAAAAATACTAAATCGACCTAGCTAAATTTGGAGGTGTCGAACAGCGCCCCTCTAAAGGCTAAGGAAATTAGATTCCACACAAAGTGAACTTTTTCTATTTACAAATTGAACCTAGACATTTATTATATTTAATTATACACTATTTTAATTGAGTGCGATTACACAAGCTTGAGTTACAAGAAATAATATTTCTAACATCCTCCTTCTTGTAATCAAGGCTTGTATTCTTCTGAAGTCTTGGGCTCTAAACTCTGACCTCTGAACTTTGAAGTATATCATTGACATTCTTCAGATGACTCTCCCCCTAATCTGTCGATCGGTCGACCTCCTCCCCTCTTTCCCGTAATTTCTGAAGGCCTTGACTCCCCCTTTAAAAAATTTCCCTTAAGATATTCACTTCAGCACACATTTCAGCTCAATATATCTCACCCTCATGAATGATCATGAGAATTATGATCATCATGGAATCACTCACGCTCTCCCTTTCAACAATGAACATCTCAATGTGTACGTCAATCTTCTTTTTTCGTGGATAGAAGTGAGTACAACATAGAAAGAAAATTACATTTAGAGAATTACAGACACATAAATACTTATTCTCTCATGTTACAAACTCAAATCAGTAACCTCTCCCCTCAAGTAATATAAATAGAAACATTCATCATGAAAATCCCTTCCCCTCACCCTTCAAAACAATAATAATCTCTCTATCTCCCGTTACTCAAAAATGAAAAAAATTGGTGAAATGCTTGGCGTTTTCACCTGGAAAAATAAAAGGAGATGAAATCATTGGTACAGTAAAATCTAAGTTCCACAAGGAAGTTCCTGTTTCACATAGACTAAGCTATGTGACCTACGTTCCACGGCTGGCATGACGATAACACTAGTAGATGTCCAAATAATCATCGTGAAATCCTTTAGCATGAGAAGAATCACACATATGTTGTTCGGACGCTTTTGTCTTGTAGACAAGCTATTATAAGTCAAGCAGACTGTAGACTCCATGTAAATCCTAAAGTGTACAAATATGAAGCTTAACTCAAAGTGCATCACTGAAGTCGGAGACCGGAGAGGATGTTCTTCTATGTTTCAATATCAACAATATCCAAATGATATATCGATATAGTATGTGATATAACTCCGTGTGAATTGAAACAAAAGTCTTTTAAGAGACGACTGAGTAGCTAAGGGTTTGGTGCATGCGTCACTAGGTTCATTACGTCTTGTTCAAAACTGAATTCCAACACATGGAATTTGGTAGCAGATGTAGGAAACCCAGCAGACTGACACGGTGTCGGTAGGATTATCTTTTCTTTTAATCTTTCTCACCCCTAAGCTCTCGTCATTTTTCAACTGTATTCCCTCCGGCTCACTTTAAAATACAATGATTGTCAGAAAGCATAGCATTGTTAGCTCATAATGCACCCCCATCTTCTTTCGATAACCCTCTCAAATGCATTTTATCTATGCTCGACCCTGTTAGAACCCCGTGGTAACTAACATTCAACTAATTGAGCTGAGAACCCTTACTCACACAAATTATAGTGGTTTGCTCCTTGGGTAGGTCTTCCGGCTCTGGTTTAGACCATAGGAGCGATATATATGCCTAATCACACATATTGTGCGTTATCGGAGTCAGCATGATATCTTCAAAGATATAGTTGTTAAGGTCATGGGGTATTCCAGAAGATGGATGAGAGTTGAATTAAAAATCTTGTGATGTTTGAGAAGCTATATGAGAGAACTTCAATAAGAAAGTCTGATATAAATTTTGAAATGAATTAGACTATCATGAAAGAATAAGCAGAAATTGGGGTTTTCTGTGAAATTTAAAATTGTATGGCAGAATCAGAAATATATGGGAGAAATCAAAAAATTTGAGAGAATCTCAGGAATAATGAGATCAAGATCATCATGAAGATTAGATCGATTAATCTTGGTGGAAATTTATTGCTCTAAGAAAACTTTTTTTTTCTACTTTTTTAATAAAGTGTGCATTAGAGTATTCGATATGCTTACACATTATTCGTTAAGTTGTAATCTTCAAAGCGCATCTGAAACTCCCCCTGTGAATAAGAACAGTATCAGTGAAACATAAAATGTTATAAGTGAATTTCAAGAACGAAATTCAAAGTCAAACTGATAAGCATAAAAAGTAAGGAAATTCCAGAGAAGTCGCGGAAACTCGAGTTCTAAACTGGGTGTTTAGAAACCATCTAAACATGAAAGAACGGGTTCTGGTCTGTCTTGATGCAGAAGTCATTGCTTTGAAGCATGGGTTCTACTCGACAGTAAGTAGAAACCATTTCACTGAAGATCGGGTCCTGAACTAAGTGATCAGAGCCATTACTATGAAGTACGGGTTCCAGTCTGAAGTGATCTGAAAACCATCTACATAAAATTAAACCACTTTTGGTACCCATCGATAGATGGGTCCTTTCTTGTTAGATTTTGGATTTCTATCGTCATGTAACAACACAATAGTAGGAATCCATTTAACATTTGACACAGGTTTAGATGCAGAACATTTTGGCACCCATTTGTATACGAGACTAACGGGTTTTGAAACAGCCTTAGGTAATGGAACTACCTTTGGCTTGGGTGAATTAGGAAATGCCTTAGGCTTAGCCTTTGGTGTTGGTTTTTCCAATTTGACAAGCGGTGATAAGTCATGCACTTTTGTTTTCTTAGAGTGGCGGCGTTTTTGTTTATCAGGATAAGGTAGAAACTTAGTCATCTCAGGAATAGCACGCCAAATCTTTTTAGACATAATTGAAACAGATTGAAAAAAGAGTAATTCAAAGGATTACAAGCAACATCCTTTCTCGCCACACTAACACTGTTATTGATTTTCACTAATGATTCAGGCATAACTTCCTTTTCACAAAGAAGTTTTGAAAATCAATAGGTGTAATTTCAGGAATCCTCCTTGCATGATCCGTAGGAACCAAACAATCTGAGTTGCTACGTTGCGAAGGCCTAGAATTAAAGTATGTTCCTGGGCGAGAAGATTTCTTTGAGGCTTTTGAGAAGCTCTTAGTCCTCTTTGAAACAAGGGTTTTGAAGATTTAGAACACTCGCCTTTGTAAACTTTGACAGGAAATTTAACTTTTGTTTTACCTTTATCAGAAGATGAAACATTTTTAGAAATATGGACATCCACAGGAGGAATAAATTTTTAAACATCTGAGCTGGAGTTTAAAAATTTTAAAACGTCAATATACCGCTCTTTATAGTGGATCAACTCGACAGCTTGTTCAAAATGTTTATTAGCAAACCTTTCCTCACTCACAAGAAGAGCATCCTGAATAGCAGTAGCTGCCTCACGAGCTATCCTCAACTCCTCCTCCAGAACACGAATCTTGTGTTCCAGAACAGCAGTTGGAATGTAAGGATGTGGAATGGGTTTAACAGTTTTAGCATTCATCTCTGCTTTTGAATAGCTATCGAAGAAGTTATCCTCAAGAGTTGGTACTCTGTAAGGGTAACTATCATTTAGCTTTTCATATGCAAAGGGAATTTGCTTGTTTTAAGTGACTTTTCTATTAACCTCCTCCTGGGCTAAAGCATCTTCCGTCGATCGATGAAAGACTGCTTCATACCCTCGTCCCATGTATCTCCGATCATATAACATTGGTAAAATAGATTGAGCCCTTTTCAAAAGCGTAGGATTTTTATAACCAATTCCTTCTATGGAATGATAAAACCTAATTTCTTTTGGTTGATTGAGATGAATAGTTTGATGTATTTGTCCCATTTTTAAGAATTTATCATCAAGGTCCTTGATTTGGGAGTATAAACTTTTTCTCTCTTTTGCAATCATTTTGAATTTTCTCTCATTTTCTAGATACTAACGTTTAAAGACTCAAGACCTTTTGTAAGAACAGATAGTTCTGACTTCAAAGAACTCTTTCCCTCATTAATTGTATCAATACAACACATAAGTGAAGTGTTCCTATCATCAACCACGACTTTTTCACGCAAGAATTTCTTTACAAGATTGTGCTCATTCAACCAGTTATTTTTATAGACAGTGGATTCTTGTTTTTCAGCAATCATATTTATTCTTTAATTCAAGTAAATGAGCATGTAGTTCATCAAATTCACCATAAGATTTAAAATCAGATATGGAATGTATATTAGATAAATGAGACGAAGATGAAGAACTCTGTACCTGTTTTAGAGTGGTTCATGAGATAGACTGGAGATATATCAACATTCTCCTCCTCGATAGTCTTCTCATGAGTGGAAAATCTTTGAATCATGGTTGTATAGTGAAAATGGTTGACCTTCTAGATTGGAAACAGGAAAATCTTGGAAACTTCACAAGTTCGGGTGCTAATGAATCCGAAATTCGGATGTATGTGTATCCGAAGTTCGGGTTGGAGGTAATCTGGAGTTCAAAAACTTGTTTTTCGAACTTGACGAGGGTTGATCCGAAGTTCGGAACAGACTCGATGTGCTGATGGTGTGTGATCCAAAGTTGATTTGGTGCTCCGAAGATGCTTCGGTTTAGTCTAAATCCAAAAGTCCTAATATGAAATTTGATGGGCGAAGTATCTAAATTTGTGAATCAGTCCGAGGTTGAAAGATCAGAAGATTTTCTAAGTATAGATATCCAAATTTGAAGCTCTATAGATGTATCCGAGGTTGGTAACTTGGCGAAACATGGATCAGAAGTGGCTTTTGGACATCGATTTTTCATCTTCTCTACAGAAAAATCCATGTAACTTCTTTCTGGAGTCGAATTAGGCCTTGATATTGTAGATCTCGATTCAACCTTCATTTCGACGTATGGTAGGCCCTGTAATGATATTCCAGTCAAACGTTATGGCTAATTGAAGCTACAAAAGTCACAAGATGTTGAAATCCGAAGTTATCCAAATTTCGGATGTTGATGGTCACAGTTTGGATGATGATGGTCTGAAGTTCGGATGTATGGTACGAAGTTTGGATGGAGTGAAGTATGGTCCGAAGTTCGGATGTATGATGCAAAATTTTGATGGTTTGAATTATAGTCCGAAATTCGGATGTATTGTCCGAAGTTCGGATGGTCTGAACCTTGAGGTCCGAAGTTGAGATCCGAAGTTTAGCACCCGAAGTTGGATTCCCGAAGTTTGACAGCCGAAATTTGACAGCCGAAATTTTGCACCCGAACTTTGGCACCCGAAATTTGACACCCGAAGATTTACTTAGTAAAAATTTTTAATAGAACGCAGCAGAACTGATACTGTTGAACATGATGAACAGTAACCAAGAACTTCCAAAATCCAATTCCAAATGATGTAAAAACCCAAATTAATGATCCCTTAATGCTCGAAAATAATAATAAACAACTTTTAAACTAATTTCAACCTCTAATTTCTACAAATCTATGATTATTTTCGATTAATCGCCACGAAAAATTGTAAAAACGTGAAGAAGAAGAAATCTCTTAGATCCAAAAATTACCCGTCAAATTACGCTGAAAACTAGCAAATAACGAAAGGATTTCACTAATAATCATCAAACGATCACACATCTATTAAAATAAAGTGGAAAGAACAATTTATATTGAGATGTAGAATAAAAAATATGAACAGTGACGTTTTTGTGAAAAACACGAACAAATCTGACATTTCAAGTTGAAATCGAATCTTCTAGCTCCAAAAGCAATTGAAGTAATGGTCCCAAAAAATATTCAAGCACTCATAAATATAAAACAATGGCTCAAGCAAGAAACAAAGAGAATGAATACTCAATATTTGCAATACTATCAGAGAGAAAATAGCCAAGCAGCTGCCGCTCAATATTATAATAATGTGAATAATGACAAAAGGTTGGGAAACCCTAGGCATGGGTTTCCTTTAAATACTTAGGGTAGTTTGAGGAGTTTACAAAACATGCCTCTCAACGTTCTAATAAAATAGAAAAGATTACAAATAAGGAGATGAAATTACATTGAAATAAAATAAACACTATCTATTACGAAATGGAACCGTAGGATTTAAATTTAATATCTAACATCTATCTTAATACATCAAACTGATATCCGAGTCAATTAAAAGGCATTCTATATCTCAAAACTTAAATCATCACAGAGAATGTATATGCAATAAGCCGGAAATCTTAAAACTTTCATATGTCGTTCCATAAGTCAGCTAATAAGCTGTATAATATAGAAAAGCTATTGAATGTACTGGTTATAAAAGCTAAAGAAGTTAAAGTTGTGAAATAAAGATGATGCTCATTCATTAAACATTAGAATGTTTGTGTCAGATTTTGAGAATTCACACCTACTTTGTATTTCCTAAGCTATGTCTATCTGAACATAAACAACTTCGAGGACGAAGTTATGCATGATGGATCCCATTATTTAACAACCTGTAACCCATTTACCATTAATTAACAAGTTCAACGTTAATTAATATGTTAAATGTAATTTTAATTACTGCATTAGCAATGCAATTCTCAGTTATATTTATAAAAGTTAATACTAAGTTAATGAAAGTCATAACTAAGTTGTATAAGTTAATTATTATAACTATGATGATAAATCAAAAGAATTGAAAGAAAATGAAGTAACGGGGTCAAAATGATAAAAACGAAGCTTAAACCTAATAAAATCCCCAATTATATGCATCTACCCTTATTTGATCAAATTAATGAAATTAGAAATTCTCTCAATCTCATACTCTAAAAACCATGGTTTCATCAGCAATATCATCATAAAGTTGTAATCAAATCAAAGAATTAAGTTGGAATCATCAAAAGCAAGCATCAAATATATCAATGATTTAAGGTAATTGCATCAGTTATTTGTTCTTGTGTGTGAGTATAGGAACCCACGGTTCCTGGATTTTTTTTTTTAGTGTTCGAGTGTCTTCAAAATCTTGATATTGAACATCAATTAGTGTTTAAGATCAGAAAATAAGCACATGCATGCATTGGTTATGTGATTAATTGTATATGTGATCATTTTGAGATTTTAATTTAGAGTCTAAAAACAAAACTCAGAGACTTTAAATGGTCTCTGTTTTATTGTATTGTGCAGTCCGAGAATGAAGGCAAGAAAGGTCCTTGACCTTTGGCCCAGATTTTAAATGCTTTTATAATGTTTGCATGATCAAGTATGTGTGTTTGTTCTTCATTAAAAATAGTATCAAATGTCCCTTAATCCTCCTTGTTTACTGCTGAAAATGGAATGAAAATAGAAAGAGAAGTCTGTTGTGCGTGTAAGTGATTGCAACAGAAAGATAAGCAACAACAGTACGTACATGCATGCATAAAATTTATAGTTAAGATGAGTGTGTTTGAGCATGAATGTAGCTGCAACAACAACTCAATAGCTCTTTAAATTCAAACAAAATAGAAAATTAGTATGTGATGAGTGAGTTAGGGTATGTGTATGTGTGAATAATTGTCTGTGACTCAGGTCCAAGCCAAGTCTCGGACTAGTCTCTTGTCGCAATAGCCCTCTCCTAGTTCTTAATATGTCTAAATTAAGTGCATCAGTGTGTGTTTACTCGCTATTAATCATTGTCATTCATTCATTTATTTGCTGCAGAAATATGTAGTTAAAACAGAAAAAGATAGTGCAACGCTTGTGCATCTGTGTGTTTGCATATTCGTGAATATGTTTCTGTTTTAGTGTTGTTATGGGTCTAAGAGAATGGCCAAAGAAAGGCCATTGGCCTTCGTACATGGCCCTAACCATTTCTATGTTGTTTGTTAATAATTTCGATGCATAAATCACTCATTATCCTCTTCCTTAGTGCTGCATAAAAACGTTAAAAACGAAAGGGTATTGTGCAGTTATGAGCTCGGTTTTTGCTGCTAGAAAATAAATTGAAAACAGTACTAGCACCATGTACATATGTCTGTATATAAGCCAGTAGCATCAACAATATTGATACTATATATATATACACACACACACACACACACACACACACACACATATATATATATATATATATATATATATATATATATATATATATATATATATATATATATATATATATATATATATATATATATATATATATACACACACATATGCTAAGTACAGCAACTTGAGTTATCTCAGGATTTAGCTTTCGACTTTGACTTGGCTTTAATGACTTTGGCTTGACTTTTTGTCTTTGGCTTGACAATTCTGACATTGGCTTGACTTGCTTTTGCTTTATAATTTAGTATAGATTTGGCTGAACCTGTCCAGTATTTGGCAATCACATTTAACATAAGCTTTTATGACATTACACATTGTATTTATGTATTTCTGTTGTATTTTTTTGACATTCTGTAGCTTATGTTTGAGACTTAATGCATTTATTTACTCATCATGTCATTTGAGTTTGTTGAGTCATTATTTGTCTTATGGCTTAGTCTTTACATGATTTTAATGACTTTATAGTCTTTCATGAACATTTATGACCTTATTTGGTCTTTCTTTGACTTACTCGCAAATTGAACCCGTATGAATACATGTAACACCAACATATGCATAAACGAATTAAATATTACTTTTCATAAGTGATGCATATGACTTATATGTGATTTAGGCACACGGGCTAAGCATAAGGCCAAGAACCCCAAGGATTTGAGCCTATGTTCAATTCCCTAATTATACGTTGCTTATCACTTGATATTATAACTCAAAACATGCTTTGAATTGCAATTATTTATTAATACATTCAATTGAATGTGCATACAATCAACTTATGCATGTTCATGGCATCTTGTGTATGAATAAGAAATATGAATATCATCTTATGTTTTGCTTTCGTTTCCAATAGCATTGGACAATATTAATGTCTTATCATACACTATGCTTAGTGTATTTATGACTATATATTGATCAAGAATTGCTAAGTTGTTTACAACTCATCATGTGACATAAAATCTTGAGTTTAAGACATTCATATTGTCCATTGCTATTAGAAACGAAAGCAAAACATAAGATGATATTCATATTTCTTATTCATACACAAGATGCCATGAACATGCATAAGTTGATTGTATGCATATTCAATTGAATGTATTAATAAATAATGGTAATTCAAAGCATGTTTTGAGTTATAATATCAAGTGATAAGCAACGTATAATTAGGGAATTGAACATAGGCTCAAAGCCTTGGGGTTCTTGGCCTTATGCTTAGCCCGCGTGCCTAAATCATATATAAGTCATATGCATCACTTATGAAAAGTGATTTTTAATTCGTTTATGCATATGTTGCTGTTACATGTATTCATATGGGTTCAAATTGCGAGTAAGTCAAAGAAAGACCAAATAGGGTCATAAATGTTCATGAAAGTCTATAAAGACATTAAAATCATGTAAATATTAAGCCATAAGTCAAATAATGACTCAACAAAGTCAAATGACATGATGAGTCCATAAATGCAATAAGTTTCAAACATAAGCTATAGAATGTCAAAACAATACAACAGAAATACATAAATACATTGTGTAATGTCATAAAAGTTTATGTTAAATGTGATTGCCAAATACTGGACAGGTTCAGCCAAATCTAAACTACATTATAAAGCAAAAGTCAGAATAGTCAAGGCAAAGGCAGAAAGTCAAGTCAAAGTCATTAAAGCCAAGTCAAAGTCGAAAGCTAAATCCTGAGATAACTCAAGTGGTGGATGTAATCCACTTGCCAAGTCAAAGTCAACAGCAAAGTCTTAAAACCAGTAACAGTGAGTTATAGATATAACTGTGTACATGTTTTTCTTCATGTGAAACATTTTGTTATGCAATCTTTATTTGGAAGTCCTATATGCTAAGCTAGAATGTGACCTGTGCACACCTTGGGACCTAGTCATTAAGACTCCTCCGTAAAGGCGGGTCTTCAATTTTCCTTTGTCTTTAGAAACATCAGCCTTAGTGGCTTCCTTTCCCTTTTTAGGGAAGACATAAATATAAAATTGATAGTTTTACAATCTTTTGTCCTTCCTGATTTTTGGAAAACTTATTTTCAACTTCTCAGGTTTGACAGGGGCGTTGCCTTTACCTTTACTGAGATGTGATGATTCTTGCACACTTATAGTTCAGAACCCTTTTGTTTGGTTTTAATAAAAGACTTACTTTCATTTATAACTAATTTACCACTATGGTTTAAAAACTTATTTGGAACCACAATAGCATAATTCCCAACATGAGACTTACCCTTGTTGGTTGTATGCTGTTTTCTTTTTAAAAACTTATTTTCAAAAAATTCAACATTAAAAGGTGGTATAAGTTTCTTGTCGTTGGTTTTGGCTTCAAATGTTGTCTTGTTGACAGGTTTAGCAGTCTTGACTTTGAATTTGACACCTTCTCCACCAAGATGTTCATGTGGAACAGGTGAGCACTCAGAATTGTGGTTTGGTGGGGAACAGATCCCATCATCAAACTCCACAACTTTCACAGATGAATTGTCTGTATTTTGAGGCCTAACAAACCTGTTTGTTGAAATCTTTCCATTTACATTTTGTATAATATTATTTGGATGTACACAAAGTGTAGAAAGATCTATTTCCACATTTTTTATCTGAAATATTGAAGCTGTTGTATCAAGATCTCCTCCAAGATATGCTTAAATTTGAGTAGGGATTTGCTCATTAATACATTGGTTTACTCTCTTAGCATAATGGCACCAAGAGTTAACAATCTTTGGGAGCTTGGAAAGCTTTAAGCCTGATTATCTTTTCTCTTCTAATAATATAGTGAAGATGTGTTTTACCTCATCAAGTTCAGTTTTCAACTTATGAAAGCTGTCAAGTTCATTAGATTTAAGTTCAAGATAAATTTTCAATTTTGAAATCTTAGACTTTAGAGCATTTTGTTTTTTAACATCAACTTTTAGCTCCACATATAGAGAAAACATTTTCTCTTTTTCCTCAATACTGTAATCTTTAAAATTACGTACCTTATACATCATTGTAGGATTCTAGTTCTCCAAAGAGCTAAGAGGCTCAGCTTCAGCTTGGTCTTGTTTGAAACTTCTTGATGAAGGAACATCATTATTGGCCATAAGACAGTTGTTATCTTCCTCATCAGATGATGAGTCAGAGTCTTCCCAATCACATGCTTCGGCCATCAGTCGCTTTTGTCTGTTGGAAGCCAAAGAGTCCTCCAACTTTTTCAAGTTGGCCATGGCTATAAGATACTTAACCCTATAACCATCATCCTTGTTAGTCTTGTATGGTTTGGATGAGGAGCCAACAGCTTTAGACATGCAATCTGCAGCTATGTGACCAGTTTTGCCACATTTAAAGCACTCAACCTTAGAATTATCAAATGCTTTCTTTCTGATGGAACTTGAAATCTTTTGAAACATCCTTGTTCCAAACTTTATTGTTAATTCATTTTTCCATGCAATTCATAAAACATTAAGCATAAACATATGAACAATTATCAAGAACTCATAATACCGAATGCTTTGATTAAGAGACAAAAGAATATTACATTGAGTTCTTGGTTTCTTGCAAAGCAATTCTTCTACTCATCACTGTGTATGTGTAATCTGAGATTCTTACATCAACAGTACACAATTACCCTATTTATACTCAAATGCACAACTATTAAAGAATTACAAAACAAACCCTGAACATTTAATAATATTGATTTCACCTCAATAAATGTTCCCAACAATCTCCCCCTTAGAGATGAAATCAATTTTCCAATTAAATTTCTTTACAGGGATTCCTTAACAACTTTTCTTGATTCTTCTCTTGAATATTCTTCTTCTCTTTGATCTCTTCCGAGTCTTCAAATCTCTTGCTCTCTCTACTTTATCTGTCTCTCTCTGATCTTCACATCTCTTCTTTTCTGATCTTCTCTTTTCTAGTAAACACACTCCCCCTTGAATTTTAAATATCTTTTCTCTATCTCTCCCTTGATCAATTGTCTTGATATCATATAGCAATTGACTTCAGTTTCTTCAAACTACTCAACAGTTGTCTCTGAATTATAGCTCTTCTCCCCCTCATGGTGATTATAAAAATTATGAACATCATGCTACATCTTCAGAGACAGAATTGCAATGAAATTATAATAGAAGAAATACAACAACAATTACATTTCAGAAATATTAGAAATTGAGTTTCTCCCCCTCAAGCTGATATCCTCTCCCCTATACTAAACAAATCTATCTCACTCCGCCTAAAAAATTTCACTCCCCATCGAATTGATACTATACCTTTTCTAAACAAAAAAAAGCTTTTCAACTTTGGGAAAAATGAAATACATTCATTATGTAAAATAACGAGTCCAGGTCCACATAGGATTCCGTTTGCACAATACACATAATCTATGTGACCTACGTTCAGTGCTGGCGTGATATTAACACTGGTAGGATTTCCAAATAGTCATTGTGAAATCCTTTAACATGAAAGAACCACTCTTATTTGTTCTGGCTTAGTCACTTTGGACTAGCATTTTCTAGTCACACAGACTGTCAGACTCGATGTGTCCTAAAAGTGTATAAAATCAGCTTTAGACACAATGTGCATCAAAAGAAGTCGGAGACTGGAGTAAATGTCTTCCTTGGGTAGGTCTTCCGGTTCTGGTTAGACCATAGAAGCGATATTTATGCTATCACACAAATTAGGTGCAAAATCGGAGTCAGCAGAAAGATTTTAAGTTTTGAAGGTCAAGGGATATCGGAGAGATTATATTCAGATAATATGAGAGATATCATAATGAAATAGAAGATCTGATATATGATATGAAAAGAATCAGATATTCTTCAAAGAATTAGCACTTGGGAGATAACGGGAGAATCCAGTATAAATTGGAAGCATTGTAACAAAGATAATCTCGGAAGAAATGAGATTATGAAAATCAAATGGATTAAATCAATTAATCTCAATGATATATTAAGAGAATCAGACTAATATTTCTCTTCAGCTCAAAACTTCTTTTTATGTGTGTATCAAATATTTTCATGAAAAATCACACATAGTTTTTGAAAAATGACATTGTCAAAGTATCTTGAACTCCCCCTGGAAATAAGCACAAAAACTTAGTGAACTCATTGTTAGGCACAAAAAGGCCTCAGTCAAACCTGTTCTACATCTGAGGGGGAGATTTATTATCAAACCTATTGATGCATTTGAAGGTTGAATTTAAGGCATGTTATATGCCTTATTGAAACCTGAAAATGATTTGCAATATCAGTCTAAAGCTGTTCTATATGTTGCATGTGTTGCAACTAAGACAGTTTGTCCAAGCTGCTCTGTCTGCTGAACAGGCTGGACATAAACTGTCTACGCTGCTCTACACTGTTGAGCAGCTTGGCAATTTTACAGTGTTCTGTTTCTTTGTGAACAGAACCTGTTTTTTTGTGAACAGGCCTTAAACACTTATGGAATATGTTTCCAAGTCATCATGTATTGTTTTGACTACAAGATCATTTTACAAAGTCGAAGACAAAGTGGAAACAGAACTGCTTCAGTCCTGCCCACGCTGTTCTGTAACATGAAGACAAAAGGTTATTTGACAAAGGGTGACAGACCTTTTTCTTATATCAAAACTAGGCCTTTTAAAGGAAGAAAGACGCAAAGTTGACATTCCTAAATTAGTTAAAGGCAATGCAACAGTAGACAAAGTGAAAAGACAAAAGTTCTGCACATGTGAAGACAAGTCTGCTTATCAGAAAAGTGCAGAAAAGGTTATGTTGTCTTTTCAACAAGACTTCTCCTTTTTCATTTCGTCCAATGAAGATGTTTCTCTTAGATCCTCTGAATGGGTATAAAAGGAAGCTTCTAAGGACGGAAAGAAGTGTGAAGAAAGCTAAGTGCTGAAACCAAGAGTGAACGTGCAAGTGTGATTTTCATGCATGCAAGCCTTCTGTGTAAATCAGTATCTGTGTGTCTAAGCTGTTTTACATAAGCTGTTCTTACAGTCTTGTAAACACAGTGAAGTGCTTCTTTTAGTGAGTGTTATTCATTGTATACTAGTTTTGAGTGTCTAGCCTAGTGAACATACTGTTGTATCTGTCCATCTCAGCTTGAACTATTTCGCATATAAGCTTGTTTGTAATTAACAAATTGGTTGAATAATACATACAACATTGAGAAAATAGTGTGTAAGTTTTTAAAATAGCTGTATTCACCCCCCTCTACAGCTTAAACTACTATACTTTGGGCAACCTCTCAACTGGTATCAGAGCATTTAGAGTGTGTGGTCATTCTAGATCTCTTCCATTCTCCCAAGTTCCATGGACACAGTGCTGCAAATTCTTCTTACTGATGACAATGGCTCTATGGGCAAACCTCCAAATCTTACACTCATCAAACTTCTCTGGTTTGGAAGTGCCAGAATGAGCTCTATTAGAGAATCTGGATGTACAACTGCCAGAGATAGTGATGGAGGGTCCCTAGGTGCCAACCTCTGTTACTACCATAACTCCAGCGGTTGAAGGAGCTGCTCCTGAAATCAGGACCTTTGAGAAAGCTAAAGCTCAATGGTCTGATGAAGACAAGAGACTGGTGGCTCTGGATGCAAAGGCCAGAAACAATCTGGTCATTTCTCTTCCTGATGATGTGTTCAAACAGGTTGAGAAAATGAAGACAGCAAAAAAAATGTGGGATACTTTGTGTACTGTCTATGATGGACCCACAATCACACTGGACAATAGGATCAACAATCTTGTTAGACAGTATGAACTTTTCTTTGCTAAACCAAAGGAGACTCTCACTGAAACCTACAACAGGTTTACTGCTTTAGTGAATGATCTCAAAGCTGTTGGGATCACTAAGGACAGTCTCACCCTGGTGAATAAATTTCTGGACATTCTACCTGAAGAGTGGAACTACTTCTCAACAATTCTAAGGAACTCAGGTACTATCAGAAGTATGGATCTAGTCAATCTGTATGGATCCTTACTGAATGATGAACAATCAAGGCAACAAAAGAGAAATGCCTTGGAAATGTCCAAAAGAGGTGCAGCCTTTGTGGCTAATGTGAGACAGCCTGTAAATCAGGAGAGTGATGTGTTCACTCAACCTGATCAACAGGATGATGACAAGGAGGAAGTGTCAGATGAAGAAGATACTGCAGATCTTGCTGAACAAGATGATGAGCAAATGATAGCTATGCTTGTCAAAAGGTTCAACAAGAAAAGGTTTGAAAGAAACATGCTGCAAGGAAATTCAGGTGCTGGCAAAAAGAAGGCATTTGATAAATCCAAGGCTGAGTGTTTCAAATGTGGCAAAACTGGTCATATAGCTGCTGACTGTGTGTCAAAAGCTGTTGGTCAGTCATCCAAACCATACAAGACAAACAAGGATGATGGTTATAGGGTTAAGTACCTTATGGCCATGGCTAAGCTGAGGAAGTTGGAAAACTCAGTGAGTTCCAACCGCCAAAAGGGACTTATGGCAGAGACTTGTGATTGGGAGGAATCTGATTCATCGTCTGATGAAGAAGACAATCAATGTCTGATGGCCAACACTGATGTCCCATCAACAAGCAGTTTCAAACAGGATATGGCTGAAGCTGAAGCTTTTAGCAGCTTAGAGAACTGGAATCCTACTATGATGTATAAGGAAAAACAACCTTCCCAGGTTTGGTACTTGGACAGTGGTTGCTCAGGGCACATGACAGGTTGTAAAGAATTGCTGAGTGAACTCAGGCCTGAAAAAGGGCCAAAAGTCACCTTTGGTGACAATGTACAGGGATCCACTGAGGGATATGGAACTCTTAAAGCTGGTGCTGCAGTGTTCAAAAGAGTAGCCTATGTGGTTGGGCTAAAACACAACCTTGTTAGCATAAGCCAACTGTGTGATGCTGGCTACAAGGTTAACTTTGATGAGCACCTGGGTTACATATTGGATTCCCAAGGCAAAGTTGTGCTATGTGCTCAACGAAAGAAAGGTGTATATGTTGTGGATATGCATTTGCTGAACCCACAACTGAAACTGTTTTCTCACAAGAACAAATGCTCGATCTAAACTTGCTATGGGCACAGAACGACTGTCACATCTGAACTTCAGAACATCAACAAACTCTGTAGAAACAGAGTTGGTGAAGGTTTGGCTCTATGACTTTTGCTAAGGATAGATTATGCACCAGCTTGTTGAGAAAGGCAAAGTAGAGAAAACATCTTTTAAATCCAAACATAATTTTCTCTAAATTGATACTCCACTCTTCAATATCCATATGACTTGTTTGGACCTGTTAATGTCCCCAAGTCTAGGAGGAAGAAGGATACACCTGTAAATGGTTGATGAAGTTCTCCAGGTACACATGGGTGATCTTTCTAAAGAGCAAAGGAAGAGGCTTCTAGAGAGGTTATTGGATTTGTCAAAAAGATGGAAATGCTGAACTCTGCCAGTAAAGGCAGCTTAGAAGTTGATCATGGTACTGAGTTCAGAAACAGTACTCTTGAAGACTTATGTGAAGAGAAAGGTCACTCAAATTTTCAGAGTAAGAACTCCTCACAAAAATGGAGTTTGCTGAAAGGAGAAACCGTAATCTCATTTGAAGCTGCAGAACCATGCTGTCGTGCATCAGGTTTACCTTCATGCATTTTGGGCTGAAGCTGTTAAACTGGCCTGCTTCACCCAACAGTCCTTAGTGGTGAAAAAGATTCAACAAGACTCCTATGAGCTGCTCAAAGGGAGGAAGCCAAATGTCAGTTATTTCCATGTGTTTGGATGTCCCTGTTTCATTCGGAATCAAAGGGACCAGCTGTCAAAGTTTGAACCTAAAGCTGATGAAGGTGTGTTTGTTGGCTACTCTGCTATCTCCAAAGCCTACAGAGTATACAAGAACAAAAGAAAGGTGATAGATGAATCTATCAATGTCACCTTTGAAGAGTCCAAGAATGCCTCCACCAAAGCTGTTCCTGAATCAGCTTTAGGAGAACTTAACTTTGATGATCTAATGCATTCAAACAATGAAGAGGACTCAAAAGCTTCCACTACACCCAGTGTGGAACCTGTTAATCATGATGGACATGATGATGATTATGTCAATACACCCTGTGTGAATAAATGTACTGACTTAATAACAACTGCATGTCCAGAACCTATCAATGCTGATTTTCCCAGTTCCTCTGCTGATATGTTCAACAGTGGTCAGACATGTTCAAAATGTGAACAGGCTCAAGACAACAGGTTGTGTCTGAAAATTCTGTGAGAGCTGTTCAACAGGACCCGTGAGATGTTACAACTCAGGTGAATCATCATTGAAAATGCATCCTAAGTGGATTCAGGTGTCACCCCAATGATCATCATCATTGGTGAATCAAAAACAGGGATACAAACACGGTGGTGGGGCGACAGCCTTAGGGAACTTTGTGATGTTCTCATAGTTTTGTTTCACTGATGTGAGAGCCAGCCAAAGAGGTTGATGAAGCCATTAAAACGATGCCAATTGGTCACTGCCATGCAGAAGAAGAGCTCAATCAGTTTGAGAGAAACAATGTATGGACGCTGGTCCCTGCTCCAAAGGTAAAAAACTTAATTGGCACTCAATGGGTTTTCAGGATAAAAGGTGCAGCAGGTCATGTACATTAGAAATAAGGCAAGACTGGGTGCTCAGGGGCTACAGACAAGGATGGAAGGAAAAATTGATTATGATGAAACATTTGCTCCTGTGCCACGGCTAGAGCAAGCAATTCGTTTGTATCTAGGCCTACGCTTGCTCTATAGAGGCATTGAAGTATTTCAAATGGATGTGAAAGATGCCCTCATTTTTGTGTCCTCCCCACTCTTTAATTTCGGGAAGTGCAAGAAGCAATTTATGTCAAGCAGCCTCCAGGTTTTCAAAATGAATAACAATCAGGTTTTGTCTATTAACGTTGGACAAAAGCTCTCTATGCGTCTCAAACCAAGCCCCTAGAGCTGCTTGACACTCTCTTCCTGGTTTTTTATGAGCCAATGGCGTATTCCAGAGGTAAAGTGATATACATTGTTCATAAAGAAGGTGAAGTCATGACCTTTGACTTGTTCAATTTATGTGAATTACCTAACATATTTGGTTCTACTAATGAGCCGCTATGCAAGAATTTCTCATTACTCATGAAATCTAAGTATGAAATGGTTATGCATGGGAGCACTTACTTTTGTTTTTAGGATTATCAGGTTAAACAAACCCTCAACTGGAATTTTTATAAATGCAAAGAAAGTACACCTTTAGATCTATTGAAAAAAGTTCAAACTTTGATCAAGTTCTCCTATATTAAAACCCAATGGACCACCAATGTTTAAAATTGGATGTGTCTGCCAGTGGCAAAGCTGTTTCGTAACACTGCTTACAGAGGCATGATTGCGGGATGCTAGCCTTAACTGCTAGTAAGACCTGAATTATGTTTTGCCACCTGTCGTGTGCTAGGTTCAAGTGATCCAAAGAATCTTTCTATTCCTGTCTGTTAAGGATCCTCGATACCTGAGGTACACCAGGTTTAGGTCTTTGTATCCCAAAGACTCCAAGCCTTGAACTAACAGGCTCTTCAGATTTGATTTTGAGGCTGCCCCGTCAGCATCGGCAAAGCACAACAGGTGGCATGTTCAACTCCTTGGTGGAAAGTTGATCAGTTGGAGTAGCAAGAAGCAGAACTCAGTGTCCACTTTACTGCCTTTGAAAGCGAGTACTATTGCATATGGAAGCTGCTGTGGGCCGATTTTGTGGCATGACAGATCAGCTTGAAGGATATGGCCTGTGTATAGAAAACTCCTATTCTGTGTTATAATACAACGTGCCATAGCCATATCCCAACAATCCAGTATTTCATTCAAGAAACAAAGCCTATGAAGTAGACCCTCCACTTCATCAGAGTCACATTCAGCTCCCTAAAGGTAAGTGGAGTTACGTTTTCATTTCCACAAATGAAAGCTTGCAGACCTTTTCACCAAACCTCTGGATGGAAACAACTGTTAATTAACCTTGTCAGGCAAAGCTGGGCAATGTTAAACAAGAGTGACTAAGTGTTTTCAAAGGTCTACGAATTTGTGTGTTTCACACTCGCTCTCATGTTGCTCCCCCCTGAACAGCTAGCGCGAAACAGGTTTACATGTTCTGCTACTTAGTCATTTGTCTGAACAACTTGACCAGCTTGGCATACAACAGGCTGAACCAACATCACGTTTATTCGTCAGCCTGCTCTGGTGGTCTAATCTTCACCCTGTTCACTTCCTTCACATGTCTTACAGCCATTGTCTGTACATTGCTTCACATTGAACCACAACTGCTCTTCAAAAGCGAAGCAGCGCTGGGCACCGTTGCGGAAATGAACAGCTTGAGACTGAATAACAGCGTGTGTTGACCCAACTTATCACAAGTTTGCCCACACAGCTTGGACCAACAGTTTTAATTACCTTTCTTCAACATTACTTAATACTTTACTTAATTATTACTGCGGTTGTGGCTATTTTTTTAACTATTTGCGTTTGTGGTTAATGTGGTAGTGCATTAAAAGCTCAAGTGGTTGACAATGTTTCTGACCATGGACAACCGTTCCGCTTTTCGTTAACTAACACATTTTAAATCAAACCGCCCCCTCAACTTCTCTCATACACACTCACTTAAATCCTATTAAATACCAACCACATGTTATATCTCGTTTCCTCATCATTTCATGAAATCTCAAGAATCTACATCGACTAATGTTGTCCTCTACTTCTCCAAAACCAAAAATTCCCAAATGGCTGCACAGACATAATCCTTTCTCCCAGTGTTCGTTGTGAGGATGGGGGTGTGTCACAACACTCACTCAATCACCACAATGCTGAACCATAATCCCACCAACTACCTTGCCAACCTCACCATCCCCAAATATTGTGGGGAAGGGTCTATGACCAAATGGTGGAGTTTCGAAAGTTCCCTTTGAACTACGCCTGACGCTTCTCCTGAGGTCCCTTTGTACCAGGAGATTGGTGTATGAGTTCTGGTATACATGTGCCTCTATCCCAGAAACCCAAAGTCACAAGGCCACCATACTCCATGGGCTCAGATCATTAAGATCAAACTCATCTGCTCAGGGGAAGTTTCGACTCCTGTGCGTTGCCCAATATGATCCGACCACAGCCTGAAGATGATCAGATGAAGAATGCTGCACTTTTTGGTTGTTGTAGCTAGCCAGAACCACAACATTAGCAGCAACATTGTTCCGAGGACCTCCCTACCTACAGGCTTCTTCTTCGCTCTGTGGTGATGTGCTTCAGCCAGCAAGGTTGTTCCTTTGACCAACTGAGCCGTGATGAAACCTGTAGTTCTGCCAGCTGTGGCCTGGAACTACCATGGACATGGCCCAAATGCGATTTTTGTGACTTTGAGGAACCCTGGTGCAGCAAGACGTCAAGACCCGCTGCTGTTCTATATCCCAGGTTTCTGAGCCTCATTTTCAGACATGTTTGTGGTGGCAACAATTATACAAACTCTCAGCCTTTACTTAAGTCTGACTGCCATTCCCTGTCATAGCGGAATAGAGTTTTCTATACCCCTGTTCTACCTAATGAGCCTCTCTATCCACCACCAATGAGGACGGTTGTTAGGTTTGGTGAAGGACCCTCTATGCTGTGCAGGTGGATCCGAAGCTGGCTGAACCACCAGAATCCAACGCCAGCGTCCAAAATTGTAAACGGACCCCTGGCAACTGCTGAAGCTGGGCCTGTAAAAAAGAAGGCCAAACAGCAGTCTGGAGTCGTGTTCCTTTAGCCTCGTGGTGAGGAGGAGCAGATTCCTCACCCTTGCTCATTTGTTGCAGCCGATGAAGCCTTAGTGGTGGTGCCTCTGTGGCACAGAGACATGGAACAGGTTCGCCCACTTTCCTAACCCAGTCTCAACCCTGTCCATACAGATCCTCTCCCCTCTCCACCAATCACCACTTCCATCATCACTACCAAACGCAAATCTCTCTCCAAGAAAAGCCAAAGAACCAGCCCACAGAACACTTCCTCTGTTCACCTTCAACAGGTGTTCAGTTGTAAAAGAGCAATCCCTGCTGCCTTTCCTATTTTGGGAGAAGGTTCAGCTCATTTGGAGCCTGCCTTAACTTCCAATCTGGTCTACCCAGAGTCCGCCTAGACGTCTGCCCGTTCCTCCCAAAGGAACCAGTTGTACAAACGGAGTACCACCATCCCACTATCCAGCCTCCCAACAGCTGAGGCTATTGAAAGACAGGAGTTTCTCCACTCCATCCGTGTCCCCCCATCGTCCCCCTACTCATACTCCTCACCACCCTGAGTCCCCTGCCCACGAGGTGTCCACGCTGCTGATATTAGACCAATCAGTAGACTCAGCCTCAAACTTTTACTACCCATGATTACAAAAACCACTGTTCTCACCAAAACAACTGCTGAGGGACCAACAACCAAGCTGATAACCTCAGGGATCATACCATCCCTCTGTGAGGCTGCTTCCCTCATGCAAACTCCTCAGCAGTTTCACCATGCCCTGATGTGAAATGCATATCCCATCTCCCATGATGAGGTGCCTTTAGACCAAGGCCACCAATGCAGAGGCGAACCAACCACTGGTCTTTCATGAGGGTGTTGCAACAACGCACGCATATGAAAAGCGGCCCCAACACATATCCCCTTCTCCTGGTGATGCAGCTACCGCCGCTGCTGAAGGACCTCCTTGATCCTCCAACCTGGGCCAGCTACTTTTGCCCAGGCCTATGGAGCTTCTGTCCAACGTCCCTCTTCCATCTCCACTCACATCCAAAACCCGCTTCATCATATCTTCTCATTACCCACTCAAAACAATTACCCCATACACCTCACATCTCCCAAGACTTGCCCTTGAAGGATCAGCTTTCTTTGCCCTGACCAACAAAGTTGGTTCGTTGGAAAACACCATGCACTCTTCTACCCTCCTCTTTTTTTTTTATATCAGACTTTTTTTTTCTGTCTGCCAAACTTCGGGGTTCTTGTGATTGTTCAAGGCCTCTTTTCCCCTACCACTCCACAGCCCTGATCAATTCCACAGCTGTAGCCCACTCACTGCCTAAGCTGCCAAATGGTCTACTCCCTTTCCTCTATTCTTCCATTTAAGTAGGACTCTTGTCCTCCATGACAGCTATTTCTCAACAGCCTTCCTCACTTCTTCTTCTGCCCAACTCTACCCTTCCGCCACTCTATCTAGCTTACAAACTATTAATTGTTCCCTTTCTAAATCTGTGTCATCAGATCTGCTGAGTGCGAGATCTCTAGAACTTCATCTTTGCACAGCTTCAATCTCTGCGGGGGGGGGGGGGGGGGGATGTTCACAGAGTCGACAGAGAAACATGTGAAGCTCACATCCTTTGCTGATTCCATCACTTCTCTTCAGATCTGTCTTCTAGCTTGCTGAGGTGAAGGATAACTTGGCTTACTTATTGATAGCCTTGTTGGCTTCCTAAACTTCTACTAAACCTGCCTGGCCAAGCCTGACTGCACTTTTGTGTCTTCAGGCCCCGACAGTGTTGCCGTCGCACTTCATCCTCCTCAACGGGAGAAGTCATCTTTTTGCCTCGAAGACTAAGTCTAAGGGGGAGAAAACTTCTTTTCCTAAGGAGCACCAGTGTCTGCCAACCTCACACTGCGTCAGCCAGCCAGATGTCTTGTGAAAACAGGTACAGCTGAAGGGTGAACCCTCTCAAGCTGCATATGCCTTACTCAGGCTTGTCTCTCCAACATGCTCAGTTAAGGGGGGGAAGTCATTCCTGAGGCCAGGCCTAGCAGTAAAAGGACCGGCACTTGATTTTAATGAAGAAGAAAGAAGAAGAAGAGGAAAATTCCTGAGGCTGCCTGTCTACAGCAGCCAGCTAAATGAAAAGAAAAGGCAAGCTGATTCCATACAACAGAAACATGCAGAATTCACTTTCACAAGGCCAGGGACTAAAGAGTGGCGTCTTCTATGCCCAAGTCACTTTGAGTTAGAGAAGAACATACTTCAGCCT
>JAANYP010008554.1:0-176860 GCA_020465985.1 Centrapalus pauciflorus
TTTGTGGATTTGAGGCTTGAAAATGCATGTTTAAAGCTGTAGTTTATGAACAAACTCGAGTATGCATAGAACAGACTCGAAATGCCAAGAACAAGCTCGAATAGAGCTAAATTCGAGACATTGGTTCGAATCTATATACAGATTCGAATGAGGTTCGAATCTGACCCCATAATTCGAATCTGTCTTCGAATCTAACCCCCATAATTCGAATCTGTCCCCTAAATTCGAATTTAATTGATAAAGTCTACGAACAACGCATAAATTAGCAAAATAAATAGCAAAATATTTAGCTAGAAGTTATGGCTTATAGATGTTGGAATATTGAGCTAGCATTATTAATTTAGCACATGTTCTGTAATATTAAACTTCAGATATTATACATAAGCCGTTTAGCCCAGTTGCGAGTCAAAGCCAGTGCCAGAATATATTAAAGCCTAGATAAGCAAGTGCAAGCGTTATAAAGCAATTTAAAGCGTAAATAAGCCCGAGCAAGTATTTCAGAGCATTTCAAAGCATTTTCAGTACTGTGAGTAACAGTTATTCTTGTTTACATGTTTTATATGAAATTGAGACATAAATTGCTTCTATGTGACTTCTTTGGAATTCAATAGACTTTTGTGAGTGAAGGCGAACACTGTGGTACAGGTGATGCCCAGCTTAGCCGGATCTTACATTTGATCTATTAATATGCCTATTTATCTGCTATCTGTTTATTGTTCTGCATACTATACAGCAAACCTTGTGTTAGCGTTTCTTTGTGCATCTCATAAGCATTATATTTAGCGAGCAAGCAATTCTGATGTTCACCACTATCCCTTGAGCATTATGCGGGTAGCTAGCCCCGCATCACAGATTGATCATCTGTCAGCGGTAAACCCCTAGTGGTGGCATCTCCGTTCTGCGTGAAATGTCTCAATTGTGCAGCATTCTTTCTGGGTATTAAGCAAACAAGCAAGCAAGCATAACAGCCTTTATAGGCACTTTCGCCTCATATTTTTCATGCATTCTTGAATATCTGTTTACTCACTAAGCATTCATTCGAATCTGTATATAGATTCGAACCAATGTCTCGAATTTAGCTCTATTCGAGCTTGTTCTTGGCATTTCGAGTCTGTTCTATGCATACTCGAGTTTGTTCATAAACTACAGCTTTAAACATGCATTTTCAAGCCTCAAATCCACAAATAAGCTAAGTAATAAGCCTCGGTTTAGTTATATTATACATAATCTACCATAATCAGGCTGAAACTCAAGCTAAATGGCTTAAAATCGAACCAAAAATGAAATATGAAGCTTCCTTCAAAAACCCAAAAATGCAGAATACGAAAATGGCAATTCTTACCTCGAATTCGTATCAAATCTCACATGCAATGGTATATCCGCGTAGTACACTTCGAGACCTTTCCGATGACGTATAGAACTCGAGATTTGGCCGGTCGGTTTGAGAGAAAAGTTAGAGAGAAGTTCGGGTTCTAGAGAGAGGAGCTCTGAAAATGCTAGACGGGTTTTGCAAAAGTGTGAAAATGGAGCACTCAAGTCCTATTTATACTAAATCTCGAAATTACATCTTTTTACGCAAATTGCTTAAAATTACTTAAAATAAAAATGCAAATAAAAGGCAAGGTGTTATATGGTAACGTTTGTAAGTTCCATGAGTAGGCGTCTGCTGAAGGATCCAGGCTTCTTTCTGAATACCATTTTGAATCTTTCTTCAAGGTAAGGGTTCTGAAACTGCTCCGGGGGGAATTTCTGCAGGAATTCTTTCAGGCCTTGAACGGGGGGTTCTTCGATTTCGTCCTTTTTAGCTTCAAGAAGCTTTATAATAGTCCCCCACCGTTCTTGTCGCATTTGATCCTTTTCTTCCTGTGGCAGTGTTCGAACCTTGCCTTTTGTATAGGTGTCTACCCAGAATAAGTCATCTTCTCTTTAAATACCAGGGCCTTCTGGAGTTTCATCAAAACAATCGACCCTTTTTGTTCGGGAATACTCTGGGGGTTGGGTTTGTTGGACTGGAGGAGGATTTGGGGATCTAGGAGGGTTCGTTGGAGATTCAGGTTCAGGTTTAGGGGTTAATAAGGGTTCGTTGACTTCGGTATCGGAATCTGAATCGGAGACCAAGATCATTTCAACTTTCTCGTGCGGCTCCTCGAATTCTACCAAAGCTGTCATCGGATCCAGAGGAGCTGGACCCTCGACCATGGGCTCGTCTTCTATACTGAGGTATTCTTGAGGCTCCTTACTCTTTTCCCTTGACCCCTGATATTCTGACCCCTCAGCTGTCTCTGCTCCCCCTATATACATGACGGGGTCCTAAAACTGTAGAGGTTCATATTCTATCATCAGTGCTTCCGTGGCCTCATAAGTTTGATCCCCAGACCCAGACCCTTGAATATCTGTTGTTTCAGCCTCTGCTCCCCCTAGGATGATCATCGATCCCTCATGATGAACTTTCTGTCGTTTCTCCCCCTCATGACGATCAGGGTCGTCCTGGTCGTCATGCTTTCTTTTAGGGGGCTCAGCTTGGGTGCGGCACTGAAGATCGATGACTGCCGACTCGAGGCGATCCATCCTTGAATTTAGCTGCTCCTGGACCTGAAGGATTAGGCGATTGAGTGCGTCCAGTTTGTCAGAGAGCTCCGCCATTTGTAGTTGGACTGAGTGGGATCCTGGTGAGGGGCCGGCTTCGGAGGCGACACCCTTACCCTTTATAAGAGAAAGAAGGGCGGTGTGTCGTTCCTCGGCTGCCTTCCTTTGAGCGTCCAGGTCAGCCCGGGTGATAACGCCGGCAGCACGTAAGGCTGCCGTTAACATCTCCAAGTTGATGGGGAGATGGCCGGAAGTGGACGGCGTAGATTGAGCCACTCCCGGTCTTCCTTCCGTCATCTCTGGCTCCACTACGGGATGCTCAGATCTGGAAGTTTCGGGAGCTGCCACGGAGGCAGCTCTTGGGGATGCCACAAAGGCATCGTGCACGGTGTCTATTTGTGGGGATGGAATCGTGGGCGAAAGAAGTTCGGTCACGTGGGGAGGAGTGTGACCTCTTTCAACACCGCCACTCTCCGAATGAGAGGGCGATGGCGTATGTGGAAGATCCCCGTGGAATGAAGTGGTTTCCCTTTGAGGGGAAACCAAGTGGATGGTTGGGGTTGTGGCGACCGCTGGACTAACGGTCTTATGAAGGGGTGTCCGGCTGATAGGGCTTGGTTCACCCTCAGATTGCATATCCCTCGGCCTTACGACAGAGACGGTTCGTTCAGAATCCGCCGTCTCTGCCGTCTCACCTACGGCTCCCTCCCTTACACTCTCAGCCTCCCTCTCACCAAAACCCAGTGATTGTTGTACTTCCATCCTTTCTCCCTCGTTCTCACTCTCATGCTGCTCACCGTCGGACTGGTTAGTCTCAGTCGATTCAGACTGAGACTCATCCGGATAATTTTCTCTCATATAGTCCCTTACCCGATCTGTACCCCTCGACCTTGTCAGAGTCGATAATGGAATCTTCATTACCTGTACCGTCGGGGCCCCCTTTGGCAAAGTCAATTTCTGGATAGCGACGGTTGGATAGACATCAGCTTCTGGACGCTCATGAATGTCTTCGTCCTGATCCATGGCGTACTGGATGATGAGCTGAAGGAATCGTTGATAGGGGACATACTTGCGTCCTTTCTTTGTGCTCCTTTCCACGTGGACTCTTCTTAATTCTTCAAAGATGAAAGCCGCATAGTCCACGTGTCGGTCGTAGGCAAAGCCAGTGAACATGGCTAAAACCTGGGCCGATGCTGAGTCATGACCAGAATGTTTGGCTGTTAGGCACTTGTTGAGCACATCGAAGAGAATCCTCCAGTGGGACTGAAGGTTTTTGGTGCGAAAGTCGGATGGTTTGGTAAGGGGTCCGTCATACCCTAGGGTTTGAATTTCAGATAGGGCTTCTGAGACGGATGGGTTTGGATCGAACGAGTCAATGGAGGGAATATAGTCTTGGATGGGAAGACGAAGGATGTGACGGATGGTTGTGGTTGTGACTTTGACTGGAACACAGTCAATGGTGGAGGTGAAGTGAGGTTCGGGGTCGGTTATGAATTGTAGCCTGTTCCAGAATTGTTGTAGGTAAATTTTGGGAATGGCTATGGCTGTGGAAAGGGCATAATATATGGGATGGCGGGTGAGAATGTCAAAGGCAAGGGTTTGGGATTCTTTCGGGAGGATAGAGACGTCGAGTTGCCAGTTATGGGGGATAAACTCGACAAACTCGGCGCTCGGCAGAATGGCTTCCTCGGGTAGCTGAGCATTATTATTTGGAATGGGAGGATGGGGTACGGTGAGAACGATTGCGGGATCCATTATCCTGCAAAGTGCAACAAAGTTAGAATCATAAGACTTGATATGATAATGCATTGATGTGAAGTCTAGATGAGTGTGAAATAGAAATTGTCTGATCTGTTTAACATCGGGTCTTTATTAGCAGAATAAAATTCCACTAAAAAAAGTCCAAAGTCAATCGTTAAGAGACCGATGTTAGATAAGACCGTTTCACTCAAACACTGATCCTAACTCTAATCAATGGTGCACTTGGATGGAACTATTTTTAAGATTTTTAATTTATATGAAGATGCAGAAATGGAAAACATGAAAAATGAAAAACTAAAAAAATGCTAAGTGTTGGATTTCGGATGGTTCGAATTCGGATGAACAGTGTCATCGAATTCGGATCCGTCCGAAATTGAATGATGCATGAATGAGGTGGGGGGGACCGAATTCGGATGAGGTGAAAAGTGGGGACCGAATTCGGATGATGTGAAAAGTGGGGACCGAATTCGGATGACGGTCCGAAGTGAGTAGTGAAATGAATGAAGGTGGTCCGAATTCGGATGTGATATGAACATGGTTCGAATTCGGATGGGGACTTGTGAAAATGCATGAAATGATATGGATATGTCCTAATTTCGGATGGTACCTGGAATTCAGATTGGGACCGAATCCGGGTATCACCCGACTTCGGATGCACAGTGGTGAACAGACTTAGACAATTTTGAAAATTTTTACCCTGATGTGATGGTCCGAATTCGGATCAACAGTGAACCGAATTCGGATCAACAGTGGTCCGAAATGAGTTTTGTACTTGGAAAATTTTTGAAACAAGTCTAAGTCGGACATCCGAATTCGGGTGGTGGTCCGAATTCGGAGATCCGAAACTGCATGAGTGCAGTTAATGTTCATGCAAAAAATAAACGTGAACAGTTGGAATCTTACTGAAAATGCATGAAATTACAGATCCTAAACTAAAACAACCTAAGGAAAATTTTATCTAACTACTACTAAGGAAATATAACACATTAAACTACCTAAAAAGAGTAAAAATCGAAATGAAAAAAGGAAATAAATTTTGAAAATCAAACACACAATATATGAAGTAAAATACTGAAGTAAAGGTAAAAATGGAATACCTGATAGTGCAGATGATGGAAAATGCAAGAAAAACGAAGAAATATGATGGTGCAAAAGCTTGAAGAGGTGGATATGGTGGATCGGCGGTGGTGTTCGTCGGGAAGGAAGAAGAATGAAAGGAGAGGAGAAATCTTGAGGATGAAGAAAAGTGAAGAATTTGACCGTTTGACCACCCCTAAATACATCCGCGCGGGTCGGGTCTGGGTCAAGGACGATCCGCGCCCAAATGGAGATTGGGCCGGCGGTTTTGGACTCAACAAATACACACAAAGTTAAAATAAAAATGGGCCTGAAATTAATCAAAACAAAAATTAAAAACTTTGGCCCAATTTTTATTGCATCTTTTTGAGGTTTTCTTTGAAACAACAACATGAAATATTTTTGGTATTTTCTTGGATCATTTAATTTAAGATAAAAATAAGCTAAAATAAACTAAAATGTTTTTGTCTTTTTGATAAATTTGAACAATTAAAATCTTTTTGTGATTTTCTGACCTATTAAATTAAACCTTAAAAATTAAAAATTAAAATTAAGACTAACCTAAAATTCAAAAATTTAACTATAAAAGAAATAAAAAGAAACACAGAATTATAAAATTTAAAATCCTAACTCTACTCCCCCTCAAATAAATACCGATCCTTTTTCCTTTTTCTTTTCAGATTTAAATCACGACAACCCTTATTAAGCATTACTAATACCGACAAACCTGGATATTGTTTGCATCCCACTCCATGATGAACAAGTCACACAACAATTTATCAGGATCATTAATTATTAAAAATATACGCAGATAAGGAAAGATTGATTTTCAATCTTGTGACATACTCCTTAAATTTAAATAACAGTTATTTTCTAAAATAAAGGAATTTCAATCATGATAGATTGAAATAGAATTATTTAAGACAATATCTGATATTTAATTGGAAGGTGGATTCAACATGCCGATATGAGATACTAAAAACCGAAAACGAGGTTCGTCTAAAGCTTTAGTAAATATATCCGCTAGTTGGTATTCCGTGCCAACAAAATACAACTCAATGGTTCCCTTTTCAACGTGATCTTTAATAAAATGTTACCTGATATCTATGTGTTTTGTACGAGAGTGCTGCACGGGATTGCAAGAGATGGCAATTGCACTTCGAGAATCACAGTAAATAGGGATATTGGTGAGTGAGAACCCATAATCGCGTAATTGTGTTCTCATCCACAGCACTTGAGAGCAACAGCTTGCAGCTGCTACATACTCAGCCTCAGCTGTGGATGTGGATACACAATTCTGCTTTTTGGAAGACCAACTCACCGGTCTATCGCCTAAGAACTGTATTCCTCCCGATGTGCTTTTTCTGTCCACTCTACAACCTGCAAAATCAGCATCTGAAAACGCGGTAAGATCGAAATCGGTTCCCTTTGGATACCATAGACCAAGTTCGGGTGTACCCTTAAGATAACGAAAAATGCGTTTTACCGCAGTTAGGTGTGATTCTTTTGGGTCGGCCTGAAATCTAGCACAAAGACATGTTGAAAACACTATATCCGGCCTACTGGCAGTCAAGTATAGTAAGGATCCTATCATCCCTCTGTAAGTTGTATTATCGACACTTTTCCCGGAAGGATCGGTGTCTAACTTACAGTTGGAGGCCATGGGAGTTGCGATACTCGTGCAAGAGTCTAACTTATACTTCTTGAGAATGTCAAGAGTATATTTCGACTGGTTCACAAAAATCCCATCCTCAAGTTGTTTGACTTGTAATCCGAGGAAAAAGTTCATTTCCCCCATCATACTCATCTCAAACCGAGACTCCATTAGGGCTGAAAAATCCTTACAAAAATTACTGTCAGTAGATCCAAATATAATATCGTCAACATAAATCTGTACTAGCATTATATGTGGGCCTTCCCTTTTAGTGAACAGAGTTGTGTCCACCACACCTTTATAGAAACCGGCAGAAATAAGAAAATTCGAAAGACTATCATACCATGCTCGAGGTGCTTGTTTTAAACCATAGAGGGCCTTATCTAGCACATAAACATGGTCAGGTTTATGTGCATCAACAAAGCCTTGTGGTTGTTCAACATACACTTCCTCGTTAAGTTCACCGTTTAGAAAGGCAGTCTTGACATCCATTTGGTACACTTTGAAGTCTTTGTGTGCCGCATACGCCAAGAAGATTCTGATTGCTTCGATCCGTGCAACTGGAGCGAAGGTCTCGTCATAATCTATCCCTTCTTGTTGTCGGTAGCCTTTGGCAACAAGTCTTGCTTTGTTCCTTATCACAATGCCGTTTTCATCTCGTTTGTTCTTAAAAATCCACTTTGTTCCGATGACTGTACGGTCTTTTGGCTTGGGAACTAACTGCCATACTCTTAGCTGTTCAAACTGGTTGAGTTCCTCTTGCATTGCAACTATCCAATCCGGATCTGTCAGGGCTTCATCCACACGAGCGGGCTCTATCATACTCAAGAATGATGTGTAGAGACATTCATTAGCAGATGCCCTACGAGTTTGGACTCCTGTTGTTACGTCACCAATGATTTGTTCTGTTGGGTGACTGCGGGTCCATTTGATCTCGTGTGGAAGGGTGCTCGGGATGGAACCTCTGTGGTTAATATGGGAATGGATGAGGATTCATGGTCAATGGTTTCAAATGATGGTACCACAGGTTCTGGTTCAATTTCCGAGTGTTCAGGTGAAGGAAGAATCGTTGGTATTACATGTGAGGGTATTATAGGAGTAGATTCAACTGCGAATGTGTCGGTGGATGATGTGGATGGATGAGGATATGTTGATGAAGAGGGAGTGGAGAAACTTTGCGGCGCAGTTGAACTGGAAGGATTACCTACATTATTAACAACATTAGACACACTAGCGTTAGGACCGAAAAATTCAACATAAAAAGGATCAAATAAATTAACCAAATCAGAAGAAGAAAAAGAAATGGGGTTATTCGAAGAGTCTCCAGGCATTTGAGTAATGCGTGGTCCTGATTGATCAACTTCGGGTGCCAGTTCAGCCAACTCATCAAATGTGACGTGTACACTTTCATTGACTGTTCTGGTTCGGGTATTGAATGCGCGATACGCCTTCGAATTGGATGAGTATCCAAAGAAGATCGCTTCATCCGCCTTTTCGTTAAATTTCCCGAGGTTGTCTCTGTCATTCAGCACATAGCACCTGCAACCAAATACACGTAAGTACTTGATAAATGGTACTTTATTCAAAAAGAGTTGGTATGGAGTTTTGTTAAAGCGCTTATGAATGATGGAGCGATTCTGTGTATAACATGCTGTTGATACGGCTTCGGCCCACAAGAACAGAGGTAGCTTTGAGTATGTGAGCATTGTACGAGCGGCTTCTACTAGCGTACGGTTACGCCTTTCTACGATCCCATTTTGTTGAGGTGTTCGAGCAGTAGAGTATTGATGCTGAATCCCCTTGGATCGAAGGAAGCCCTCCACTACCGAGTTCTTGAACTCCGTGCCGTTATCTGATCTGATTGATTGTACTGACAGCTGCTGTTGGGTCTCGACACTCTTGATAAAATCAATGATTTCTTGAGCTGTCTCGTCCTTGGAACGCAAGAACCTTACCCAGGTATATCGAGAATAATCATCAATGATAACCAACACATATCGTTTTCCATTTATGCTTTGTGTTCTCATCGGTCCGCATAAATCCATATGAAGTAACTCCAAAACTCTTTTTGTTGATGGTTCGGGCTTTGGTTTGTGAGATGATCGTTTCATTTTTCCTTTCTCACATGCTCCACACAGATGGTCCTTTTCATAGCGTAACTCAGGAAGTCCTTTGACCAATTGCTTCGCAGCCAGCTTGTTGATGTTATCAAAATTCAAATGGGATAATCTTCGATGCCACAACCAAAAGTCTTTTGACGAGGCTTTTGATAGTAGACAAATGTTATCCTTCACTACAAGCTTAGATACGTCAATGGTGTAAAGGTTAGATTTTCGGGAACCAGTCAAGATTTCTTTTCCATCCATGTTCTTAACACTGCAGTTCTTAGCCCTAAATGTTACTTCTAGTCCTTTGTCACAGAGTTGTCCTATGCTAAAAAGATTATGAGATAACCCCTCAACATAGTCAACGTCCTTGATGACCAGATTATTTAGAACTAAGTCCCCGTATCCTTTTATTTGAGCCTGATGGTTGTTCCCGAATTTCACAGTTCCGCAATACTGTTCAACAACGTTGGACAGCAATTCTCTTCTTCCTGTCATGTGCTTGGAGCAACCCGAATCCATATACCAAATGGACTTAGCCTGAAAAACACATAAATTCATATAATGAAAAACTATATGCATTCAAACACATCCATTTTTAATTGACAATCAAACCGTGTTCTGAACCGAGATGTTCAGAAAACATGATGAGTTAAGACCGGGTCCTGGGCTGTGTGCACAGAAGCCAACCGTGTCGGTTTAAGCACAACCGACAAGCAAAAGAACGGGTCCTAGTCTAAGGTAACTAGAAGCCATTTCTTTGAAGCACGGGTCTTGATCAGAAGTAACCAAGAACCATCTGCATTAAGATCACACAACCTTGGGTACCCACCTCAATATGGGTCCCTTTTTGTTAGGATTTCCAGATTTATATGGCACGTGTACAGATTTAGAAACCCAACTAGCATTTGTGTGTGGTCCAGATGCACAACCCTTTGGAATCCATTGAAGATTGGATTTATTGGGTTTTGGAACCTTAGGCGCTGAAATTGCCTTCGGTTTTTGTCTTGTTGAGACCTTCTTGACCGTTGCTTTGGTTTTGGGCCTTGGCAACGGACATGTCTCAACTTTGTTTGTGGCCGATGATGCACTATTTTTAGTTTTCTTTTTCCGAATACGTTTAACAGGATAAGGCACAAAAGCATTCATTTCAGGAACCTGTCGTCTATATTTAGTTGGACATAGATTAAACAAATCCTTGAAAGAGTACTTTAACGGAATAGTAGAATTCGGTACATCATTACAAACATTGTCACACGCTTTGTTACACAAATTGTCTTTAGAGATTACAGACATCCTATCTCTAGTAACAAAATCACTTGGCATTAAAGCCTTCTTCACAAAAAAACTTGTAAAATCCTGCATGGTGGTTTTTGGGACTCTCCTTATATGATCTGTAGGAACAAAACAATTTGAGTCAGTAAGCATGGAAGATTTAGACTTGACAGACTTTTCTTTTTGGTGGTGAGAGGGTTTCTTAAAAGACTTGGATTTCATCTGAGTCTTTTTAGAAACTTCATTCTTGAAAGCATTTGAGCACTCACCTTTGACAAAGATAGAAGAAGTTTCAGCTGTAGCCTTACCTTTATCTGATGACATACATGGAATTTTTAGAGAATGAGAAAGTGTTTGTTGTTTTGAAAGATCTTTCAATTGTTGTGAAACTATTTCAAAATTTTCTCTGTAGACAGTGACTTCCACAGTTTGTTGAAAAGATTGATTTATCAATTCTTCTTCTCTCTTAAGAAGAGCATCTTGAAGATCAAGTGCTTTCTCTTGAGATGACTTCAATTCCTTTTCTAAAACAATGATTTGTTGTTGAAGAACTTTTGCAGGAATATAAAGTTGAGGAGTTGATTTTTCAGTTTCAGTGTTCAATTCAGTTTCTGAATAAGTTGACGAGAGATCTTCCTCTAAAGTGGGTACTCTAGAAGAATAACTCTCGTTAAGCTCTTCATAATGAAAAGAAATTTCTTTATCTTTACGCGCAACACGTTTCTCATTTTCTTGGTTTAAAACTTCTTTTGATGACTCAAAAAAGAAAGATTTAATACCGGCTCCCATATAATTCATGTCATAACATATAGGCAAGACATTTTGTGCTTTTTCCAAATATTTAGGATTTTTAAAACCAATTCCCTATTTAGAATGGTAAAACCTAGTTTCTTTGGGCTGATTTAAATGGATAGTTTGTTCTGTTTGACCCCTTTTCAAAAATGCATCGTCAAGGGTCTTTATTCTTGCGTACAAACTTATCCTTTCTTCTTCAATCATTTTGTATTTTTCTAAACTGTCTATATTTTCCATATTTACCACATCTAATTGTTTTGTAAGAACAGAAATTTCTTCTTTTAAAGAGAGTTTTTCTTTTGAAAGCGTTTCCATGCAAGATTCAAGGTATATATTCCTATCCTGAACATCTACTTTTTCTATCAACATCTGTTTTATAACATTATGATTAGTTAACCATTTTGCATGATATAATTCAGATGATTCTTTCAAAATATGAGCTTGATGTTCAGCCTGTACACACTTTGCAGTTTCAGCTTTTAATCTATCTTGTAGATCAAGTATTTGTGTGTGTAGTGTACATTCATTATCTACAAATAATTTTTTTACATGTGCAGGAATGTAATAGGAATATACCTCACTGGACTCTGAACCGGATGTGGAGCATTCGGGATCGTCGGTTGTAGCCATCAGACATGCTGGTGGATGTTTCATTGTCTCCCCCTCAGCAGCAGTGTCTGAAATTGCAGCAGTGACATCAGTACAAATCTCCAACCCCTGACGATCAACCATATAGCAATTCTTGCCCTTTTCATCCTCGTCTTCTGAATCTTCAGCATCCCAGTAGTCCTCCTGGGCGACGAGGGCCAACGCATCCGATTTCTTCTTTGCAGCCTCGAGCTTTCTTTCGTAATACGCAACGTCTCTCTCAAAATTGTTCTTGCATTCCCTAGCAAAGTGGCCCGGTTTGCCACATTTGTAGCAGAGACGTTCATCAGTGGCCTTTGGCTCGTCTGCTCTTGGCTTCTCCTCTCTTCTTTCCGCCGGCCTTTTGTCGGCCCGGCGGTGCTCACGGCTATCATCACGCCTTCTGTCCCGGCGGTCATCCCGACGATCATCCCTTCGATCGTCCCGCCTGTCATCTCTCCTGTCATCTCACCTTTCGTCACGCCTTTCATAACGGTGATCATCGCGATAGTCGCGTCTGTCATCATACCGGCTATCATCCCTGTCATCCCTGCGGTAGTCATCTCTGCGATAGTTATCGCGGCGGTCATCCCTCCTGTCATCTGAGTACCTCCGAGGACCAGTGTCATATCGGAGTTGGTTGTTGGTCTTGTTGGAGAACCGTCGTTGTTGGAGACGGTTGGTCCACAAGGCAATCTGTTCTTGGATCGTGGCTTCCTCCTCATCATAGACCTCACGAGGAGGAGAAGCATACCTGTACTGAGATGATGAAGAACCAGGAGCAAAAGATGGTGTTGGAATCTGCGTGTTGGTGATCAAGGCTAGGGAATCATTTGGTTTCAACCCTGTGTTGGCTGATAGCAGTAGAGAGGCCAATTGATTTGCCATCAGCTTCTGTTGATCCACATCCCCTTGATATTTCTTAAGCTCCTTAAAGACGACATTTATGGATACCTCAGGAATGTTCAGAACTCTTTTTGTTGCCCTACATGCAAGCTGCCACTCGGGGGCTAAGGCGGCAAAGAATTGGATGTTTATGTCATCCCGATCCTTCTTGATGTGCAGTTTATTCAATTCGTTAAGGACTGCACAAAACCTGGTAAACGTGGATTGCAGAGATTCCCCGTCTTTGGCGCGGAATTCTGAAAACTTTGCCTTCGCCTCTTCAATTTTGGCACGATCATCAAGATCTGCCCCCAGCATTTGGATTTCCAGCTCGTCCCACATTTCTTTTGCAGACATTTTACTGTCTACACCTACCAAAATATCAGTGGGGAGGGCTTGATAAATCAGATATTCTGCCCTCTTATCAGCGTGCTGGCGATCCCTCTCGGCTTCATTTGCCGGCTCTCTTTCAACTTTTGAGGCTAGGACAGGAGGATCAGCCTCGGGTCTGGCAGCAATCTCTCTATAGTAGATGACGGGTCCTTCGGATATTGATTGAAGCATCAGATTCCCGAGAGGTTGCATTCCAACGAATTTCAGGAACCGGGCTTTCCATTGTTCGTACTCATCAGGATAGAGAACAGGTGGTCTGTTCTCAGATCCGAGTACAAGAGTTTCACGAGACATTATGAGTATTGGTGCTGATTAAGAATATGGAGATCTTAGAGGTGGAAACTGAACACGGATGGGTTGGACTGAAACCAGAGTGTTCTGAATTCGGATGCTTGAGTTCGGATGAACAGTGATTCGGATGGAGTAACCGAATTCGGATGGAGTGATTTCGGATGAATAGTGAGTCGGATGGGTTGATTTTGGATGACTAGACTTCGGATGGGTCAATTTCGGATGAATAGTAATCCGGATGAAGGTCCTAATTCGGATGAGGGTCCTAATTCGGATGTGTGTCCTAATTCGGATGAACAGTTGTACTTGGGGGAATCAAAGTCGGATGACCTAAGTTCGGATGGACCAATGGACCGAATTCGGATGAACCGAATTCGGATGAACAGTGAAGTGGCCGAAATATGATGGTTCCGAAATAGGGACAGAGGAAGGACCGAATTCGGATGGTCCGAAATGGTGTGGTCCGAAATTAAAAAATTTAAGAACAAGTCCCAATCAGTGAAAAAATGGAAAGTCTTTCCTGAACTTCGGATGGTCCGAAGTTCGGATTGGACCGAATTGGGGTCCGAAATTGACTTATGGGGTGTCCGAAATTCACCTAAGTATGGTCCGAATTAGGATGATTGTGGGGTCCGAATTTGGTGCCTATGTGGTCCGAAATGCTACAGTATGTAATCCGAAATACAACAGGTTTTTACGTTTTTCTAAGGCAGAAAAGACAGAATTCAATTTTTATCAGTTTTAGTGCCTAAAAACAGTTCTAAATGATTTATAAACTATTTTAAACACTTTTGGTGATTTAAAACAACCTAGAAAACACTTAAAACTAGCATGAACACATGAAAAACCCACTTAAAAAACCCATATATTCAAGCTTCAAAATAGTCGATTCTTGATGATTTTAACAAAGATATGGAAGTAAATGAGTTTAAAATCAGTATATAATGATAATGTGATGTTTATAGAACCATTATAACACAAGAAACTCGAAAAACCATGAAAAATGAAGATCTAACCGGTTGAATATTGAAGAACTCGAAGAACATGAACAACCCAGCAGAACCCGTAAGTAATCAGTTGAAATCCACCCCTCTGAGCTCTGATACCAATTGTAAATGTGAAATCCCGAATGTATTCAGCACCTTAACGTTTTTCTCATCAAACACATGAAGAAACCATGCTCAATAAATGTGTTTAATAAAGAAGAAGACAAGATGAATGTTTGAAGACTCTTGATGGAACAGTGGAACAGTGGCGGCTGAGAATTGAATTTCAAATGTAGTCAACCGTGTGTTTCTCAAAAGTAACCCTAGGAGCCTTTTTATAGGCTCCTTTAATTAAGTTACAACACTTGGCAACAATGGCCCCTACACTTTTACATAGACATGAAATACATAGAAATAAATACAAGACAAATTACAATGAAAATAAATGTTACAAAATAACTCCTAGGATCGAAATAAATACAAGACAAATTACAATGAAAATAAATTTAGTATTTTTATTTTTATCAAACCATATAAAGTATTTTTCAAATCTTTTTAATATTATTTTCAAGTATATCAAAACCGATCGTTATATTAGTTTTAAGTTTGACCTTTTCGGGTTTTACAAATTTAGTATTTTAATTTTTATCAAAGCATATAAAGTGTTTTCAAAACATTTTAATATATTTTCAAGTATATCAAAACCGATCGTTGTGTATTTTACAAGTTTAGTATTTTTATTTTTATAAACCGTATAAAGTATTTTTCAATTCTTTTTAATATATTTTCAAGTATATCAAAACCGATCGTTGTGTATTTTACAAGTTCTGTATTTTTATTTTTATCAAACTATATAAAGTATTTTTCAAATCTTTTTAATATATTTTCAAGTATATGAAAACCGATCGTTATTTTAGTTTTGAATTTGACCTTTTCGTGTTTTACAAATTTAGTATTTTAATTTTTATCAAACCATATAAAGTTTTTCAAAACTTTTTAATATATTTTCAAGTATATCAAAACCGATCGTGGTGTATTTTACAAGTTCAGTATTTTTATTTTTATCAATCCATATAAAGTATTTTCAAAACTTATTAATATATTTTCAAGTATATCAAAATCGATCGTTGTGTATTTTACAAGTTTAGTATTTTTATTTTTATCAAACCATATAAAATATTTTTCAAAATTTGTTAATATATTTTCAAGTATATCAAAACCGATCGTTATTTTTGTTTTACTTTGACCTTTTTGTGTTTTACAAGTTTAGTATATTTATTTTTATTAAACCATATAAAGTATTTTTCAAATCTTTTTACATTAATTTTCAAGTATATCAAAACCGATCGTTATTTTAGTTTTGAATTTGTCCTTTTCGTGTTTTACAAATTTAGTATTTTAATTTTTATCAAACCATATAAAGTTTTCCAAAACTTTTTAATATATTTTCAAGTATATCAAAACCGATCGTTGTGTATTTTACAAGTTCAGTATTTTTATTTTTATCAAACCATATAAAGTATTTTCAAAACTTTTTAATATCTTTTCAAGTATATCAAAATCGATCGTTGTGTATTTTACAAGTTTAGTATTTTTATTTTTTTCAAACCATATAAAGTATTTTTCAAATCTTTTTGATATATTTTCAAGTATATCAAAACCGATCGTTATTTTAGTTTTGAATTTGACCTTTTTGTGTTTTACAAATTTAGTATTTTTATTTTTATTAAACCATATAAAGTATTTTCAAAACTTTTTAATATATTTTCAAGTCTATCAAAACCGATCGTTGTGTATTTTACAAGTTTAGTATTTTTATTTTTATCAAACCGTATAAAGTATTTTTCAAAACTTTATAATAAGTTTTCAAGTATATCAAAACCGATCGTTGTGTATTTTACAAGTTCAGTATTTTTTATTTTTATCAAACTATATAAAGTATTTTTCAAATCTTTTTAATATATTTTCAAGTATATCAAAACCGATCGTTATTTTAGTTTTGAATTTGACCTTTTCGTGTTTTACAAATTTAGTATTTTAATTTTTATCAAACCATATAAAGTTTTCCAAAACTTTTTAATATATTTTCAAGTATATCAAAACCGATCGTTGTGTATTTTATAAGTTCAGTATTTTTATTTTTATCAAACCTTATAAAGTATTTTCAAAACTTTTTAATATCTTTTCAAGTATATCAAAATCGATCGTTGTGTATTTTACAAGTTTAGTATTTTTATTTTTTTCAAACCATATAAAGTATTTTTCAAATTTTTTTGATATATTTTCAAGTATATCAAAACCGATCGTTATTTTAGTTTTGAATTTGACCTTTTTGTATTTTACAAATTTAGTATTTTTATTTTTATCAAACCATATAAAGTATTTTCAAAACTTTTTAATATATTTTCAAGTCTATCAAAACCGATCGTTGTGTATTTTACAAGTTTAGTATTTTTATTTTTATCAAACCGTATAAAGTATTTTTCAAAACTTTATAATAAGTTTTCAAGTATATCAAAACCGATCGTTGTGTATTTTACAAGTTCAGTATTTTTGATTTTTATCAAACTATATAAAGTATTTTTCAAATCTTTTTAATATATTTTCAAGTATATCAAAACCGATCGTTATTTTAGTTTTGAATTTGATCTTTTTGTGTTTTACAAATTTAGTATTTTATTTTTATTAAACCATATAAAGTATTTTCAAAACTTTTTAATATATTTTCAAGTATATCAAAATCGATCGTTGTGTATTTTACAAGTTTAGTATTTTTATTTTTATCAACCCATATAAAGTATTTTTCAAATCATTTTAATATATTTTCAAGTATATCAAAACCGATCGTTATTTTAGTTTTGATTTGACCTTTCTGTGTTTTACAAATTTTGTATTTTTATTTTTTAAAACCATATAAAGTATTTTCAAAACTTTTTAATATATTTTCTAGTAGATCAAAACCGATCGTTGTGTATTTTACAAGTTTAGTATTTTTATTTTTATCAAACCGTATAAAGTATTTTTCAAAACTTTATAACAAGTTTTCAAGTATATCAAAATCGATCGTTGTGTATTTTACAAGTTCAGTATTTTTATTTTTATCAATCCATATAAAGTATTTTTCAAAAGCTTTTAATAAATTTTCAAGTATTTCAAAATCGATTGTTGTGTATTTTACAAGTTTAATATTTTTATTTTTATCAAACCGTATAAAGTATTTTTCAAATCTTTTTAATATATTTTCAAGTATATCAAAACCGATCGTTATTTTAATTTTTACTTTGACCTTTTTGTGTTTTACAAGTTTTGTATTTTTATTTTTATCAAACCATATAAAGTATTTTCAAAACTTTTTAAAATATTTTAAAGTATATCAAAACCGATCGTTGTGTATTATACAAGTTCAGTATTTTTATCTTTATCAAACCATATAAAGTATGTTTCAAAACGTTTTATAAATTTTCAAGTATATCAAAAGCGATCGTTGTGTATTTTACAAGTTTTGTATCTTTATTTTTATCAAATTGTATAAAGTATTTTTCAAATCTTTTTAGTATATTTTCAAGTATATCAAAATCGATCGTTATTTTAGTTTTTAATTTGACCTTTTTGTGTTTTACAAGTTTAGTATTTTTATTTTTATCAAACCATATAAAGTATTTTTCAAATCTTTTTAATATATTTTTAACTATATCAAATCCAATCGTTATTTTAGTTTTGAATTTGACCTTTTTGTGTTTTACAAATTTATTATTTTTATTTTTATCAAACAATATAAAGTATTTTCAAATTTTTTTTATATATTTTCAAGTATATCAAAACCAATCGTTGTGTATTTTACAAGTTCAGTATTTTTATTTTTATCAAACTATATAAAGTATTTTCAAAACCTTTTAATAAATTTTCAAGTATTTCAAAATCGATAGTTGTGTATTTTACAAATTTAGTATATTTATTTTTATCAAACCGTATAAAGTATTTTTCAAATCATTTTAATATATTTTCAAGTATATCAAAACCTATCGTTATTTTAGTCTTGAGTTTGACCTTTTTGTGTTTTACAAATTTAGTATTTTTATTTTTATCAAATCATACAAATTATTTTCAAAATTTTTTAATATATTTTGAAGTATATCAAAACCGATCGTTGTGTATTTTACAAGTTCAGTATTTTTATTTTTATCAAACCATATAAAGTATTTTTCAAAACCTTTTTATAAATTTTCAACTATTTCAAAATCGATCGTTGTGTATTTTACAAGTTTAGTATTTTTATTTTTATAAAACCGTATAAAGTATTTTTCAAATCTTTTTAATATATTTTCAAGTACATCAAAACCGATCGGTATTTTAGTATTTACCTTGAACTTTTTGTGTTTTACAAGTTTTGTATTTTTATTTTAATCAAACCATATAAAGTATTTTTCAAATCATTTTAATATATTTTCAAGTATATCAAAACCGATCGTTATTTTAGTTTTTACTTTGGCCTTTTTGTGTTTTACAAGTTTAGTATTTTTATTTTTATCAAACCATATAAAGTATTTTCAAAACTTTTTAATATATTTTCAAGTATATCAAAACCTATCGTTGTGTATTTTACAAGTTCAGTATTTTTATTTTTATCAAACCATATAAAGTATTTTTCAAAACCTTTTAATAAATTTTCAAGTATTTCAAAATCGATTGTTGTGTATTTTACAAGTTTAGTATTTCTAATTTTATCAAACCGTATAAAGTATTTTTCAAATCTTTTTAATATATTTTCAAGTATATCAAAACCGATCGTTATTTTAGTTTTTACTTTGACCTTTTTGTGTTTTACAAGTTTTGTATTTTTATTTTTATCAAACCATATAAAGTATGTTTCAAAACCTTTTATAAATTTTCAAGTATATCAAAAGCGATCGTTGTGTATTTTACAAGTTTTGTATCTTTATTTTTATCAAATTGTATAAAGTATTTTTCAAATCTTTTAAGTATATTTTCAAGTATATCAAAACCGATCGTTATTTTAGTTTTTAATTTGACCTTTTTGTGTTTTACAAGTTTAGTATTTTTATTTTTATCAAACCATATAACGTATTTTTCAAATCTTTTTAATATATTTTCAAGTATATCAAATCCAATCGTTATTTTAGTTTTTAATTTGACCTTTTTGTGTTTTACAAATTTAGTATTTTTATTTTTATCAAACAATATAAAGTATTTTCAAAACTTTATAATATATTTTCAAGTATATCAAAACCAATCGTTGTGTATTTTACAAGTTCAGTATTTTTATTTTTATCAAACCATATAAAGTATTTTTCAAAACCTTTTAATAAATTTTCAAGTATTTCAAAATCGATAATTGTGTATTTTACAAATTTAGTATTTTTATTTTTATCAAACCGTATAAAGTATTTTTCAAATCATTTTAATATATTTTCAAGTATATCAAAACCTATCGTTATTTTAGTTTTGAATTTGACCTTTTTGTGTTTTACAAATTTAGTATTTTTATTTTTATCAAACCATATAAATTATTTTCAAAACTTTTTAATATATTTTGAAGTATATCAAAACCGATCGTTGTGTATTTTATAAGTTCAGTATTTTTACTTTTATCAAACCATATAAAGTATTTTTCAAAACCTTTTAATAAATTTTCAAGTATTTCAAAATCGTTCGTTGTGTATTTTACAAGTTTAGTATTTTTATTTTTATCAAACCGTATAAAGTATTTTTCAAATCTTTTTAATATATTTTCAAGTATATTAAAACCGATCGTTATTTTAGTTATTACTTTGACCTTTTTGTGTTTTACAAGTTTAGTATTTTTATTTTTATCAAACCATATAAAGTATTTTCAAAACTTTTTAATATATTTTCAAGTATATGAAAACTGATCGTTGTGTATTTTACAAGTTCAGTATTTTTACTTTTATCAAACCATATAAAGTATGTTTCAAAACCTTTTATTAAATTTTCAAGTATATCAAAATCGATCGTTGTGTATTTTACAAGTTTTGTATCTTTATTTTTATCAAATTGTATAAAGTATTTTTCAAATCTTTTTAGTATATTTTCAAGTATATCAAAACCGATCGTTATTATAGTTTTTAATTTGACCTTTTTTTGTTTTACAAATTTAGTATTTTTATTTTTATCAAACCATCAAAATTATTTTTCAAATGTTTTTAATATATTTTCAAGTATATCAAAATCGATCGTTATTTTACTTTTGAATTTGACCTTTTTGTGTTTTACAAAGTTAGTATTTTTATTTTTATCAAACCATATAAAGTTTTTTCAAAACTTTTTAATATATTTTCAAGTACATCAAAACCGATCGTTATTTTAGTTTTTACTTTGACCTTTTTGTGTTTTACAAGTTTAGTATTTTTATTTTTATCAAACCGTATAAAGTATTTTTCAAATCTGTTTAATATATTTTCAAGTATACCAAAACCGGTCGTTATTTTAGTTTTGAATTTGACCTTTTTGTGTTTTACAAATTTAGTATTTTTATTTTTATCAAACCATATAAAGTATTTTCAAAACTTTTAAATATATTTTCAAGTATATCAAAATCGATCGTTGTGTATTTTACAATTTCAGTATTTTTATTTTTATCAAACCATATACAGTACGTTTCAAAACCTTTTAATAAATTTTCAAGTATATCAAAAGCGATCGTTGAGTATTTTACAAGTTGAGTATTTTTATTTTCATCAAATTTTATAGTGTATTTTTCAAATCTTTTTAGTATATTTTCAAGTATATCAAAACCGATCGTTATTTTAGTTTTTAATTTGACCTTTTTATATTTTACAAGTTTAGTATTTTTATTTTTATCAAACCATATAAAGTATTTTTCAAATCTTTTTAATATATTTTCAAGTATATCAAAACCGATCGTTATTTTAGTTTTGAATTTGACCTTTTTATGTTTTACAAATTTAGTATATTTATCAAACCATATAAACTATTTTCAAAACTTTTTAATATATTTTCAAGTATATCAATACCGGTCGTTATTTTAGTTTTGAATTTGACCTGTTTGAATATTACAAAGTTAGTATTTTTATTTTTATCAAACCATATGAAGTATTTTCAATACTTTTTAATGTATTTTCAAGTATATCAAAACCGATCGTTGTGTATTTTTCAAGTTCAGTATTTTTATTAAAATCAAACCGTATAAAGTATTTTTCAAAACCTTTTAATAAATTTTCACGTATTTCAAAATCGATCGTTGTGTATTTTACAAGTTTAGTATTTTTATTTTTATCAAACCGTATAAAGTATTTTTCAAATCTTTTTAATATATTTTCAAGTATATCAAAACCGATCGTTATTTTAGTTTTTACTTTGACCTTTTTGTGTTTTACAAGTTTAGTATTTTTATTTTTATCAAACCATATAAAGTATTTTCAAAACTTTTTATTAAATTTTCAAGTATATCAAAATCGATCGTTGTGTATTTTACAAGTTCTGTATCTTTATTTTTATCAAACTGTATAAAGTATTTTTCAAATCTTTTTAGTATATTTTCAAGTATATCAAAACCGATCATTATTATAGTTTTTAATTTGACCTTTTTTTGTTTTACAAATTTAGTATTTTTATTTTTATCAAACCATCAAAATTATTTTTCAAATGTTTTTAATATATTTCCTAGTATATCAAAATCGATCGTTATTTTAGTTTTGAATTTGACCTTTTTGTGTTTTACAAAGTTAGTATTATTATTTTTATCAAACCATATAAAGTTTTTTCAAAAGTTTTTAATATATTTTCAAGTATATCAAAACCGATCGTTATTTTAGTTTTTACTTTGACCTTTTTGTGTTTTACAAGTTTAGTATTTTTATTTTTATCAAACCATATACAGTATATTCAAAACTTTTTAATATATTTTCAAGTATATTAAAACCGATCTTTGTGTATTTTACAAGTTCAGTATTTTTATTTTTATCAAACCATATAAAGTATTTTTAAAAACGTCTTAATAAATTTTCAACTATATCAAAATCGATCGTCGTGTATTTTACAAGTTTGGTATGTTCCATTTAGGTATTCCCTCGTTGTTTGTCTCTTTTGCTTCTGCCTTAATATCCCACTAAGAGGAATCTTTCTTGGTCGTAATGTCTATACCTAAGTTCAATCCTTTAAAGAAACCTTTACATTCTACATTCTGTAGCTTTTCCTTGAACACACAATCTAGCATCGTTGATTTGATTGGTTTGTTATTTCAAAAGAGAAATAACAAAAGATGCTCATCTTTGACTTTCAAGCTCAAACCTGTCAACACCCATAACAGCATTTATTGTTTGAGGTATTGGTTGAAATCTTTTTGGAAATCTGAACACTTGATCATAATTTTGATGTTAAAACTTATTAGGAAGTCAAAATGCTACTCTTCTTAAAAAGCACTAACAATGATCATACAACAGTCAGCACTGAAACTATTTAAACAAACACAATTGCTCAATCATTTTTAGAAATTCGGATGAATTTGTCTCCAGGTATTTTCAGGGGCGGACTCAAGTGGAGGGGGTGGCACGTGTCACCGGTCCTTCCAATAACTTTATTTCGTAATGTAATTTTTTACGAATTTTTGTATGCAACCGGTGATTTTTTGAACGTGCAACCGTGCTTTTCAAATATAATAACATTATTAGAATAACTTAATCAAATTTTTTTTTATAATCTTCATCAAATAAATAAATTTGTAGTATAGTTATTTACAATTTAATGTAACAAATAAAAAAATAATGAATTAATAATATAAAGCCCAAAATTAAATACCCAATAAGTCATTATTTTTTTTTTTTTTTTCATTTCACTAAACTTAATACCATTATTCTTATTCAATCCCAAAATTTATGAAATTTCAATTAATATTATCGGCTGTTAACCTGACCCAATAAAATTATAAAATTGGAAACACGACTCAAATTTGTGCCACCGGCGACCAAAAATACTGGGTCCGCCACCGGGTATTTTGAACTTTTTTATTACCTAAGAAACCACAGTCGAATAGGACTTTTGGCTTCTACACATTAACAGATTAACTTGCCATGGTATTTCGTTTTGCTAACATCCAAGTGCTGAATTTGAATCCAACTAAGAAACTTTTACCATATTACATGGATTCAAGTCAAAGTAGGAATACATGAAACAAGTATATAACAAAGCCCTTTTGGGGATATCTAGACCTGGCAATTCGTGTATTCGTGTCGTGTAACAGGTCAGACACGAATTTTACACGACACGAATTTGCCAAACCTGTACACGACACGAAATAAAAGATGTGTCTGGTTATGAAACCTGTACACGACACGAAAAAAATTCGTGTTACCTGTGACACGACACGCAATTTAGTCGTGTCACACGAAAACACGAATACACAACCTGTAAACGAATTAGACACGAATTTTTAACGAAAATTTGAACTTATAAATCCAAAATTCCATCTTCCAAAACATCTAATTCCAAGTTTCCAACATCCAAAACATATAAATCCAAGTTCTCACTAAATATATAATTCCAAATCCCAAAACATATAGATCCAAGTTCTCACAAAATATATAATTTTATTTGAATTTCGTGTCTTAGACGTGTCAGACATGTCACACGTATTTTACACGTGTTTATACAGGTAAATTCGTGTTTGACACGTGTAAGACACGAAACACGAATTTCAAAAACAGGTCAACCTGTTTTGACACGAAACACGAATTTACCAAACCTCTACACGAAAATTTCGTGTCGTATACGTGCCGTGTCTGTTGTGTCGTGTCCCATATTGCCAGGTCTAGGGATATCTAAGGAGCAAAGGTACCCAAATAAACCAAAATTGAAGATACTACATTAATTACTCGTAAAAACTATTGTACATGTATGAAGACTATGACTACAACTTTTAAACTTAATCTCCCCTCCCTCCCTCGTTCCAACCACCCCACCACCACATTTTGCATGTAACCTACTGTCCTGTTTAATATAGAATCCTAAATACATTATACAAAAAGCATTAATAGATGTACACCAGATTTCTTTAAATTAAATAATATTAATACTCTGAAGTTTGATTTATCAAATATATCAGATTTTTTATTGGTTTTCATTGGATTAAAGAGTTTCCTCAAATGGTTCAAAATGTATTACTGTTCTAACAAAATTTGGGAATTTGAGTGATGGTATTCATTAAAAGTTAAAAACCTTTATATAATGGTCCTTGGTGGATTTAACCCTGCATTCAGAGATAAATACCTGGTACATAAGACATGTTCTTTCGTAATTGTGTGCATGACCAAAGATGGCTATATCAACGTTGTACTTTCGCCAAGGCCCTCCCTCGCCATTGGTTCGGCATATGACCCCTGGAGATAATAAAACAATGACGTAGAGTAGCTAGCAATAAAAATGAGCCATGGTTGCTTTTGCCTGTTCACAGATGCCAAACACTGCTCGATGAATTTGAACTGCTCAGTCCCCTTTCTCCAATTTCTGAGTCAGCAATACAGAATTTGAACATACCGAAATCTGCTGAGTACCTGAGGCAATAATATTTGCTTCAATCTATATCGACCAAGAAAAGTGCCATTGTAATGATGTCACTCAGAAAATAACTGTAAATCAAAAACTTTCTAGGACTGAATATGTTTTAATTTTTGTGGAATATCCAGAAATAGAATTTTCCAGTTTTCATGAAACAGAGGGAATAACTTTTTAGGAGTATAGAAGGTTTTGTTCTGGTAGATGGGTAAGAGAAAATGAACTTACCAGAGCTTGGTTCTGTCCAGAGCAGGAACATAAAACATAGTTTCAGCCACGGCACCACTCTTCTGAATCGTAGTTTTCATAAAAAGATCCCGAATTATAACTGAATAAACACACTAGTAACAAAATCCAAATTGTGTTGCTTTTGGTGCAATTTTAAGCTTCTTCTGATTGTAGAACTTGATCTTAAATTCAATCTAGTCAGTGGAATTTTTTTTTTTTCAAAGTTAATTGAGCTTGTAACTGTTTTGAAGTGGAAGGAGTTTGTTTGACCTCAAATGTCAAATTTTATCTTACTGTGTAGAAGGTTTCAAATATATAGTAGTTGTATCACATACCTCGCTATCATATAAGGTATAGATGAGGCAATTGGCTCAATTGAATTGATCCCCCTGAGAGAGGTATCCATTTGCATAAGAAATATCTCTGATGTGAAAGACTAAGTCGATGTTTTTCAGTTCCTTGTCCCATGAAAGTTGCAATGTTCAACTGTTTGTCAAAATATCAAAAGGACCCTTTGTTATGTCCAACCTAAGGAATTCCATCAGTGCTTGTAAAGGGAGCCTAGTATGCACACTAGAGTCAGAAAAAGGTACAAACCTTTCCCATATCACCAAAAATAACAACACGTTGTAGAGACTTTTGACTGGGGTAAGGAGAGGATTTAAACTGACTTTAAAAATATTGTACTGTTAGACAACTTATGGCCCACCTTGTGCCAATCATAAGAATCACATGCTAGAGAAACATGTAACATACAATGAGTTGGACCAAAGACTCGTCAAGAAGCTTGTATGGATGTATCCAGGATCCCGCCAACCAACCCTACTTGCTGGTGGACCTGCATCATTGTGCGTACAAGATGTCATAGTCTTAACCATATTTTCTACAAGTGAGTACTCTCTGAAAAATAATAAGGAAATTAAGGAACCATTCACACACCACATGTCAGAGTTACAGCAGAGGAACGCCTCTGCTGTCCACCTAGTTTACACCCCCCCCCCCCAATTCAACAAATGGTTCGGCTTCCTTTATTCCATATCTACTAGTCCATATTATCGTCATCTGAGAAACATATCTGAATTTTACAAAAAAGATGTTTTGGCAACAAGAATCTGACCCTTTGGTTCTGATTCTCCAAATTTTTCAAAAGAAAAGATTGACAGTGTGTGTTAGTGGGTGGGAAGCAAGAAATTCATTTGTTTGATGTGACTCCTTGGTTTCAAAAGAACATGTTGGAGCATCTACGTATAAAGGACTCATCTTATGTATATGATTCATTGCTGTTCTAGCATAGGTGTATGTGTCAATAAGTGTGATAAGATTAGTAACAAGAGAGAATACTTGCTTCGTTCCACAGCTTTCCTTGAGCTAGGCATGGATGGGTAATTTGGTGCATTCGGGTTTACAAAGGCAATTGTATTTGACAAAGTCACCAGCTTTGGCTGTCAAGAGAATAGTATAAACACAAAGTTAGCATAGTCAACTCCTGTAGAAAGATCAAATATTCCCTCATATATGGGAAATAAAGAGTAGTTTACTTTAAAAGGAAGGCGTTCGACACAGCTTTTAGACAACTTCACACAAGATAAAATATAAATTTATAGAAAGAAACTTTATATGTTCTGTAAAAACATCAAATTTATTTATCTATTAAGTTTGTAATAGCAATCTTTTTTGGACAAAGAAAAATGGTATGCTGGAGGCAGACTCTTAATAGAGCAGAGGGGATAGAAGAAAAAAAACAGAGAATATGAAAAATGTAAAAGCAAAAAAGACTAGATGATATAAGAATATCATAGAACCAGACTTCATGTTATTATCTTGTGATTCATACAGACGGTTAACACATGAATAGAGGTGTAATGTAGCCAGAATTTAAAAATATGTGAGAAGTTTGACCTTGACCAAACTGATTACAGATAATATCATCAAAAACAAAGTTTGACCTTTGATAAATGTGCGAAAGAGAAGTCTGATCTTTGATTTATCAATTGCAGCTTCAATAATGCTTTTCCAGTATTTTTGTAGTTTGGCATTCAAAAGTATAAACTTCAATGACGAATTTAATGGCATTTTCTACATGCAATTAGAAATGTTGCCGATCGTCACATGGTTTTAACCAGAAAAAGGTACATGTTTATGTTTTTAATCAAGAAATTGCACACGAAGCATATGAAAGATGTTAATATTGATCAACGCATTGACTACATTCTTATACTTCAAATTTAGGATATTTGCTCATAAAACTTTCTGCTATCAAGAAAATACATACTCTCCTTTCCGAAAATAATTGCAATTTCTAATCGGGTTTTCCTAAAACATAAGAAAATTATCCCTGATGAGCAATGTCTGGCTCAAAATTAACTTTTCTGCTCGTTACAATCATTGCAGAACATTATAACATTGAGGCCACAAGATTCCTTTATTGTGTCTTTATTGAAACATTGTTACTAAATTATGTGTCAAGTCAAATGCTTTTTAGTCCATGGAAAGAGATAACTATCAGACTTTGGATACGAAAAACTTTGCAACTTCAAACAATCTTACATACATTTCAAAATCGCCGATGAAGTTATTCGAACTTCAACAAGCACTGCAAACTAAACAATGTTGATGTCAACTTTAAAACAAATTCCATATCCAATTATACATGGGTACATTATTTACATATATGGTGGGAGTAATTTTATACGATTCATACAGAAACTATTAACAGTTATATTGAAATAACATCTCTGATCCGATCCGAGAACTGGAGGGGAGACTTCAACACTGGCAGTAGCATTAGTGAGGTCCAATAGAGTCTTGTCTATCGCAATTCTGGATAAAGGGTGATCTCCATGTGAATCGACGCTTGACGAACCCCATAAGGTTACCAGAAAAATGAACCGGCCTACATTAATCTGAAACCGACAAAAATTAATGTTTTATAGGGCAAATTACCAAGAAAGATAATATAAAATTCAAAAATTGCCAATAAAGGTAATGTAAAATTTTTTAAGCCAAGAAAAATAACATAAACTTCAAAATTGACAAAAAAAACGGTATTTATGACAAATCAAGAAGGTAAATTTTTAATTTTATGCTTTCTTTTTTGGTAAGCGAATAATATTTGATTATTTTTCTTGACCTAAAATTTGAATTTCATGATGGCCAAGATATAATTTTATATTACTTTTCTTGGGAAAAAATTTTTACAATACCTTTATTGTCAAATTTTATATTTTATATTATCTTTCTTGGTAATTTGCTGAAATCAAGTGTAATATACCCGGAAATGAAACAAAGACACATAAGCACAAAGATTGATTGAAATACAAGTAAAAGTGAGAAAGAAAACATAAGGCACATTAATCGATCATTCAATTTGAGCAAGTAATGAACAATATCGGTAAAGAAATCAAATATATAATATGTGTTTATTTTTATACCTTAAATAAGTAATAACACCTATAAATAATTTTATAATTTTTCAGATTATTCAAAATAATTAACTCATAGTTTAAAATATATATTTGTAACACTTTAATAATTTTCTAGAAATTAAATAAATAAATTTACTCACTTCAAAATTAGTTACAGACTTCAGTAATTTGTCGTGCATTATTTTCTCAAAGTTTGTTAGTTATTCATATTTTCTTTTATCTCAAAGTTTGTTGGTTATTCCTAATTTTTATTATATTCAACGGCCACGATTGTACCGTGTGAGCAGAGAATAAAAAAAAATCTAAATTTCATGTCAACATGGAATCGGAGTTTTCTCATTTTGAATGCTTAAGATTATTTCATGATCTAATCAATATTGTGTCAGTTGAGCAGACTTTCTTTCTGCTCCATCGGCAATATGTATACACTTATTGATAATAAAAATTTGGATATAAATCATCTTTCTTTTAAAACTGTAAATCATTTTATTGTAATTATAAATTTATAAATTATATTCTATTTAAAATTCAAATAATATAAATTAAGTTGATCGATATTTGTCGATATTCAGTTCTTGTCTTTTAATTGGCAGGTTGGGATAAAAGTGTTGGTATGTCTTGGGTTGATTGGTGTTTAAATCCATAATTGAGATCGATAGCATGTAATTGTAGGTGTTCCATTGCCTTTGTTAATTTTTTTCGTTAATTTGTTTTATTGGTCTTGTTTGGTTTGTGTCTTCTGTAGCTTTGTTTTTTGTTTTTTTTTTTTTAATTTGTTCATTTACTTGTTATAAAACACAAACAATGATGATCCATGTGATGAATTAGACATGTATACATTAAATAATGATCCTTAATCGTGGCTAGGATTTTCTTAAGTCCATTGTTGATCCCATTTAGAGGGTGTATGGATTTGCGTTTGAAACAAATGTTGCATCGTTTTGTAAACTACTAATTAGATAATAGCGGTGACAAAATGTGGTATCTGAAATTTAGTGTTTGGTTTAGCTTTTACTGTTTATTATAATTATCAAATAATCAGTTTTAAAACGTGTGAATTTGAGTTTTAACTTGTTAACTGACCAAATAATTATTTATTAAACAAATAAGATATATTCTTTAACTTATGAAAAAGTGCGATAGAATTAATTTATAAACGCAAATAATCACTTATTAATTATTGCAATCCAATCATTTTAAATCAATTATTTACGTTACTGTAACATAACAAGTATAGTGCGTTGTTACAGGATGTAACAATGTTTTTTTTTAATTAATAAATTTGTAAAAAATTAAAAAGTGTAGAGAATATTTATTAAAATTTTAATAACTATTAGTTCAAAACATCGTAAAATGTTTTTCATTGTTGATGTGAATGAACAATATAGCAAAATCTACTTATGAATAGTAATTTTGAGTAGAAAAATATTTTTATGTAATGTATGTTTTGGTAATAATATGATAATCACCGTCATAACATAAAATTAAACACTCTCTCAGAAACATTCGAAATATTTTTAGGAGTGAAGGAACCAACAATCCAACATCAACACATAGATCTAACCCTACTAATTTCATTTGATATCAAACCCAAAAATGAAACATTCGAAGGTACATATTTAACATATCATGGCAAGTCTAAAAATTATACATTCATTTTTATTTTGAATCAATAATTTTCAGTCTTAAAAAAAGTAAAGATTTGACAAATTCAAAGGAGAAGCACCACCCACAACAGTATAATTCCTGAAAGAAGACATAATTTGAATTCAGAAACATATCAAAAGTCAATAGTTTGACTCCATCAAGAGGCAATCAAAAGCATATGTATGTTGTATTAGTAGATTAACTAATAAACCTTTGTCTCAAATTACTAATTTATTAAATAAACTACTATTACAATCTTTTATATCATTTTGTTTTAATTTATTTCTAATCTGCGTCGGACCCAAAAAGTGTATTGTATAAAAAAAATTTAACAGAGATTAATTAAAAATGATAGATTTACGATGTTAAATAATATCTTGTGGCGTGTCATTTTTATAAATCATGTTAAAGGCTTAATTATTATTGATCCTAAACGTAAAAATCTAAAGATATGTTTAGTATACAAAATCATTTTCATGCGGTAACTTTAGTATTTTTTACATCTAGATGGTATTTTTATGAAGGGCATTGCTCTCTATATATACACCCTCCCTCTCCTTAATTTTCACAAATCACACACCTCTTTACTTACATAATTTTGTTAATGACGTGAGACAAAATTATTAAAAGTTAATCTTCTCTTAAATTAAGAAAGAGATGTGTGATTAGCAATTGAGGGGATGTGCATATAGAATTACCATTTATGAATCTTGAATTTAAATTTGTTATTTTAAAATTGTACTTTTGCAAAACGCATTTTGACAACATGCAAATTCTACATATACAAGAAGAGTGTTATAGGGGTTGATTAACCATTAAATCTTAATTAACCAACACATGAGACGGTTTCAGAAAATAAAAAACCTTACGTCCACTAACATTTATATATTAAAAGTTACATGAGAAAAACAAAATGAATAAAATCTAAATTATATATTAATTTAAACTTGATGGATGTTTTTTGTAAAATTGTAACCACTAGAATAAATGTTAGTTTTAAAGGTAAAGGATGTCATGTGTAAATTTTAGATATTAATTAAAGGAAAAATTATACAAAAAACCAACGTACTTTTAATATTTTTTTGATTATGTCATTGTACTAAAAACAATTCCATAAAAGTCCTTCAACTTGAAATAACCTACGAGATGTGTTGTTTTATGAGATTTTTTAAAGAATTTTTCAGAAATTTTTCATAAGATTTGTAAAGTTAAAGGACTTTTATGATAACATTTTATGTGTATTTTTACAAAAACATTTTAAGTTGATGGACTTTTGTGAAAGCGTTTTTGGTACAATGACGTATTCGAAAATACTGAAAGTGCATTGGTTTTTACATGATTTCCTCGTGATTAAAATATAAAGGGATGTCATGTGTAAATTTTTAGATATTAGTTTTAAAAAAAGGGGTGCAATGTATAAGTTTTTAAATGTTAGTGAACGGTTTCTTATTTTTTGGGACCGTATCATATGTTGGTTGATTAAACTATGCATTAAATGCTTGTACATTATGTATATATTAACATATAGCTGAGTTAATACGATCAAGATTTAATGGTTAATCAATATAATAGTTGATATATTTGGGCTTTTTTTTTTGTTCCAATACAATAGAATGAATTTTTTTTTTAAATACCCTCCTTTCTAAGAGTGGTAAAACCACTATTTTTGACTCGGTGAATTGGTGGTTATGAATTTACATTTAATATTCTTTAACTTTTAACTAATTAATATATTTAACTTAAATAATATTTATTTTTCTATTATAACTTTTAATTTACCCAAATTTTTGTATAAATATAAATATATCATTGTAAAAAGTATTTTAGATATGCTTTGACATTAAATATGTTCACAATAATACATTGTCTGCAAATACGTTAATTTATTTTTAAAAATATCTTCCTTGCATTGCACGAGTATTATTCTAGTTCAAATTAAGGTGTTATGATTGACAACACGCAAATTCAAATTAGCTTAAAAAAAATTAGGGTGTTATGATAAAGGAGATTTCTTTTGAATTTACCTCCAAAACTTAACTTGGTTTGAACTTTGTGTGTCCATGTCCCATTCCAAGCATACCCTAACCACATCAACTCCAAATGTGAACCATATGTATGTGTGTATGTATAAGGGTGGGTTCAATGAAAAATTTATATGCATCAGAAAATCTGGGAACCACTTTATAGCCATTGGATCAGGTGATGCATCACACAGAAAGTCGATGCATCACACGGGGAATTTGATGCATCACGCGGGAATTGTGATGCATTTGTGGTGGTGCATGGAGGTTTTCCAAAGTTTTCCAATGCATGTTGGTTCTTCATTGAACCCCATATATATATATAGAGGGGGGGTTCAATGGAAAACCACCATGCACCTGAAAACTTGTGAAAACCGCACTGCACCACAAATGCATCAAATTCTCCGCGTGATGCATCAAAATTCCCGCGTGATGCATCAAAATTCCGCGTGATGCATCACCTTATTTACGATCATGCCACCTTGTTTTTCATGAAATGCACCCAATCGGACGGTATGCGTAGGTTTCCATGGTTTTCAGGTGCATAGTGGTTTTCCATTAAACCCGCCCATATATATATATATATATATATATATATATATATATATATATATATATATATATATATATATATATATATATATATATATATATATATATATATATATATATATATATATATATATATATATATAGAGGAAGGTTCAATGGAAAACCATCATGCACCTGAAAACTTGTGAAAACCGCACTGCACCACCACAAATGCATCAAATTCCCCGCGTGATGCATCAAAATCCCACGTGATGCATCAAATTTCCCGCGTGATGCATCAAAATCCCACGTGACGCATCACCTTATTTACGATCATGCCACCGCTTTTTTCATGAAATGCATCAAATCGGACGGTATGCATAGGTTTCCATAGTTTTCACGTGCATAGTGGTTTTCCATTGAACCCACCCCTATATATATATATATATATATATATATATATATATATATATATATATATATATATATATATATATATAAAGATTGTACGATATGCATGAGAAGTTGTACATACCTCGGCCGAAACAATTAGTGGTAGAATTACCACCGCCACGACAAATGCAAGAAAAAGATCGAGTAAAACCACCAAACCCACAAAATCCACCACTCGCTTCACAATTCTTACACGTTTCAGTATAATACGAGTCATTATATTCCAAAGAAATACCAAATTCCCATTTCATCGGATCCGTCTCATCCCCACCAAACCCGTACATCGAAGCGTAAGACGAGCATTGCAGTTTTGGTAAATCCAACCCATAACCCGACCCAAAATAAATCATGGGCTGGTAAACACAACAACTAGAGACAGCTGCATTTGGTTCCAACCCAATGCCAGTAACCCCTTCACAAGAATACAATCCCCTACAAAGATGCAAACCCGAACCCGTATCGCATATATCCACGTTCGGGTCGAACACAGGTGACGTCCTGGAGCACCCTAGTAGAATAAAGATATCTTGTGATGATAACGTAAACGGGCTGGCCCGATCCAGGCGAAAGCTGCCGGAGTTTTGCATGGAAGAACAAGTTGACATGAAGAGATCAGTGAGGACAAGGGTAGAAGTGGTGTAATCAATGCTTGAAACGGTGTAAGTTCCGGTGCCGGAGGAGAATTGGAGCTCACCGGATGCACATTTTATGTATCTAGCAAAGTCTGGATGACCACATCCAAAGTCCGACCCGAATGGGTACTTAATAGTGAGATTACCGCATTTATCCCTGCAGGTAGGGACAATTGGGGGTGTGTGGGATGAGGGTGTTACGGGGAAAAAGAGGAAAATGTTGAGAAGTAGCCATAGCAATGCCCATGAGCTTGTTGCAGACATTAATGGAGTTGTGAAGGAGACCTTTGTGTGTGGAAATAGTGTTAAAAGAATTAAAAAGAAGTGAAAAAGGTGGTTTCTTTCGGTGGGTGTGAAAGTTTTTCAAGATTTCTTGAAAAGTAGATACAATGGTAATCATGGATTCTACCTTTTTGTATAGTACTAATTTGTTTTATTAATTCAAGTTTGAAATTTGGTTATCAACAAGGCATCAACAATTGAAGGATCCCATTTTTCTTATTTAAAACTTGTTAAAAATCTACAAGAACAAAGAAAAAAAAGCAACAACCTTTCCTGCTAATCTCCAAAAATGCATAACCACAATTCCACAAACTACAAGGAATAAACCACTTTTACTTGGAAGATACACTTGACCAATTCAAAACCAAAGGGCATCATTCTCAACGTCCATTGGATTCAAGAAAGACTCAAAATTTTATTGCTATAACAAATTAAATGGCTCTATCCTAATCAACAATGACAAAAGCCCCCTTTTTAGATGATGGGTATATAATGCGATACAATCATACAAACTAATTAATAGTTGAGAAAAGTAACCCTACAAATGACTTATTGATTGAGCCTTAGAAAATTTTTAAAGAAGATCATGAGTTCGACTCCACGTGTTTCAACTTTTTAGAGCTACCTTGCCTTTTAAAAGATAAAGTATGAAAAGTGAAACCAAATTCAAAACCAGGGGAAAAGGAGCATCCATTGAATTTCAATAAATTTAAGTTTTGGAAGTGGTAGTCATAACAAATTTGGATGTTTTTCCCTCTATTAAAATTTAAAACTATTAACCCTTTTGAGATTCTGATTCGCTTACCATTCTCCAGTGACCAGTGTGCACAAGAATGAAAACTTACCATTGATTCTTGAACATACGCCTAACCAAATGCTATAAACCAAGGGCATCATGAGCAACTCTCACTACAATTCAAGAACGGGTAATTACATGAAATGACAACGTACTTCGGTTAGATTGATTTTTATTTTTAGTAACAAATGTTGCTTTGACTTAATAAAGGGCAAGATACATACTTTTGTTGGTAAAGAATCACTAATGTCGATAAAAAGTATCATTAATAAGCAAATAAATTACCCTTGAAAATCCTTTTAAAAATACGTTAACTTTCATTTTTTTTTTTGCAGATTTGTATGTGGTTTTATAACCTATTTTAAGTTTAAAAAAACAAGAAGCTGGAATAGCTCAGTTGGTTAGAGCGTGTGGCTGTTAACCACAAGGTCGGAGGTTCAAGCCCTCCTTCTAGCGTTTTGGCTATTGTTTTTTTAAATCATTGAGCTAAAAAGAATTAAAAGGGGCATTCCGAGAATTGAACTCGGGACCTCTCGCACCCTAAGCGAGAATCATACCACTAGACCAAATGCCCACTTATTAGTTTTTCACCTACTTCATTTATAATATAGCAAGAAGCATCACCCTTCCAATCAACAATGATTTAACAATGTTTCCATAATGTTGTTAGCAATAATAGTTATCCTTTCTTTCCAAGATCCGAGCACAGTTTCGAAACCGAACCCGAAAATACGCAAAATCAAGAACTGAGAATTAGCCTGAAAATGAAACGGTACGGTTCCGATTGTATCTTGACTTTTTCAAAGAGAAGAAAACCAGACTGAACCATACATGATGGAACCCAAGACCGAATTATAAGAATTATAGGGACCGTCGAACCGAGAACCAGTCCGAAAATGAAACGGTCCGCTCTGTTCGAATAAAGCAAGCATTTTGCTTATCCCTAATGGGCGCTATTCAGAAAGAACTTGCATATAATCACCACACAAGAGAAGCTAGTTATCTCCATTGCTTGGAATATCTCAAAATGTGCATTTATGGAACTCCATAAGACCACATCTGATAGACGGATCAAACAAATGCAAAGCAGAATTGTCCAAATTGAAAATGGAATTTGGCTGCGTTTCCGCTATTCAACTATATGATCGGAAATCTGGTAGCAAAAAACCAAGAGAACAAAATCACATGAATTTACAAGTTTTTTTAATCATGTGATCGATTTTAATTCTCAATGTAACGAAATAAAATTTTGAATTTGTTTGGAACGAGTTATTGAACATCCGCGCGTTGCTGCGGGGTCTAAAATATTATTTACAAAAATAAATATAAAAACAATTAAAAAATACTTTTCAAAGAACGAAACACAACTGAACCAACATCGAAGAATAGAAATGGAAAGTCGTATAGATTCAAGAAGCAAGACAAATGATACCGTTAGTCGGTTCTTATCATTGGTTTTCTAGATTTTGCAATGCTAAAATTACAAACCATGTCGTATTAAATCGGATCGGAACCAGAATTAATTAATCAGAAATTCATAACCATAATTTGAAAATTTGACATTGATTAGGTTGGTCGTCAATTTAATTGGTTTTACGGACAAATCAATTAAATTTATAACTGTAATGTCTTTAATACATCGATTAGAGTTTGCAACGTAATAATACTAATGTTCAATGTATATATGATCTTATTTAATAAAAAATCGACATTTTAAATAGTTACATTTTAATTATAAAACAATTTCATTAGAATTTTGTATTGTGCATCTGAATATAAAAGTTTTTTATACAATATATTAAACATAACATAATAGTTTCAAAAGAAAACTACAAACATATGTATAATTAAAATCATAATTTTAAGTATGTAAGAAAATGTTGTAATAATAATTGTTATAAGAGAAGTAAATAAAAATTTATCAAAATAAAAGGACTAAATAAAATATAACACTAAGATTAGGGTGTATTATGAGAAATTTAAAATTAAAAAAAAAAAAGAAAAAAAAATTGTAATTGGTCTAGACCATTACGTAATTGTATGTATATATAATTTGCACGGTTTTTCAAAAGAAAACATCAACTGTTAATGATAAACACAACAAAAGCAAAAACACAAATTCAGGTATGCAATCGAATAAACCGAAGATCGAATGAATAATTAACACACATATTAATATCGTTTCTTAGAAAATAAGAAAATCAAAATATGGAAAGACAATTAGTTTCCAATTTTTTGCATCAACCTTCTATGCATGTATCAATCTGATTTATATAAAAAACTTACAAAACAAAATCCAAAGAACTCTGTTGTCCTTATCCCCCTTACCAAGTGCACCTTAAGTTTTTTTCGATAGCGGTTTCTGTAACAAGCCACAACCTATGCTTCCAAGTTCTTTCTTCCTTCCAGGTCTTGCAAAAAGTTTCCCAGTAGCCTTTGACCCAACACCATACTCGGTATCTGCATTACATTCAACATTACAAAACTACAACCTCCAGAAACTAAAATACTGAACACAGTTGTGCATATTGTCAATAATGATAAATGTTTTTGTTTGCACACATGAGCATTTACAAGTAGTTCAGTTGGTTTGTTATATCGTGTAAACGTGATTACACAGCACACTATTGTATTCAATGCCCAAGAGAGGGGGATAGAAAGGATGACCTTATTTCCGAAGAACATTTTTGAGTTGTTTGCGATTGCCTCGATAAATTTAAGCTCCAGAAATTGTGGTGTAAGCTTCAACTCATTTGCTTCCGCCTCTTTCATGGTCCTAGACAAAAAAAGAGACTATCTTGCCTACTTAAAACAATTTTTGGCAACTAACAGCGTGAAATATGAATACGACAACTCACTGGTAGAATTTGGCATCGGCCAAGCTCTTCTCTCGAGCGACATACATTGCATTAGAGATTTCTTCTTGCTTCCTCAAACTGTCTTTTTCCATCAATTTCTGTTCCATAATGATCTTGCTAACATGGGCATTCTTCTCGGCTTCAGAAATAGCTATCTTCTTTTGTGTCTCTGCCTCTTTCTCAGCAACTTTCTGCCTTTCCACTGATACTAATACCTACATAAGAGCCGCCATGATGAGTGATCAAGGATTCAAGGCAAAAATACAGTGAGTCAAGTCAAAATGTTGTGATTTCCATATGAAAATGGGAGTAATTGTGAATAGTGATCCTTTGTAAAATGTGGACACGTGAGATAAGGGTAATGTGCAAGGACAAGTGCCATCAAGGAATGATCCTGCTTATTTTAAGTAAATATTTTGAAGAATGACAAAAACTTTCCACACAAGAGAAAAGTGATGTACCTTGGTGCGTTCTTCTTCCATCTGTTCAAAGTTTCGCCTTACGCTCTCTGGGATTCTAGGCTTTGTGACACGTACACTGATAATTTCGATGCCTGGTGCATAGCGTGTACAATCAGCTTGAAGAGCATCTTTCATTGTTTCATCAATCTGAAATTTTACATTTTGCGTTTACATAAGTGCACAATTTGCATCAACGACAAAACAAAGGGAAGTAGAATGATACTAATATTACTATAAACGCGTTACTTAAAATACAAATTCCATCACATTGCATTTATGTCAAATAAGATATGCCTCCTCAGACAAGCATTCCTGAATAGAAAATGCATATATACATATATGAATTGATACCATAGGTTATCCTCTTATTTATACAATAGAATATGAACAACAGAGTTTGCTGTTTCGAGCACTTAATTAATAAAAGATATAATAGAATGTCTTAAATTCGGAGTTGGCTTTTATACCTGATCAAACATGTCAATATAGACTTCTTGAAGGGAGTGAACACTACAGAATTGATTGATCTCGTGATGGATTTTGTCGTATATCCAAGTATGGTCATACTCTATGCCATAATTGAGAAGGGTCTCATACACAGAGTCCTTTTTGAGGCGGTTAACAACCTATAGAGAAAAAACATGTATGAAGCCCTAAGAATTAAATCAGTTGCGCCAATATTACTGTATTACTGTATATGAAACGATACCTCTATTCTGTCAAAGTTGATCATAACACCCCCTTTTGTCCCACAAGGGATATCCCTAACCTATATTTCATTATCATGAACCAAATTCGTCTTCATTAAGAAAGAAATTAGTAAGAAATTCAGTGATATATCTGCTCTTCAGAATATTTTAGATTAACTTACCAGATCAGTCTGAAGCGTCACCTGGACCGGCTCATAATGGGTTATCAGAGGTAACTTCAGATGAAAACCTAAAATTCAAAGCAATTTTACAGCAGCTTACAAATTGTTCAAAAAGTGGTCTGGAACTGCTTCATAACGTGAAAACCATCATGTAGGAAGTACTATTAGCGAACCTGGAGTTGTAGTTTTCTTCTGGAGGGCCCCCCCTAGCCAATAAACCCCAACATGACCTTCAGGAACTTGATGTAAGATTGTTAAGCTATTTTTTAAGTTTGGTGATGAAGATGGAATCAGAACCTAAAATATAGGATATGAATACATTTAAAGTAGAAGGGGTTACTACCTCATGACTCACATTTATTATTCAAATGTTAAATAACAAAGATAAATTGTCACTTATTTGCAATCACATGGCCAGCAAGGTGAACATATTTTACGAATAACAAAAAGAAGCTCTTTTTTCTTAAACAAGCGGAGCCAGTCCAAAACTGAATTATGCATCAATGGTTAGATAATAGGGAACAATACTGAGACATGAAATTGAAATAACAAACTTGCATTTCATGACCTGGCATAATGAGAGCCTTAATTACATATTTCGCAACCATAAACATTACTAAGGAAATGTGGAAGCATAAAAATTAATATATATTTTACCAAATACCTCAGTTTGTTCTATGAGAAAGGAACAGGGTTGCAATTTGCAGATTGCAACAGGTTATACGTCTAGATATGAATTTTATCTTAGTACTGGGCATATTTCTTCGAAAGGGAAAAGGCATTTGAAGCTTCATTCATATGAATAGAATATTGTGAGAGAATATGAATTATGAGAAGTTTATGTTTAACCAGACTCATTTATGTTCCAGCTACTTGAGAGTTGAGAAAAACATGTTCTTGATCACTAGATTCACTGTTGTGGAGGAAAGCCTGCCTTGTTATGAAAACAATTATAAGTTATACCTAAACCAGTACACAGGGAAAATAACCCCAACTCCAAATATGAATCTAATTCTCTGGAGAAGGGACAGGGTTGCAGTTTGCTGATTGCAATAAGCTATGCAGTGATAGGTATAGCCTCTAGATATATGTTTTACCTTAGTATTGTGCGTTTGTCCTTACGTTAAGGATATTCTTTCTAAATGGAAATGACACTTGAAGCTTTGTTCATTTAGAAAGAATCTTTTAAGAGAATATGAATTGTGAGAAACTTATGCTTAACCAGATTCGTTTATGTTTCAGCAATGGACATGTTCCTGATCACTAGATTCACTATTTTGGATAATGGAACAACTGTAATTAAGCAAAATAAATCTAGACCCCAAATGACATTCTGATTCTTGCAATTTCTAAGCAAAGACGTATGACTCTGGTGCTTCCTCGGCAGCATCTATGAACAGGAGGGTCAGGACTTAAGTTTATCATCATACAACCACCATGCTAAGTTCTGTTTCTATAAATTGGTGGACTTTGACCGTCGTTTCTTAGAAAATCCTTCACATAGGCATGAGCAAGATGCACCGTTGGAGAAGATTACTCATCTTATATTTCTATGGCTATATGTTGTTGCTTCATATGTTCTTTTTCTTATGGCTGGTTCAATATATTTGCCTGCCCAGGTGAGTTTTATGACCTCACTGGACCACAAGTTTCTCAAGTACAAGCATTTACTTTTTTTGTTAGATGCATGTTGGGTACCCATCCAAGCGCCAACACATTTCAGTTAACACTTAATAGGGAGGCCATTTATACAAAAGAATTAATTGATCTAAAACATTCGATAGTACATATTATGAACCAAAAAATTGAGATATCGATGGCGGCTCATCCCACATGCCTATAGAAATCCAGTGAATTTCATTGAAGGACTTGGCAGTTGGAAATCGGATGTACTCCAAACTATCCTCTTTAACTTCATGTCAGATTTCTCTTTCTAAGTTTGTTACGAATATGTACAAGTTCGGTCATAATTGTACCCTTAATCCTGATAGCACAAAGAAAAGTAAATTTCCTACAAGGAATCTTAACCCAACATAATTGTGAACTTAGAAATAATTTAGCTTCAAGGAATCTATTTGTAAAATCCTAATATGTAAAAAGCAATACTTACCTATTTGGTGATTGTAGGCACAAATCAACCTTGTAGCAAATCCTAAAACTCAAAATCAGTAAAAATACATCTGATTCTCATACATACAAGGATTACTATTACCCTAAAACTCCCAATATAGGATATCCGAGGATGGTTTCCAAAAAGGAAAGGTGCTGGCCTGGTAACACTACGCGTCATCACCTCCCAATGTCCGAGATTAAAAATTGAACAATATTTTGAGAATTCTGATCCTGCAGTTGAAATAGCATGGCATCAATTTACTCAAAAGTAGACCAATTAGAACATGTCTACAATGATTTTTTTTTAATCTAAACTAGAACTATCACTAACAAAACCCTAAGAAATGATGAAATGTTAAAAAAAAAATTTTAAACCTTCAATATAATCAACAAATTAACATATAGAACGGTTGACAAAAGAAATTAAGCAACAGAATATAGCGTTGCGTATGGATGGAAAGAAGCTTCATGTCGTTTCATATGTTTGAGGGGATGTACCATGGAGGAGATAGCAATGAAGGAAATTAGGACGGTGATAATGGCGGTGAAATCTCCATTTCCTTGTTGGCGAAGTGGTTCAGTCGGTGGTCGCCGTGGCGGTTGCGTTCCAGTGTCCATCGGCAGTCCTCTCTCTCCTCAGTGAACCTTTCACTCTGTTCTCGAATTTTGAAAAGAGAGAGAATGGAGGAGAGAAACATGGAACACGAGAAAAATAAAATAAAATTTGTCTTGAATCAATTGGAAAAAAAAAAAGATAATGAAAGAAAATTTATGCTTTTGAAAACACAGAAATATAAATAAAAGCTTTTGTTTCTTTGTAATTTATAGACAACTTTTCTTTCTCTCACTTTATAGAAATTTAGCAGATTATTTTATTGATATTGCGTTAATATTTATTTATTTTATTTTATTAATATTGCGTTGATCCAGTAAAATCTAGATTAGTCGATTATTACGTGTTGGGATTCAGTATACGTGGCAATGAAATGCAATTTAGTGGATTATTAATAATTATAAGATCGCAATATTAAATCGATTTAATTAATATTAAATAGGGTAAATTACAAATTTGGTCCCTGTGGTTATAGGCAAATTATGGATTCGGTCCCTCTATAGAATAAATTGCAAAATTGATGACTGTGGTTAACATTTTGCTACGGATTAGGTCCCTGCCCCTAACTCCGTTAGTTTTCCACGTTAACCTAAGGGGTATTTTCGTCAAATTACTTTTTATCCTTCCTTTCTTCTCCATTTAACCCTTTACCAGATTGTGACTCCCTCTCTCTCTTTCTTCAACATTTCAATCATTCTTCTCCATTTAACCCTTTACCAGGTGTGTATTTCGGTGTATTCGTTGTCTCACGAACCAGTTTCACTTTGTGCCATACTGACCATCCAGTGATATAAACAAGACGCTGAGCATTTTTTTATTGCATCAAACATGTCTATCCAACATGTACCATGAACATAGTGCATGCCACCGTCAAGCTCAGTACTTGGAAGGCTATTATGAGGTACATGTGCATCTTGATACAAAGTAACTTGCCCACCTCTCCTCAATGGAAAGTAAGTGCCAGGAACCCCAAAATATTGAGGACCAGCTCCAACTCCATTGTGATATAAGGTCAATCTTTCAATTGGAATGTATTGCAATGCAAGTTTCAAGCAGGTTCATTCTTGAAAAGTTTCCCATTTGTATTCATCAAGGGAAAGCTTCCTTCGACTTTAGATCCATAATATATGTGCTCAACTGGGATTGTCACGACTCCTATAAGTTGAGATCCCACCGCATCACTGTCTTTAACAAAGAAATGAATCTCAGAAGCATGATGTGCAACGTGAACATTAAATTGTTGATTCCAAACAGGGTTTTCACTGTTCTTAATCACATATGTCTTTCCAACGACTGTACTTGTTATAGCAATGGTTACATATGGATCACTGGTGTTCTTATCTTTGTAAAAAACTTCACCCACCGTTTTAGGGAACATATCCATGTTTGGAAGATCTTTTGCCTCGTAAACCCAAATAGTTAGATTCCCATGTAAGAGTAGAACTGTTGAGGACTTCTTACGAGACCCAAATGAGATGGCCTATAATTGAGTATCTGGTGAATCAACAAGTGAGTCTGGGTCTTGAAGAGAAAAACATTGAGCTAAATCAAGTGAGCCGGTTTGAATACGGTATTCCCCACTTCTCGAAAGAGCAGCAGTAGGTTTAGACCTTTCCAGCTCATTATGTGAATTGGAACTGTGTGAGAATTCAATCTGTGCTGTTGATGGTGCGGTAGCTGGTGCTTCATCCTCAGACATATGCAAACGACGCAACTATCAAATGACACGTGGTGGGGGCTGATGGGATGAAGCATTATTTTTTAGAGGGTCTCCATATGAGTATGGATTATATGAAGATGAACTTGAAAAATTGCAAGTGGAACAGACCTTCGATAGAGAAGAAAGGTTAAATGGAGAAGAAAGGAAGGATAAAAAGTAATTTGACGAAAATACCCATTAGGTTAACGTGGAAAACTAACGGAGTTAGGGCCAGGGACCTAATCCGTAACAAAATGTTAACCACAATCATCAATTTTGTAATTTATTCTATAGAGGGACCGGATCCGTAATTTGCCTATAACCACAGGGACCAAATTTGTAATTTACCCTATTAAATATCAAAATATGATATTGGGTTCAAAGAAATGTGTATTTGGTTACTAAAAATAGAAAGTATACATACATACATGTATGCCTTACTTGAACTTCCTTCATCTTCAAGTAAGAAATAAAAGTGTGTGTGCGCACTTGATGTATGCTGGAAAGAAAGAGGAGCTAACAAGCAACGTATTTTCACGTTTTTTGTGTTTTCGTCCTTTTATGTTATTTTTTTTTCAGAAAGTCCTGAAGTTAAATTTTTATTTTTGGTTTAGTGAAATTTGGTTATTAGAACCGGTTATAATTAGTAAAGGTTTTTAAAAACTAGAAAACTGGGTTCTTATGTCCAAATTTCACTAAACCAAAAAAATATTAACTTGAGGACATTTATGAAAAAAAAATTAACATGAAAGAACGAAAACGCAAAAAATATGAAAACATGTTAACTTTTTTCATAATAAATCTTAAACAAAACTAGAACAAAAATTATAAAGTTTATAGACTAGTAAAATATTAGTTTGTGACGGGTGTGGGCACTGTTGCCATTTTAAGATTATAAATGAAAAATACTGAAAATGGAAACGGAGAGGTTATAAACACCCTTTATTTTGTGTGTGGGTGTGGTGGGAGTGAGAGTGAGAGTAGCATGCGGTGGAGCAGAGGTAGAAGACGTCTGTCTTCTCATTAACGATTTGTCTGCTTCTGAATTCTCATGTTTACCGCCACCACCATTTCCCCTGCTTCTTTTCCAATGGCCTCCACACTTTTCCGATTATCGGCGGACCTTTTTCCTCCCTTTCTGCCTAAACAAATCCACAGAATTAATGACCCCTTTGCTCGAAAATTAGCTTCAAGGATTGATAGACTACCTGTCGAGGTGAGCTGTATCCATTCATTCTCTCTTCTCTATCGGTTTTTTTTTTTTAGTTTTCTTCTTATTTTCACTTTTATCAGTTTATGTGTGTACTCTGTCAACCTAATTTCATATCATGAACCTCACTGACTGTTTTAAAATTTCAGTTTTTGTTTTCCCCCTTTTATGCCATTCTATGGAAATGTTTGATTTGTAAGATATAGGTCTCATGCACTTTTCACTTTTGATGATATTGGATCCAAAAAGGTCATTTTGTGGCACCTACTTTTTGTAGTTGGACCTTCTTTTGCATTTTGGCTATGTTGTATACTTGTATGCCTAATTAGGTTGTGGCTTGTGAGTGGTACTCATGGACAAAGACGTCGAAGAGAAGCCTTGAGATTGTTTGCTCATTCCTGACATAGGCAGGCCTTTTGAATTCCAAGAGGATGTCTTTGGGAGAGGCAGAGGCCTAAGGGTCAGCCAAAGTGGTAAAGAGACACCGATAATCGGAGAATGTAAAGTAGGCCTAAAGAGTAGTGCATTGAAGGATCATATTCATTTCTAAGATCCTACATAATCAATCGATTACTCTGATATCCCGTCCCATGTCAGATGGTTTGTGTTGACTTACAAGTCCGTAGTTGTGGGTTACTGATAACTTTTGTGTGAGTTTGTTGCTTTGAGCTTAGGGAACATAGGCTTCTTAAGGTATAGAGGGTTGAACACCAGCACATCCTAAGATAATTGTGTGTACCTTACGAGTTACAACTCCTTAGAAAAGGATACTAATAACTTTGGAGGTTGTACATTAAAGGGAGTTTGTTCATTGTTTTATAAGTTTAATAATTTCTTTGGGTTAGGGGTGTTACATTAATAGTCTTCATTGTGTTTTAGTTTTAGTTTTAAGATGTCTCTTTATCAAGGACACATGGGATGCTTTGACTTTTGAATTTCTATCAGGTGAAGTTCTTCTCGGGTGATCGGTCACCTACTCACTTTTCATGGCATTGTTTGTATTCTTGAAATATTGATCACAAATACATCAGGAAGCAAGACATGCTTCCACCCATAGTCACATGATTCGCGGTACGCTCCGGTACGGGAATGAGGTACGGATACGCGGTTCGCTAGGTCTTCAAAATTCGGTTCGCCGGGGGGTAGGCTCATTCCGGTTCGCTCCGGTACGATGTACCATATGATGTGGTACGATGTACCCTTACATACATACATGTGTGTGTGTGTGTAAAAGATTATAGGCACACACATAAATATATGAAGGGATAATCCAATTATAGACACACACACATAAATATATAAGATTATAGACACACAGTCACACACAATGTCTTGCTCTTGCTGTTGTAGCTAAAGAACAGATCATATATATACACATCATTTCCCTCCTAGCGTATTGAACGGTTGAACTATTGATTCAATCGACTCTTGCTACTGGAAACGAAGAGGCTAATCGTTGCCGCTCAATTCAATTTGTGACGTTAGAGTGCTAGATGTTTCATATTATCCAAATTGAACTAGTATCGAGAAGCCAAAAGATTTTTTCCAATTGGGTTCGGCCCAATCGCGAATCAGGTATCGATCCTAGTCATGCTCAGGTACGCTAATTCCACGTACCAACAAGCGAATCGGCGATCGAATGGTACGCTTTCGTACCGCGATTCGGTACGAAACGTTTGGTTCGCGGTTCGCAGCCAAATCAGCGAATCCTGTAACTATGCTTCCACCCTCTAAACGTGTATCAGATGTGGTTCTACGAGGTGGCCACCTCTTGTGTTGACTATATCTTTGGATTGTTGGCCACAAATATGACAGGATGTGCAGAATTGGCAATGTGGAAGGACTTTTTAAATATATAGAGAGATGAAATTCACAAATTATGTGAATATTCAACAATATGTTGCAGTATTTAAAAGCAATCAATAATAAGATGCAAGTTTACTTTTCATTTAAAGCATATTAACTAACACTTGTCATTTTTTAATGGGAACTGTTGATTATATACAAAATTTGATGGATATATACTGTGTCTCTCTTGGTACTATTTGCAGCTTAGCATCTCAAACAATTGTATTATGAGTAGCTGTGTGAAGCCAACGATACAAAACACAGCAAATCCACTTGTTCTACTTCACGGCTTTGATAGGTACACAGCTATTGGCTTTGAATATATTTTGATTCAACTTATTAAAGATGCAAAATTTAGTAAAAGCATGTTCTCTTACCATCCCATGAAATTTGCAACAAATCCCGTTTGCATGAAAATCATAAAGTTCCCTTTTTTTGGCCATAAATCATATATTTACCTGAGGTTGTCGTTATAAATTGTAGCTTTTGGTTTATGAAGGTAGAAACAACAACTGAGGGGATTCTGACTAAGCACGTATCAGTAGTCGAGTTTTTTTAATTGAACTTGTGTCTAGAGTTGCAATTTCATGGAACATAGAGAGTATTTGCTTGCACCAATCCCACTGTTCATTTAAACTTTTACAATGGCAATTAACTCCTATGCTTCAGCTCTTGTTTAGAATGGAGATACACACTCCCGCTTCTTGAGCAGGCTGGTTTTGAGACATGGGCGATTGATATTCTGGGATGGGGCTTCTCAGACTTGGGTTGTCTTTTAATCTTTTTCCATTTATATATCGACTTTCAAGGAAACTAGCTGGTCGATCCTTTCTTTTCTTTTTTCTGATTATAAATCCTGTTCTATTTATTCACTTTATCAGAAAAGCTTCCACTATGTAATGTGGATTCCAAGCGTGATCACCTCTATCAGGTAAACTTGTGTAGCAACTTTCTTTTACTAGTCTTGGGCCTGCCGCAATTAGCAATGGAATGTCAATGCATATCTAATTTGTTCCTTCGAACTATTCATCATTAATCTTGTGGATGGTATTGTGATTGTGGTTCCCGAGAGAAATAATGAATGTATGCTTTGGTTATTGACTAGTTGTGTTTGATGACAATTTTTTTTTAAAAATGATTTAGTTCTGGAAGTCATATATTGGAAGGCCTATGCTGCTAGTTGGGCCTAGTCTCGGAGCAGCAGTTGCAATTGACTTTGCAGTCAACCATCCAGAAGCAGTAAGTTGGAAGTTATTTAAGTGGTGGAGATTTGACATCAAGCGACAGTTTTGTCGACTTTATTTTGTATTAGCAGAGCAATTTAGGTTAAAGCGCTTATTTCGATTGGCTTTGGTAATGTTACAGGTTGATAAGCTGATATTAATTGACGCAAGTGTTTATGCAGAAGGCACGGGAAACCTCTCTAAGTTGCCTCAATTTGTGGCTTATGCTGGAGTGAGCATTTCAATACTTGATACATCTTTTTTTTTTTTTTTTGATAATTGACCTTAAATGATACCCAAAAGATGTTTGTTGGATTGCATAAGAACCAAGCCCGAGTTTAACTTTTACACGTCAATCGCATTGCATTTTGAACAGGTCTCTTTCTTGAAGAGCCTCCCTTTGCGTCTTTACGCGACTAATCTGACGTTTAGTTCTCTGCCATTCAACACATGCTTAGATTGGACTCGAGTAAGTTCTCTTTCGATTTTCACAATCTATTCTCAAGGTTGATACCTCGGTTTCATACAACATAAGTGCTTCCCCTCTTTGTTACCATACTAGATAGGGCGATTACATTGTCTATTACCCTGGTGGGAGGAAGCGACGGTCAACTTTATGAACAGCGGAGGATACAACGTCACTGCCCAGATTAGTAAGGTTTGTTTATTTCTTCATACAACCATGCAAACTTTCACATGTATCTCTGGATGTTACCTTGTCGAGAAATCAGAATCTTGGTGTTTATCTGTGTGTGTGTGTGTGTGTTTGTGTCCTCGTAATCTGATAATAACCTGTTCTATCACCAGGTTTCGAAGAAAACACTCATAATATGGGGTGAAGATGATCAAATAATTGACAGCAAACTTGCTGTGGTTAGTACCTTTGTATTATAATCCCGCCCGCTTGTTAGTTATGGCCAAGATGAATATTGCTCAGCATCTAATGTCATATGTAATATCACGCAGCGATTACATTGCGAACTTCCAAATGCCATAATTCGCCAAATACCAAAATGTGGACACATCCCACACGTTGAAAAGCCAGATGCCGTCACAAACTTGATCAAGGATTTCATTGGGACAACTGCTTTTCCTTTGCTTCCGAAGCAGGAAGAGAAGGTATTGGTTCGTTAATTAGATTAGTTAGATATCATCTTCATGCGTAAGGTGAACTAAGAAGAATGCTTCACTGTGTTCTCATTTGAAGCATTCTTAAAGAGTTTGTGGTTCTGTAAATAAGAAACATTTGAACTTTTAAGTGCTAGTAATTTAGAGCCTTTCTAGAGTGGAATCCAAAACCTTTTGCATCAACACATTTTCGGTTTGAAAATGTATTATGATTAAATCATTTGAATTATGTCATGCGGCGTGATATGGAAACTTACCATCGACGTTAACATTTAACAACGTATTTTTGCATTGATCGTTAAAAAGGTGAATATTTAGATTTAGTATTTTCTTGAAACATGTTAAATTCTTCTTACTATATATCTAAAAAGGGTGTTTGAGATTGTTTATCACTTATCAGTTTAAAAAATAAGTTTTGGAAACCACGTTTTATTGAAAATGGCAAACACTCCCTGTGATGTACTACAAAACTCACAATCTTCAAAATGGAATCCCATAACCCTGTAACTTTCGTAGCAACGTTGCAATTTCAAATTACATTCTTCAAGGAGCACAAGGGGTGTTTGACAATGAGTTCTCAAGATGAGCTTTTGGTTTAGAGAAACAATTTCTTGAAACATGTGTTTAGTTACCGAAAATTTTCATCTCACTTTTCAAAAAAAATAAAAACTTGTTTATATAACAATTTCATAAATTTTCATTTCATTTTTTAAAATATCACTTTTCATGTTTTCTTTTATTTTTATATTACCTACCCTACACTTTCTTTCTCTCTCTTACTTTTCTATCATCTATCCAATTTTTTTTATTTTATAATCACCCATATTATTTTTCTTAAAACTAAAAATTTATCATCTAAACAAGTTTTCACTTTTTATAAAAACTCTTGTTTTTTTTTCAAAAACTATAACTTGAAAACTGAAATTGAAAATTGACTAGTTTTCGTTAACTACTAGAGTTTTTGATTGAGCCAAATTATTTTTTTGACGTCTTCATAATTATATTACTACTGCTAATTGTTATTTGCTCCAGTTATCTTTATCAGCCATCTCTTGAATACTCCAATTAGTTTTGTGAATTATAGCTAATGTAAAAAAAACCGATTTTTGTCACAAAAACCCAGAGCACTTTTTGTATGATGTATTATACACCATGCATTAGAAAGTGATACATTCATTTTGAAGGGGTTTGGCTATTTTAACTCCGTTAGCTGAACAGAATTTGTGGCCCATGTTTCAGATTGAAAAGGTAAATAACGCATACTATTAAAGGGGATTCGTAGAAGTAAAATACAACTGATAAATTATAACCTCAGCCTGCTTTACAACAACAATATCTCATCACCACACATCTTATCTAAGCCTATTTAATTTAGATCAGCCTAAACCAGATCAAGCCTGAAACCAATAGGGTTGAAACACCAAAAAGGTTGGTAATTTGGTGAACAAATTCAGATCCGCTACTGTCACCAAAGCCATTATTTGTTGATGCTGGCCCCAGGCCAATCGGTGGATTCACATTAATCCCGCTCCCTGTGCCTGTGCCTGTGCCTGTGCCGGTTCCTATTCCTGTGCCTGTCCCAGTTCCAGTCCCTGGAGTACCAGTTCCGGTGCCTGGAGTTCCGGTTCCAGTTCCTGGAGTTGGGGTGCTAATTCCTGTTCCTGGGGGCGTGGTGCCAGTGCCGGTTCCTGGAGTTGGGGTACCAATTCCGGTTCCTGGAGGAGTGGTGCCGGTACCAGTTCCTGGAGGTGTCCCAGTTCCGGTTCCTGGAGTAGGTGTCCCGATTCCTGGTGACGAGGTGCTGCAATGTTACATTCAAAGAAGAACGTGAATAACTTTCCAGAAAACCATCCTTAATCATTTCAAAACTACCATTCTTCTCGAGGGTAAAAATTAAAAAAAGCATGCACTTTGATTCTTTGAACGAAAGATCAATTTTGAAACAAAAAAAGCATCAACCTCACAATAGTCTTTAGCCGCTTATGTTTTAGCCATCTAAGTTCACAGTCCATATAAGTGCAAATAGTTGTGTTTTGGACATTTTCCGAAGATTGGTGATTTGGTGACTAATTTGGAATAATGTTAAAAGAGCAAGAAGCACCAAGAAATAATGAATTCATCAATATCCAAATGTATAACTTGTGTACGGTTTTAATCAAGAAACCAGATCTTTAGCCTCGCTGCATATCTTGATCCTTATAAATTATGGCATTTTCTCTGTAGAAGAGTTAACTACATGAATCTCCACCATCATCAACAAAACTACTTTCAGTCTATCATACCATTGTTCCGAAGGAATCCTTAGACTTCAACATTTGGTGGAGGAAATCATAGAGAAAGAAAATGAGAATAAAATCAATGGTTTTTAGACCATGAAATTTGAACATACAATCAACATATAATCGTGTCTCCTACTCTATTTTTAGCTTTTACTTAATTCTCCATCATTGATTCAACTTGAGAATCCACAGAGAATTTATATAAATAATTCAAGTTTCTTAGTTATTAATTGGGATAATTGCGTAAAAAACCTTAAAGTTGGACCATTTTTGTGATTAAAACCCCTAACCATTTTTTGTTGCACAAAAAACCTCTAACCGGTAAAACCTTTTGAAATTAGGACTTGACCGGTTATAATAGGTTGCTATGCTTACATGGCATACACGTGGCGTCCACGTGGCAAACCCAACTTACGTGGCGCCTACGTGGCACTACATGTATAATTCTTAAACTGAACTTTTTGCATAAAAAACCCCTAAATTGTTGACTTTTTCGATTAAAACCCTTAACTATATTTTTTCTCACCTCTAACCAACAATAATGTTTACCTTTTTCTCTTCTCCGCTACCTCCGGCAACTCCGATTACTCTATCCCCTCTTTATGTTCAGTGCTGTTTATTTTATGTATGTATGTTCGAGTAACTTCTGCTGCTTAATCTTGAATTTTAACTTCAATTGTGCCGATGGAATCGATTTCATTTTGTGTTCACGAGTTGCATTTTTAGGTTCAGCTTTATGTTCAGTTTCGTTTATTTATGTTCCATTTAGCTTCTGAAAATGATCAGGCAGAGCAGTGAAGTTCGCTAGCCTAGAGGGTGGAGGTTTCATTGGAAAACGAATTTTTTTAATAAATAAAATTTTAATAAATATCCATGTCATCAAAATGCAATCAGTGAAGACTCAATTTTAATTACATTTGTTGGTTGGTGGTTTTTTATCAAATGAAAAATGATTTGGGGTTTTAATTGAAAAAACTAAACAAGTTGGAGGTTTTTTACGCAAAAATCTATTAAAAAGTTTTACACGTCATCAAGTTGCAACCGGCTAAACCGGTTGCAAGTCAGATTTTTTGAAAAAAACCCAAATTTACAAAGTTTTAACCGGTTGGAGGTTTTTTGTGCAATGAAAAATGGTTGGGGGTTTTAATCGCAAAAATGATCCAACTTAGAGGTTTTTTGCGCAATTTCCCCTTATTAATTTGTCTTCATTTCTTTTCTCTTCGATTTTATCTACCAAACACCCCTAATACTCTTTGTAGATGAAAAATTAATCGTCTATATCAGTCATTATCAATATGAATCTGCCAACCATTGATTTTCCACACCATTTTAACCCCCTAACTATTGAAAGTTCATTTCGAGTCAATAAGCCCTTTCAAACCCTAAACACGAGAACCACCAAGAAGAGCATCATCCAAGTAAAATGAGCTTTTTGACAAAAAAAAAAAAAAAAAGACTCCTTTTATTTATATACGAGGCTTTGGCACCTTTGATTCAACTAGTTTGCGTAAACCGCTCCTTGCATCGACCGGTTAGGCTTTCCAATCAGTGTGGATGCGACCTCTAAGCATTCGTTAACTCACCTAACAAGACATGTTAGTTACTGATTTCGTAAACTGATTAGAAGGTGATCTTTATTCGGGGTATGAATTTCTGCCTTTTTTTAAAGCTGAAACAGCCAAATCCAACTTAATGTACAACTTTTAATGCATAAACTACAAGTCATTAAAGCATTGATCTGAATCTAGCCATTCCAGATATAATTGAAAAAGGGTTTCCCCTCTTTGTTTTTACCTAATCAGTCCAAAATCTTCAATTACCGTATAACTGAAAACAGCTATGAAAAATCAGATATTATGCATAAAAATCAAATCTTTAAACAAATTCTCAACATAAAAAGACAAGATCCAATTAAGATGGCAAGAGATCGTACCTAGAATAACAAGCAGAATTTGCGCCTGAAAAGTGAAAAACCATCAAGAAAAGAAAAACACATCAAAAAAATGAGTTTAAAAAATACAAATCTTGAAAGGGTATGATGGTAAATTCGAATGAGACTCACCAGACGGTGGTGTTTGGCTAACCATTGCAGTGCCTGAGAAATCACAACTCCCTTGAACCTGACCTTTCTTCTGAAAATAGCTATTAACAGCATAATTACAATGATCCTTGACGGTATTCGGGTTGAAACAAGGCCCGTTTGGAGATATTTGACCGCAGTCAGCTCCAGCTCCACAAGCATAATCAATGTTCTTTTGAAGCACCGAGTCACTCAATCCAGTGTTGCATACACAATAAGCTGCATCTGTGTTTTTTTTTTTAATAGAAGAAGAAAACACATCAAAATGGATCAAATCATGGCTCAACATCTAAGTATCAAAGAAATCAAATCGAGAAATCCATTTGAGAAAAAGAAGAAGAACAAACAAGTATTGACGCTGGGCTGATTCTTAAAGAAAAACCTCCCGAAAAAGAAGATCAAAAAGTAAATCTAAGAAAAAATCCATTGAAAAAAAGAACAGATTACAGATATGATACCCAATCGAGGAAAGCGAAGGATAAATCTCGTAACATGCATGATAAGCTCTATTAGTTTTTACAAAAAAAAAAAGAAAAGAAAAGGGAAACAAAATCAAGAAAAATAGCCATGAATTGGGAAAAGGGAAAATAGCAGAAAGGAGGCAAAGAAGAAAGAAAAACTTACTTGAAAAAGCAGGCATGGCGAAGAGAAGCAGCAATGAAAGTGCAAGAAAAGGCATGATAGTTTGGTAAAGTAAAAAAGTGGTGTTAGGATAGAAGAGAGTGTTATATAAAAGGGAATGCAGAGAGAAGAATGAAGAGGAAGAAGGGGGAGGGGCATGCGGGAATGGAGGGTTCTAGACGAGATCGACGGTGTCTGTATAGCATTGGCCGCTACTTTCATTTTCATTTGTTTTATTTTTCCGATACTATTTTTCAATTTTATTTTATTATTCAAACGTTTTGGTTTGTGAACTTATTTAGTTATTTAACATTCATTAGAATTTTGTATATAAAATTTTGTGTTTGGTTTATAGATTTTAATATAAATTTAAAAGATTTTGTAAACCTAATATTTTTATTATTTAAAAACTTAATTTCTTCTTTATAATTTTAAATTTTAGTTATTTTGTATTCTTCAGATTAATAAATTTTTCTTAAAAAATAACGTAAAATTTTTACAACAACCTGATAAATGTAGCGGAACATAAAATTTTTTGACAACATGTAAATCCAAAAAAAAATTGTGTATCAAACGTCTTATTACTGTTTTTTATGTTTACTAATTAAACATTATTAAATTTTTAGAAATGATCGAATTTTTCCGAAAAGTTTTAAAAGTAATCAGTTTTTTTTTTTTTTACAAAAATGATCACGCCGGGGTACCCAACCCCGGCTCAATCAACATCACCGCAGGAGAGTTCGCAGGAGAGTTCACGGGTAGACAATAAACGACAAAAGGAAATCACATGGAGATGGTGACTTGACCCATGATGGTGACTTGACCGAAAAAGTGGTCAGCGGGTTCAGACCGCTCTGGGGAACCACGGCGTGGTCAGTCCGCTCTGCGAAACCACGGCCTAATGCGACCCGGCCCGTACCCGTTCGATACCCGGCTTCTCTTCCCCTATATATACTACATTCTACAACATAAATTTTCACACCAAACCACATTCTAAAACTCTTCTTTATAATATCTAAATTTTTCATTATCAAAAAATATTCTAAATTTTGTATTCAAGTTTTTTTTAAAATATTCAAGTTTTATTTAAAACTTTTACCAATTTTACTATATCGGTATTTCAAATATTTTAAAGTTGTTATATTTTAACATTTAAATTTTTTAAAAAAATGTCTCAACAACTATTTCCCGGTCCGAACAACCCTGAATTATTATTTTTATGGGATCAGCATCGAGCTTGACAAAATTTCAATAACGCTGATCCAAATAATAATAAAGAGTTGAATACTAGGAGGTCGGACCAAACCTTTTGGAACTATATCAACGACCATCCAATCCGTGAAGATGTATTGGTCCAAATAAAAGCCGCCGGATTTGGTGGAGTGTTGGCCTTGGGATACCTAAAGGTTGATCATCATTTGATCACCGCATTGGTAGAAAGGTGGCGTCCCGAGACACACACATTTCATCTTCCGATCGGTGAGGCGACCGTTACATTACAAGATGTACAAGTCTTGTCGGGTTTGCCGGTCGATGGTATGATTCTTACCGGTGTAGATACTTTTTCTCGTGAAGAATTAAATACAATTTGTACAGATTGTTTAGGTTTTACGCCCGATCCCGGGTGTTTAAAAGGTTTTCAAATAAAGTTAGCTAGAGTATTAGATGAAATAATATCCCCATTGGTGAATCCGACACAACTACAAATTCAACAAAGGGCTCGTTGTGTCATTCTCCATCTTATCGGGGGAACCATTTTTCCTGATTCTTCTGGCAGTAGGGTTTCGTTGTTGTACTTAACACATCTTACAAACCTTCAAACGTGCGGTTTATATTCTTGGGGCAGTGCCGTTCTCGCATCTCTTTATAGAAATTTATGCAGAGCGACAGTTCCCGGAACAGCGGAGATTTATGGTCCGCTTGTGTTATTGCAATTATGGTGCTGGGAGAGAATTAAAACCACATCCCCCCGAATTGTAAGAACACTGTATGATTACTCAGAACCGTACGGTGCAAGGTATGTATTGAAATATACTTTTAGAATTGTATATGTAATGATTTACGTTGGAGTAATATGACTATTTGTAGTATATATGAAACAGGTGGCAATCTGATTTGAGTTTTATCAGCACGACAACCCACTGTCTTGATGCAGCCCGACAACAATTGGCCAGCCTAACAAACGATTTGGTAAGTATTTGTAATACTAGTTATTAATATTGTTGTTGTTTTTGTAATACTAGTCGATATAACCATAACGATGGTGTCCATGATAGTCACGTTCGGGTCGAGGATTGTTGGATTTTGGTAGTCAAACGTATTACAATAATGTTAGTTAAACAACATGTTTTTAATTATTTTAAAAAATTACAGTTCTCGTGGACGCCTTACGACCATGTCATGGATCTTCTTCCCGATTCATGTAAGAATGGACAGAATTCGTGGCGGTGTGAAACGTTTTTGGTTTTTTGGGAAATTGTTGAGCCTCATTTACCCAGTCGGGTGATGAGACAGTTTAGAATGTATCAGCCAATCCCGACAAACGTTTTAATCACCCCGCAAGAGCATAGAAGTTTACATGGTTGTAAAAAGGGTGGTAGACGCACCACCAACTGGCACGCGAAACATCAAAAATATATCGATGAGTGGCACAATCGTGATAATAGAGTTGTGAACGGGGAGATCACAGATAGCTTCATTGCCACCACCGAATATATGAACTGGTATTGGGAGCGCACCGTCATACATATCGTGCACCCATTTAGACCACAACGACAGGGGTTTCAGAACACAGCTGGACGTATGGAGATGCTGGTATGTAGATTTATGTTTCGTAAACTACCAATTATTTAATATAAATAATAACATTATATAATCATTATTTTCAGATGGAGGGGATGACGCGATTGCAACAAGGACAAGGACAGTGGGGTGCTGGAAACGAGGCATTCCAACAAATTCCTCAACAGTATATGGAACAAATCAATGCTACTGATCGTTTTTCCATACTACCGAGGCATTTTTCGGAATTGCCCGCGCATGTCCCTGATGGTCCTCATTATTTTACTGAAACTGCTACGCGTCGGGGTCGAAGACAAGGTCAACCTACTGGTGGTCAGGCCGCAGTTGATGAAGCTGGCCCATCTAACTATGCTGGACGAGATTTTGCATCTGTGTTTGAACAAGGTGGTCCGTCTAACTTTGCTGCACCAAGTGGTTCATTCAATTATCATGAAGGGGGTGGTGGTAGCTATCACGAAGATACTACATCAAGCTCCCTACACTTGGGATTGGGACTGGATATGCCGTCTTCGTCGTCGTCGTCGAGTTATAGACCGGTGCGAATGAACGAAGATTACTATCAACCACAAATGCCAGATGCAGTACAGTCTCAGCATATGTATACCCCAGTAGACTCCCAACCTCCAATCCAAACGAACATGTTCAGTCCTTATTTAATTGAAAACCCTTTTTATTCTCCTTTAATGCATCCACCAACGAGAGCCAATGACGCTGTTCCTTACATGAGGGATTCGCCAATATATTCCAACGACTCACATGGTATCCTCCAACATCAAATGTCTCAACAAGGCTCTCCATCAACGGATGGTGCACCACATGAGGATGACGTTGCCCCGCGTCGAGGCAATAGGCAAAGAAGGCAACGACGATGTGGGACTGAACACTATCACCAACATCCCCATTAAATATTGTAACCGATATGTAACAAGTTGTATAAATTAATTGATTATTATTACTTGAGTAAACTGTTGCAAGTATTTGATATCATCATGTTTATGTACATTGCTCAAACAATGTTGCCTAAAATTATTACTAAAAAATTGTTCCATTTAAATTAATAAGTTAAAACGACGTATACTATAATCGATCTATGTATGAAGTTTCAAAAACCTTTTAACTTACAAAACAGTGATCGAATTTACATGTTATAATATCAAATATTTTTACTTCTGATATAAAATCAAGACACTTGTAATCATATGACACCTTTTATTCTAATTCTTGGATGATATATATAGATGCATGTGAAACATATATTTGCGCAATAATAGTATCACTTTTAACACATATTATTTAAAATAACATGTTTATTATTTAAGAGTTGCACTGTCACATAAAGATACAACATTCATTACTTAAACAAAGTACAATAACAACATGGAGGAAATTCAACAAAGAACTAGTGATACTATTTTTTCATTTTTTTCAATCCAGCTAGTTCTTTGTTTGATGTTTGACTCATAAACTTTAACTTCATCTTCTAATTCTTGTAATTTTTTATAATCATTTATCTGAGCATCCAAAACCTGTTTCACATTTTGTTGACATTCTTGCTTCAGTTGGGTAATAGTTTCCTTCCTTTCCGACATCATTAGTTTAAAACGGCGAATATGTCGGCATAATTCAGCTGCTGCATTCCAATCAGCTTCGTTTTCAGCTTCGAGATGCTGAATTGTTTGTTGCATATGTGTTGGCATGTTCCGCCCCTGAAAATCGGCATTCGCTCTCTCAATCCAGCCTACTCTTTCATTTCCTCTAGCCTCTAATACTTCATACTCATCAAGTAGTTTGTTCCTTTCAGTAAAATTATTGTAGTTTTCCTCTTCTAGCTGACTTACTTTTTGCTCGCATTCGGCTCGAAGACGTTTCATGGTGTCCCTCTTCTCATTAATCGAGCTTTGCCAGTCTTTACGTATTCCGACCGTATCGAAAAGCAAGCAACGATCTCTTTGATTCAAGTCTTTCAGCTCTTGAATGGAAAGTTGTAAGAAATCGGGCAAGTTTGATGAGCTATTTTGACTTTTGTTGCTTGTTTCACCGGTGTGTTTCGACATTTTTTTGCTGAGTATTTAAATTAGTGATTTTACAAATCTCAGGATGTGTTGAAACGTTTCGAATGATTCGTATTTATAAAGGATATCAGAACGTGGTTGTGCAGTGCGTGACACTGTAGCGCGTCAGAACGTGGTTGTGCAGTGCGGCACACTGTAGATTGTCAGAACGTGGTTGTGCAGTGCGTGACACTGTAGATCGTCAGAACGTGGTTGTGCAGTGCGTGACACTGTAGCGCGTCAGAACGTGGTTGTGCAGTGCGTGACACTGTAGCGCGTCAGAACGTGGTTGCGCAAAGTGAGTTGATGCCAACTTTGAGGTTCAATAAGTGTGCCCACGAGCAAAACAAATTGCATAACATTTATATGGGTACTTAGTACGTTGTATGGACTTATAAGATATTTAAGGTGTCGATCACAAAAGCGTCCGCAAACACCATTTTTCGTGTGCCAAAGTAGGCATGTAGGCCACTTTTGTCATTTTATGTGAAGTGCGCGAAAGTGAGTTGATGCCAACTTTGAGGTTCAATAAGTGTGCCCACGAGCAAAAATAATTGCATAACATTTATATGGGTACTTAGTACGTTGTATGGACTTATAAGATATGTAAGGTGTCGATCACAAACGCGTCCGCAAACACCATTTTTCGTGTGCCAAAGTAGGCATGTAGGCCACTTTTGTCATTTTATGTGAAGTGCGCGAAAGTGAGTTGATGCCAACTTTGAGGTTCAATAAGTGTGCCCACGAGCAAAAATAATTGCATAACATTTATATGGGTACTTAGTACGTTGTATGGACTTATAAGATATGTAAGCTGTCGATCACAAAAGCGTCCGCAAACACCATTTTTCGTGTGCCAAAGTAGGCATGTAGGCCACTTTTGTCATTTTATGTGAAGTGCGCGAAAGTGAGTTGATGCCAACTTTGTGGTTCAATAAGTGTGCCCACGAGCAAAACAAATTGCATAACATTTATATGGGTACTTAGTACGTTGTATGGACTTATAAGATATGTAAGCTATCGATCACAAAAGCGTCCGCAAACACCATTTTTCGTGTGCCAAAGTAGGCATGTAGGCCACTTTTGTCATTTTATGTGACACTGTAGCGCGTCAGAACGTGGTTGTGCAGTGCGGCACACTGTAGCGCGTCAGAACGTGGTTGTGCAGTGCGGCACACTGTAGCGCGTCAGTACGTGGTTGTGCAGTGCGGCACACTGTAGCGCGTCAGTTTGTGTATAAATAGGAGATGTAGAAAACGTCGAATATCACCACAAACTTTCTAACACATCACCACAAATATAGAATATTTTCATCTAACAATTTTTCTAACAATGTCGTTCATTGTTAACTTATATTGGGGGGGTGAAGTTAATTTTGTAGACGGAGTTGTATACACTGATCCTGAAACAAATTGCACTTCGATTGTCGTTCGACAAAAATTCACATTCAAAGACTTTCAAGATTTGGTATATCAACATGTTCAAGTGTCTCCCTCAAGATTTAAGTTAACTTTACTTCTGATGTACTTGTTCAATGGACGAGAAACCATTTCTCAGATTGTTAGCGATGATAGCCTCGAGACAATGTACTATCTCGCTGGTCTTGAGCATCAATATCTCGGCCACATTAATGTTAAATTGGAGGAAATCATCGATTCTCATCCACATTCTCATCCACAAAACCTTCTTCATCAGTTTCAACAATTTTCCGTCTCCGAAGAAAGGAACGTAGGCGGATACGAAGGAGACCAGGCACCTGCACCGTCTAACTTTGCTCACTATGATTATAGTGAACATCCGACGACTTCCCTACGTGGTACAGAAAAAGAAGGAACGGCTACGTGTGGCGGTCTTGAAGTTGGAGAGGACGATGATTGTAGCTCAGAGCAATCTCCAGAGGAAGAAGAATCACCTGGCGTTGATAGCGATGAAGATGACAACGATGAAGAAGATGACGTTCCAGAAGGATACAATTTCACTACGACGGCAGGTACCGCCACCTCTGTTGGTGGTCACAATTCGACTTCTGAATCCCTTCCCGAGTGGGCCGAAGATGAGGATCTAGATATGTGGAGCCCTGCGAGTAACGTTATACGATGCGGGATGTACTTCAAAGGTAAAAAAGAGCTGGATCATGCTGTTAGATTATGGAACGTAGCACGGGGGAGAGAAATAATAGTGGTGGATAGTACCACCAAACTCTTCAAAGCAAAGTGTTACACAACGCATGAGGATTACAGAAGACATCCTAACGGACCGGAATGCAAATGGTTGGTTCGTGCTTCGAAGGACAGAAAGACTCAATTGTGGCATATTTACAAATGGGTTGATGGACACAATTGTTATGGGTCTGTCGTTCGAAACAACAACAGGAGCCTGAAGTCTCGTGACATCGCTTCTCATGTCACACAGTTTGTGACACAAGACGTAGCATTTCCGGTGAAGCAGGTGCGGGCACATATAAAGTCATTGCTTGCTGTTGATATCACCTATCAGAAGGCCTGGTTTGGAAGAAGAAAAGCTATTGAAACTGTGTATGGCAGTTGGGAGTCAAACTTTGAGGAGCTGCCTAAATACGTTGCTGCCTTACAGAGCTCTAACTCTGGCACAATTGTTGAATGGTTGCATCATCCTAGTGGGTCCTCCAATAGCTGTACGTTTAAGTATGTGTTTTGGGCGTTTGGACCTGCTATTGAAGCGTTCAAACGGTGCCATCGGGTTGTGTGTGTAGATGGAACCCATCTGCGGGGTTCTTACAGGGGGAAATTGTTGACGGCAGTGACAAAGGACGCAAACAATCACGTCCTTCCACTAGCATATGCCATAGTGGATGAAGAAACAAACGAAAGCTGGTCTTGGTTTCTTCAGGTATTCAGGCATTATGTTTTTGACTCACAACGTTCATTGTGTGTAATTTCAGACAGACATAAAGGAATTATACAAGCAATGACGACATTGGACCAGTGGAAGGAGCCATTCGGCTATCACCGTTTTTGTCTACGTCATGTTCGAAGCAATCTGATGGCCAAATTCAAAAACTCTAGGCTTAAAAAACTTTGTTGGGGTATGGGAAGCACTACACAAAGAAGAAAATATGCATACTACGTCCAACAAATGAAAGCCATAGATGTTCAAGCATGGGACTACTTGAAAGCAATTGGCACAAGCAAGTGGTCTCTGCTACATGATAACGGTCATCGTCGTTGGGGTAACCTTACGACAAACATTGCTGAGTGCATGAATAATACTTTACGGCATGCAAGGCTTCTACCAATCAAAGCGTGAATCGATTATACGTTTCACAAGGCCGTTGAGCATTTTAGAAAGCACTCGGAGATTGCGATGAACTGTCAGACACCGTTGCCCCCAAAAATGTGGAAACTATTCACTATGCGTGAGAGACATGCGCTAGAACACACTGTTGAAGAGTTTCACCACATTGAGGGCACATACAATGTTCTATCCAGGCTGAGCACAAATGACAGGGGCGGAAACGACTACACTGTCAATTACCTAAAGCGTGAATGCAGTTGTGGGAAATGGCAAATGACAAGATTTCCGTGCTCCCATGCGATTGCTGTTAGTCGCCATAGGGGAGATGATGTCACTACTTGCATTCACAAGGTTTACTGGACAGAGACATATCGAAGACAGTATAGAACTGGCTTTTCACCCCTGCCACATAAAGCACACTGGATAAATCCTGGATGGCAGATACAAGCAGATCGGTCTAGGCTTACGAGTTCAAGAGGCAGAAGACGCGGCCGCAGAATACGTAACGAAATGAACGTTCGCCCCCCTGATGAACCACGTATCAGAAAATGCTCGATTTGCCACCAACCCGGTCACAACCGCACAAGATGTCCAAACGGTCAACAAATATACAATTAGATGTATTATAAGTGGATGATTTTTTGTATGTATGTCTAATTGAGAAAATAATATGAATATAAGTATTTTATTAAAATTCTATGCCCAATTAATCCTTTTTAGTATGACTTATTGGGAAAATAATATGAATTTTGGATGTATTAAAGTTCCGTATATTTATCGCACTTGAAATATAAACGCATAATATTAATTAAATTGAGTTACAAAATTGATATACATTGAAATTGTTTAGCTTATTATTATTCGTATAATTATTAATAATATTGATATGTCTAAATTTAATTTCTATTTTTTTGGTTAACTGTTGGTTTACTAATAACATTTGAAAATACTAGTAACCGAAATAAAATACAAATAACCGAAAATACATAACCGAAATAAAAATACTAGTTGTTACAACTAAAAAAAAAAAAAATTAAACATCAAGCCTTTGTACCCAAAAACATCAAGCCTTTGTACCCAAAAACATCAAGCCTTTGTACCCAAAACAAAAATTAAACATCAAGCATTTAAAAAAAAATTTAAACATCAACCGGCCTAATGTCTTTTCATAGCCGGAAAAAAAAATTTGTTTCATCAAGCCGGGGGTCCCAACCCCGGCCTAATGATGAGTCTGTGCCACATCATCATACAGCTACCCAGATTTTCGTTTGAGCCGGGGTTGGGTACCCCGGCGTGATCATTTTTGTAAAAAAAAGGTCGATTACTTTTAAAAGGTTTTTGAAAAGTTTGATCACTTCTAAAAATTTTTCTAACATTAAACCCCATTTGTTACAAAACTCAAAATCAAATACAAAACCAAAATCGAAAACGTTAACAAGACCCAAATCAAAATCAAATATAATATTGTGTGGGTTCGGTTTTTACAGATCTGCTTTCGTGCAGTGTCGTAGTCAGGATTTCAGTTTTGGGTGGGCCAAGTTAATTGTCACACCCTGCTACCCCGGTTGGCAGCGAGGCGTGACGAGTGCGGAAGCGTAACCATAATCATAATGAACGACCACTATATGGACGTTTTTAAAATACATCGTTAAAGCTTTAAAGCATAGTAATGTTTTACATAGTCTGAAATGAGAAATGAAGTTCGCACAAATACAGAGATTTAATTACATAATTAAATATTCAAAATAATGCAGCTAAATCTCCGTTAAATTGAATATGCATGCGACTCCATGGATGCGGAAGCTTGGAAGTAAAATACGTCCGAGGCATACTTGCCTTAATTTCCTGAAAATACACGCTAAAATACGTCAACAAAAATTGTTGGTGAGCTCATAGGTTTACACGTAAATCTGACTCGTATGGACAATGATAATAGCGGTTGAATTTATAAAATCATAAATTCCTTGTTATGTATTACATATAAACCATCATGCAACCGAAGCTTAATTTAAAATGAGTTTGCTCTGTGCAGTATTCCCATACGTAATACCGTTTGTTGAATATATATGCACCCGCCGTTAGCCAAACCAACTAACCCGAGTGGGGGACATGACTCCCAATAGATCTATCCACAATATATTCGCACTTACAAATAAATGCAATTAACGGTTCATGATATCAGAGCTAATGGAACTCAATGTGTAATACATAATAGAAATGAAAATATTTCTGTGTCCATATAAAAACGAAGCATGTATTTCATCCCCAAAACATAACAGCGTGAAAATAGGGGCTATGAGAACTCACCGAGCGTGTGATGGTAAAACTAGCGTAAGGTGCTTTTTAGCGTAAAATGAAGGATGATGCACCGAGCGAGATTAAACGGGTCCTAAATGATAATAAAGACTTAATATCTCTAATATATGATGATATATATATTTATAGATTTTTATGTCTTAAATCACCCAACATTACAAGTTTATAAATAAAATGCGCTTAAAACGTCAAGTTTATATATATATATATATATATAATTTTCCAGCTTTTTCGGAGGTTTTTCGGCCTACTTTGAGGCTGTTTTTAACCAAGCTCCAAAATGTTTTAGACTTTGGTTTTCTAGGACATTAAACTACTATATACAAAGGATTTTTAGAATAAAAAACGGCCATTTTTCGAGATGTTTAGGTTGGTGAAAAAGCTCGTTAAAAACGCTATGTTGGCCATTTTTGAGCTGTCAAACTTTCGGTTTCCCAACTAATTTCTGGGGGTCTTAAACTTCAAAATAAATTATGAAAAATTACAGATCTATAGTTAAGACATAGATCTAACTTTTGAGACAAGAATCAACTCATTTCGTTGAGTTATGAATTAGTTATGATTTTTCAAAGTCGATATAAATTTTCTGCCGAAAATCCGTAGTTTATAAACTTGAAACAACTTATGATTTTTGTTGTTTATTCAAAGACTACTTGTATAAAAATCATAATAGTGATAAAAACACATATATATCACATGTTTTCATGATATTATCACTTTTATAATGTGTTCATATATTCATAAACACATTTAAAGAAACAACTTAAAAATAAAAACTAGAAACTTATAAACTTGAGTTTTTATGAAACTTGTTGTTGTAGGTGATTATATATATTATGCAAGACTTATATGAACATAAATATAAGATGATATAAGGTAGTATTTACTTACTTTGGGGTATTAGAAAGATGAAACCAAGTAGAAGTTGAAACTCTTGGAAGATTTCACCCAAAAACACTTGAAAATTACAAGAATATGAAAGTTGCACAAATTTTTCTTTGTGAAGGCCTTGTGGCCGATTTTGAAGAGAGGAAAAAAGGAGAGATTTTTCTTTGAAGGTGTGAGGAAAATGCAAGGAATTAGGGTCTTATTTATAGAGGTGAAAAAGGTGGTGAAATGATGAAAATAGTTGTAAAATCTTGGATGAAAGGAAAGAGGAGGATTTGATGTAGAAATGTTGAGTAAAAAAATATTTTATAGGTCCTTTGTGTGTCCTCCTTTGGCCGGCCTATATGGTGTATATTATGAGGTGTTTCTATTTTTTTTTGTATAAAAGTATTTAAAAATGTATTCTTGTATTTCCCTTTTCTTGTAAATTTATAAATACTTTTGGATGCATTGTTTTAATGAATTGTTTTAGTCTTGCATAATTAATGTTAAGTAATTGTATTAGTGTATGATTAGTGTCACTAATCATAATTTAATTATGTACTTAGTTGAATTAATCCTTCATATCGTAAATTGATCGGATTAATTTATTTCCCGATTTATCGCACCGATGAATTTGATTCTAATTGTGTTGAATTTTCTAATAAACCTTGTTAATCAGTTGATTAATTTCTAATGACCACTGATTAGCTTATAATTGGCTATTAAATACAGATTAGGGCTTTGTTGCTAACCTGGTTTAGTGCCGGATGTTACAGTCTCCCACTGTTATGGGAATTTCGTCCCGAAATTAGGTCGTGTTCTCTACTTCTTGAGTACTTGAGAACAAGTGAGGGTATTTTTCCCGGAACTGATCTTCTCGTTCCCATGTAAACTCAGGACCTCGCTTAGAGTTCCATCTGACTTTTATTATCGGGATCCGACTGTGCATCAGTTTCTTGACTTCTCGATCCATTATTTCTACCGGTTGCTCAATGAAGTTCAACTTATCGTCTAACTCCAGCTCGTCCATGGGTATAACGAGTGATTCATCAGCCAGACACTTCTTAAGATTCGACACGTGGAAGGTATTATGAACGTTACTAAGCTCTGGGGGCAGGTCGAGTCGGTAAGCTACCGGGCCAATTCATTTGGTGATCTTGAATGGTCCGATATAACGAGGATTAAGTTTTCCTCGTTTCCCAAAACGGATTACGCCTTTCCAAGGCGAGACTTTCAACATTACTTGATCTCCCTCTTGGAATTCCAAATCCTTCCGTCGAATGTCTGCATAACTTTTCTGTCGATCCCGCGCGATCTTTAATCGGTTACGAATCTGGGCTATCTTTTCTGTAGTCTCTTGGATGATCTCAGGTCCAGTGATCTGACTATCTCCTACTTCAGCCCAACAAAGAGGTGATCGACACTTTCGCCCGTAGAGTGCCTCGAATGGGGCGGTCTTAATGCTCGAGTGATGGCTGTTGTTATAGGAAAACTCGACTAATGGCAGGTGCCTGTCCCAACTTTTGCCAAAATCGATGACACATGCCCTCAACATGTCTTCCAAAGTCTGAATCGTCCTTTCACTCTGACCATCCGTTTGCCGGTGATAGGCTGTGCTCATATCTGATCGTGTACCCAGTGCTTCTTGCAATGACTGCCAAAATCTTGATGTGAACCGGCTGTCCCTGTCTGATATAATTGATACATGTACTCCATGTCTTGAGACGACTTCTTTAAGATAGATTCGTGTTAACTTATCCATCTTATCAGTCTCCTTGATTGGCAGGAAATGTGCGGTTTTGGTAAGTCGATCCACAATCACCCAAATAGTGTCATAACCTCCAGATGTTTTTGGCAACTTGGTGATGAAATCCATGGTGATGTTTTCCCACTTCCACTGGGGTATTTCTGGTTGAACTAGCAATCCTGATGGTTTTTGGTGCTCAGCCTTAACCTTCAAACATGTTAAGCACTTGCTGACATAGGTAGCAATGTCAGCCTTCATGTTTAGCCACCAGTACATTCCTTTCAAGTCGTGATACATTTTATCTGACCATGGATGGATAGTATATATTGTCTTATGCCCTTCATCCGTGACCAGCTTCCTTACTCCTCCGAGTTTTGGTAGCCAAATTCTGCCCATGAAGTATCGACATCCATCTGGCTTAATTTCAAACTGCTTATCCATACCTCTCAAGGCTTCATCCAGTAGATTACCCTCCTTGACTGCTTCTTCTTGTGCCTTGTGGACTTGAGAATTTAGGTTTGACTGTATAGTCATGACCAAAGCTCGAACTCTTAATGGCTTAACTCGTTCCTTTCGGCTTAGGGCATCAGCCACGACATTCGCCTTCCCCGGATGATAACGAATTTCGCAGTCATAATCGCTAAGTAGTTCAACCCAACGATGCTGCCTCATATTTAACTCTTTCTGGTTCAGAATATGCTGAAGACTTTTATGGTCTGTGAACACCGTGCACTTAGTTCCATACAGGTAGTGCCTCCATATTTTGAGAGCAAACACCACTGCTCCAAGTTTTAAGTCGTGAGTCGTATAATTCACCTCGTGAATTTTGAGCTGTTGTGATGCGTAAGCAATGACTTTATCCCTTTGCATGAGCACACAACCTAATCCATTGTGTGAGGCATCACAGTAGACCACGAAATTTTCAGTCCCTTCGGGTAAGGACAGAATTGGTGCACTACACCACCTTTGCTTTAACTGCTGAAATGCCTTTTCTTGCTCTTCACTCCAGATATACTTCACATCCTTCCGAGTCAATTCTGTTAAGGAACCTGCTATCTTTGAGAAGTTTTCGATAAATCGCCTATAATAACCGGCAAGTCCTTGAAATTGGCGGATTTCTGTGGGGGTTCTAGGAGTCGCCCAGTTCTTTATGGCCTCGATTTTTGATGGATCAACTTGGATTCCCTGGCTGTTGATCACATGTCCAAGGAATTTAACTTCTCGCAACCAAAATTCACATTTTGAAAATTTGGCGTATAACTGTTCCTTCTCTAACAACTCCAAGATCAGCTCGAGATGTTGTTCATGCTCCTCCTTATTTCTGGAATAGATGAGAATATCGTCTATGAACACTATTACAAATTTATCCAGATACGGTTTACACACTCGATTCATGAGGTCCATGAATACAGCTGGTGCGTTAGTCAAACCGAATGGCATTACCTGGAATTCGTAATGTCCATATCGAGTTCTGAATGCTGTCTTGGGAATGTCTTCTTCCCGAACCTTTACTTGATGATAACCGGATCGCAGATCAATCTTAGAGTAGAAGCTAGATCCCTGTAGTTGGTCAAACAGGTCATCAATTCTGGGGAGAGGGTAGCAGTTCTTTATCGTTAACTTGTTTAGCTCTCGGTAGTCTATGCACATTCTGAAGGATCCGTCTTTCTTTTTCACGAACAAGACCGGAGCTCCCCAAGGTGAGGAACTTGGTCGAATGAATCCTTTATCCATCAACTCTTGTAATTGATTGGATAGCTCTTGCATTTCAGAAGGAGCGAGTCTATATGGGGCCCTTGCGACCGGTGCAGCTCCCGGCACCAAATCGATTTGAAACTCTACTTGCCTAGTTGGCGGAAGTCCAGACAAATCTTCCGGGAAGACCTTCGGATAGTCACAAACCACTGGAATATCCTCGAGTCGCTTCTCCTCCGACTCTTTTTCTACAATTTGCACCAGTACTGCATTACAACCTTTCCTAAGGCACTTTAATGTTCTTAGGCCGGATATGACATTCAACTGTCGGTTCATTCTTTCTCCTTGGACTGTTAGGAACTTCTTCTTGTGGAGTGGTATCCGTACCACTTTCTTACCACACAAAATCTCGGCATGATTGTGTGACAACCAATCCATACCAACTACTACATCAAAACTTTCGAGTTCTATAGGTATTAAGTCTATCGTAAAGGGATGATCTGCCAGCTTCAGTGTGCATTCCTTAATGATACTACTTGCCTCTATTATTTTACCGTCAGCCAGTTCTATAGTATAAGAGTTGTCTAAGGGAAAAGGAGTGGCATTCAATTGCTTACTAAACTTATCAGATATAAAGCTCCTATCAGCCCCAGTATCAAAGAGTACGTAAGCATAAATGTCATTTAAAAGAAACGTACCTGATACTACGTGGGGATCTTGACGAGCGTCACCTGCTCCTAACACAAAATCTCTCCCCTGAGCTCCTCCACCATTCTTCAACTTCGGACACTCACTCTTGAAGTGCCCAGTAACTCCACATTCAAAGCAGCCTTTTTGATTTCCGCCATTGACACCCGGGGTTCCAAACTTACAATCTTTGGTCGTATGGCCAATACGTTTGCATTTTCCACAATTTGGGCAGGGACCCTTGTTGTGGTGAAAGGTGCATTGGGTGCAGAAAGGCTTGGTACCCGTGTAGCCTTTCCTTGACTCAGTTCCTGCTACATAAGCCTTGATAGTCTCGGGCTTTTTGGATTGCGAACCCGTATTCTTTCCAGACTTGTCTTCCCACTTTCTCTTGTTTTCCCCGGCTTTGGCTTCATTCCTCCGGGACACTCGATCCATCAGATTGTTGGCCATCCTGATGGCATCCTGTATGGTGGATGGGTTGGAGACAGTGACATTACCTTGAATTTGAGGAGCGAGTCCCCAAATGTAACGTTCGATCTTTTTGTACTTCGGGGTCACCATCTGAGGGCACAGAATGCTCAGTTCATGAAATCGGTTGGTGTACCCCGCTACTTCCGTTCCCTTCATTGACAGGTTCCAGAACTCCGATTCCATCTTCTGGAGTTTGTTTCTCGGACAGTACTCGTCTGTCATCATTTGCTTCAACGCGGACCATGTGAGCTGGTAGGCTTCATCAATACTTACAGACTGGACATAGGAATTCCACCATGTGAGGGCGCTATCTTGTAGAGTGTGAGTAGCGAACTTCACCTTATCTCCTTCAGCACATCCGCTGACCCGAAAGACAGATTCTAACTTCTCAAACCACCGTATCAAGCCAACGGCTCCTTCGGTTCCGTTGAAGTACCGGGGTTTGCAACTTAAAAATCCTTTAATTCCACAACCTTTTGCGTGGATTTCAGTTCCTCCCGTGGTGCGGCTAGCACCACCATCTCCATTAGCTGAGCTATTCCTATTTGCTTCATATGTGGCAATAGCGGCAGCCACTCTTTGTGCGACTAGCTCTTCAATGTCAGCAGCGTTCATTGCTCGTTTCGGCGGCATTATATTAAAATTTTAAAGAAAAAGCATAGTGTAAGAAGTTGAATCTTAAAGAGGTAAATTTTCCTTAGAGCACAATACTATAATCATCAAACACAATTTCATAAATAACTTGCAATTTTTCATTAATCATTCGAAATTTTCTTACATTAGGGGCGGGTTATTACCCGAAAATTTTTGTCCTATACTATTACATGATATTTTTCCTACTATTACAAAGATAGATAGAAGTGCACTAAGTGTGGGAGTGATCAGGGGTCTCTCCCTTTTCCATCGCGTTGAGGCGCTGAGTCAGCTCCTCGATCCGAGCTTGGCTTTCGGCTAGTTGCTGCCGAAGCTCATTCAGTCCGTTCTGCTGAATAGCAAGGGCGTGCTGATTGGCTTAATATATGTTGGAGTTTTGTAACTCCTCCCGCTCTAAACGAGCGGTCATCCCTCCGATATCTAGGTTAAGTGACCGAATTTGGTGATCATGCCTGGCCGACCGTGCTATCAAGAGTGGTATGGTTTGTTCGGTAGGATCTTGGGTGAGTGACGGGACAGGTGCGGAGGATGGTCCTCCTATCTCGAAGTTGGGAGGAATTCCCTCCATCTGCCTCCATTCGCGGAGGGTCTCCGGTATCCAGCCCCATCGCCGGGCGTCTACCCGTCGGTGTGGTGGTGGGGGATTGGGCTGGGGAGTCGGGACAGGAATAGACTCCCTTCTTGGTGGGTTCACCCGCTTTCGGGGTGTGTACAACATTTTGGGGCCCTTAGGGTAAGGCCTATACGGCTTATATGACGGCTCGGCTGGGTGGTATGGGACGCGAGCAGGGACCGTTGGGGGCAATGGATCTTCTTCCTCCATCGGCTCCTCTTCCGTCTCCTCCATTGGATCTTCCGAGGGGTCCTCTTCTTCCGATGTTTCTTCTTCGTGGAAAATCTCAGTGGCCGTGGGGCTCGCAGGAGTGTACTCCTCTTCAGATTCCGATAAGATGATGGTTTCCGGATGGGACATGATTTCTGCTATCAAGGTCCATTCATAGTCTTTTAGTTAGTTACAAAATATTTTTAAAATCAGTAAATTTTATGTGCAGTTATAGTCTAGGGTACTAATGCAACCTAGTTCACTATAACTATGGCTCTGATACCAATCTGTCACACCCTGCTACCCCGGTTGGCAGCGAGGCGTGACGAGTGCGGAAGCGTAACCATAATCATAATGAACGACCACTATATGGACGTTTTTAAAATACATCGTTAAAGCTTTAAAGCATAGTAATGTTTTACATAGTCTGAAATGAGAAATGAAGTTCGCACAAATACAGAGATTTAATTACATAATTAAAATATCCAAAATAATGCAGCTAAATCTCCGTTAAATTGAATATGCATGCGACTCCATGGATGCGGAAGCTTGAAAGTAAAATACGTCCGAGGCATACTTGCCTTAATTTCCTGAAAATACACGCTAAAATACGTCAACAAAAATTGTTGGTGAGCTCATAGGTTTACACGTAAATCTGACTCGTATGGACAACAATAATAGAGGTTGAATTTATAAAATCATAAATTCCTTGTTATGTATTACATATAAACCATCATGCAACCGCTTAATTTAAAATGAGTTTGCTCTGTGCAGTATTCCCATACGTAATACCGTTTGTTGAATATATATGCACCCGCCGTTAGCCAAACCAACTAACCCGAGTGGGGGACATGACTCCCAATAGATCTATCCACAATATATTCGCGCTTACAAATAAATGCAATTAACGGTTCATGATATCAGAGCTAATGGAACCCAATGTGTAATACATAATAGAAATGAAAATATTTCTGTGTCCATATAAAAACGAAGCATGTATTTCATCCCCAAAACATAACAGTGTGAAAATAGGGGCTATGAGAACTCACCGAGCGTGTGATGGTAAAACTAGCGTAAGGTGCTTTTTAGCGTAAAATGAAGGATGATGCACCGAGCGAGATTAAACGGGTCCTAAATGATAATAAAGACTTAATATCTCTAATATATGATGATATATATATTTATAGATTTTTATGTCTTAAATCACCCAACATTACAAGTTTATAAATAAAATGCGCTTAAAACGTCAAGTTTATATATATATATATATATATAATTTTCCAGCTTTTTCGGAGGTTTTCGGCCTACTTTGAGGCTGTTTTTAACCAAGCTCCAAAATGTTTTAGACTTTGGTTTTCTAGGATATTAAACTACTATATACAAAGGATTTTTAGAATAAAAAACGGCCATTTTTCGAGATGTTTAGGTTGGTGAAAAAGCTCGTTAAAAACGCTATGTTGGCCATTTTTGAGCTGTCAAACTTTCGGTTTCCCAACTAATTTCTGGGGGTCTTAAACTTCAAAATAAATTATGAAAAATTACAGATCTATAGTTAAGACATAGATATAACTTTTGAGACAAGAATCAACTCATTTCGTTGAGTTATGAATTAGTTATGATTTTTCAAAGTCGATATAAATTTTCTGCCGAAAATCCGTAGTTTATAAACTTGAAACAACTTATGATTCTTGTTGTTTATTCAAAGACTACTTGTATAAAAATCATAATAGTTATAAAAACACATATATATCACATGTTTTCATAATATTATCACTTTTATAATGTGTTCATATATTCATAAACACATTTAAAGAAACAACTTAAAAATAAAAACTAGAAACTTATAAACTTGAGTTTTTATGAAACTTGTTGTTGTAGGTGATTATATATATTATGAAAGACTTATATGAACATAAATATAAGATGATATAAGCTAGTATTTACTTATTTTGGGGTATTAGAAAGATGAAACCAAGTAGAAGTTGAAACTCTTGGAAGATTTCACCCAAAAACACTTGAAAATTACAAGAATATGAAAGTTGCACAAATTTTTCTTTGTGAAGGCCTTGTGGCCGGTTTTGAAGAGAGGAAGAAAGGAGAGATTTTGCTTTGAAGGTGTGAGGAAAATGCAAGGAATTAGGGTCTTATTTATAGAGGTGAAAAAGGTGGTGAAATGATGAAAATAGTTGTAAAATCTTGGATGAAAGGAAAGAGGAGGATTTGATGTAGATTTGTTGAGTAAAAAAAATATTTTATAGGTCCTTTGTGTGTCCTCTTTTGGCCGGCCTATATGGTGTATATTATGAGGTATTTCTATTTTTTTTTGTATAAAAGTATTTAGAAATGTATTCTTGTATTTCCCTTTTCTTGTAAATTTATAAATACTTTTGGATGCATTGTTTTAATGAATTATTTTAGTCTTGCATAATTAATGTTAAGTAATTGTATTAGTGTATGATTAGTGTCACTAATCATAATTTAATTATGTACTTAGTTGAATTAATCCTTCATATCGTAAATTGATCGGACTAATTGATTTCCCGATTCATCGCACCGATGAATTTGATTCTAATTGTGTTGAATTTTCTAATAAACCTTGTTAATCACTTGATTAATTTCTAATGACCACTGATTAGCTTATAATTGGCTATTAAATACAGATTAGGGCTTTGTTGCTAACCTGGTTTAGTGCCGGATGTTACATTAATTATTAGGAATCAGTATGCATTGAAAAATCTAAATCTATATATATTTTGTTAGAATATGTTTTTGATTGATGAAAAATCAAAGTCTAGGGACTGTTTATGTATTTTCCTTATAGTTTTTAAATATGTATAAATAGTCTTTTTGACTTTCAAAATAGATAGACTTGTCAGAATATTCTTTTGAAAAGATTTGTATTCAGAATAGAAGCACTGTTCACGAGGATATCAAGATATATTTTGTAATCAACAAAATCATCAATCGAATCATTTGGTTAGTGTTGATTAAATTCTGTGTTCTTATTAATTGCATATTGTTGATTGAATTGTTAGAAACTATTATTCACAATTGGTATCAGAGACATAGGGATGAATCATTCTGATTGAGATTGAAATCTTTTTACGAGTTCTTGAGTATTTTTTCGAAAAAACCCTAAAATCACTAGGGGTTTTGATTCTGTTAATCATTGTCAGTGATAATTGGATCGAAGGTTAAGGATTCAAAGACGAATCAATTGAATATAAACTTGTGTTGATTTTCAAAACACAGAAAAAGATCTAAGCAATTTTCTGAAATTTTGAAAAGTTCAAAAACCGGTACTGTTACATTGAAAAAGTCAGTTTTAGATCCAGTTTTGCATAAAAGTGCTTTACACAAAGTGTTTGTATTCAAAAACCTTACCTTCGATTACAATTTGAGTGAAATTGGGTAAACTTTGGATTTAATCTGAATTTCAGACTTGAAAAAGCTGAAAATACTAAGAAACTCGAAATATACACATCCTGTGTGTAAATCGAGTTGAGTATCTTAGTTAATCGAGTTGGGTATATCAGTCAATCGAGTTGGGTACCTTAGTAAATCGAGTTGCTTATTCTAGTTATTCGAGTTGTGTTTTACTAATACTCGAGTTGACATATTGTGATATTCGAGTTGACAACAGTCTGTTAACAAACTTGAATTTCAGAACAACATCATTCGTGTTTTATATAAGACACATTCGAGTTTTATATAAGACCCATTCGAGTTGTGCAAGACTCATTCGAGTTTTGAAAAAGACTCATTCGAGTTTTGTATAACACTGATTCGAGTTTTACAGAAGACTCATTCGAGTTTTTGTATAAGACAAGTTGTCATATACTTGATTCGAGTTTGATCAAACACACATTCGAGTTTGATCAAACACACATTCGAGTTTGATCAAAGACCCAATCGAGTTTCACTGAAAGATTCAATCGAGTTTGGTAAAAGACACAATCGAGTTTAATCATAAACTCAATCGAGTTTTACACTACATTCATTCAAGGTTCACTCATAACACAAGAATCATTCAAGTTTACACACACATATTAATCCAAACACAATTCACTGTCTGAGTTAAGCTGCTTATTGCTACTAACAAGTCATTGTGTTGTAGATTTCAGTACTAATCTGTGTTTCAAGGTGTGATCAAACTTTTCAATCTCATTCGGAGTTCATTTGATCTTGGTCAAGTTTTCCAACGATCAATCAACATGTCTAAAGATGCACTTGCTATGGGATCAGAAACCAAACCCCCAATCTTATACAGGGGAGAATATGTCCAATGGCGGGAGCGGTTTCTTGAATTTATCAGTTTCCATGATTTGTCTGAAGAAATGCTGAAATCATTAAATGAAGGACCAGCAATTTTTATGGAAACGATCCCAGGAGTACCAACTGGCAATCCCCCAATACCACCGAGAACTGTTGAGGTCACAAACCTAACAGAGGCCCAGAAAAAGAGGAAGTTAGGGGACAAGACTGCCAGAAAACTACTGTTGATTTCAATCCCCAATGATATATACACTTGTCTGACAAATACAAAGACTGCTAAGTCCATCTGGGATGAAGTATGCAAAATCATGAGGGGATCAGACAGAGCTGCTACTAATAGGGCTAGGAATAGCCTAATGACGTTTGAGAACTTCAGAGCTCGTGAAGGTGAGCTTTTGGAAAACACTTACCTCAGATTTGTGAATCTGGTAAGTGAAGTAAAAAGAAACGGAGTGACAAAGTCCAACTTGGACATCAATGTCAAATTTTTAAATGTGCTAAATCCAGAATGGGAAAAATATGCTATGATCATCCAACAAACGAAAGATATTGAGGAGATGGATTTTCATATGCTATTTGAAAACCTCAACAACTACCAAGAAGTTGTATTGAGAAAAATATCTGGAAAGAAGAAAGCGGAAAAAGAAACTGCTGATCCACTAGCTCTACTGGCGGAGAAAAAGTATAAATACAAGCTGAAAAAGGAAAAGAGAGCCGTAATCAGCAGCACATCTTCTGAATCAGAATCATCAGATTCATCTGCAGATCCAGAGATAGAAGAGATGAAAAAGCAGATGGCACTGCTTACGAAGGCATTTCAGAAGAAATTTTACAGGAAGCCAACCAACAACAAAATGCGCTACAAAACAGGTTCAAGAAAAGTTGAGAAAAAGGATAAATATGAGAAAGCTGGAGAAAGTAGTACACGAAAGTCTGACAAATATGAAAAGTCAGATAAATCAGCCAAGAAGGAGTCGGAGCAGAAATGCTATAACTGTGGAAAACCAGGTCACTATGCCAGGGAATGCAGATCTCCTGTAGTAAAAAATTCAGACTACTATACAAGAAAGGCACTCTTGGCCAAAGAGAAAGAGTCAGGCAAAGCTCTTATGGCAGAGGACGATCATTGGTTACAGTTATCAGAAGACGATGATATCTTGGATGAAGATGCCCATATTTGTCTAAAGTCAGAAATTTTCAATGAATCTGAACTGAGTGAATCAGCTATGATAGCTGAAGATGAGGTGTGGGTTGGACTGACTGATGAAGAGGATGTAGAGAGGAAAGAATCTGAGTCTGATGAAGAAGAAGCAACAGAGAAGTTGCATTAATGGCATCTGGCCAAAATGAAGCTGAAAATGAGGAAGATTCAGAGTCTGAAAACTCAGATGATTCAGAAGGACCGTAGGTAAATTCTAATTCAGACTCTGATATTGATGACTCATAAATCTTAGAAGAAAAACTAACTAATATGGCTTTCATGCTTAAAAAGTTTGAAAAATCCTTAAAGGCAGAAAAGAAAAAGGTTCATTCTTTGGAAAACAAACTTCTAAATGAACACAATTTAGTTCTAGATTTTTCCAAAGATAAAGCCTTAGCTTTACGAGCTGTCTCAGACTTACAAGATAAGGAAAAAGAACTTCAAAGAAATATACTTAATCTGAATCACAAAATATCTGATATACAAGAAAGTCTGTGAATAGCTGAGTTAGAAGCCTCAAACTTTTCTGTAAAATATCATGCCATATTTGAAGAGAGAACTAAACTTTATGAGAAAATAAAACAGATGGAGGATGAATTTATTAAAAGAGGGCAAACAGATCAAACAATATATTTAAATCAACCAAAAGATACAGAGTTTTACAACTCTAAATCTGGTATTGGTTGGAAAAATCCTAAGTATCTGACAAAAGCTATATCAAATTCACCAACACTATACGATGTCAGATACATGAATTTAGGATTAAAAATGACATTCATGAAAGCATATGAAGAAGTAGAATCTAGCGAAGAAATAAAAAGATTAAGATCAGACAAAATGCAAAATTATGTTGATTATACAAAGATAAATGAAACAAGCAACATTATTGATACTAAAGAAGAGTTAATTCAAACTTATTCTGAAAAGAATTTGTCTGAATTATCATCTCAGTCTCAAAAATTATATTCACCAAATTCAATTTTAGAACAGATAAATTCTGATTTAGAATTGAAAATTAAAAATTTTGAGACAGAGAATGGAACTCTCAAGGAAGAATTAATTAAAATGGAACAAATGTTGCAAAATAAGCCTAAACACATAAATGTGTCTGATCCACAATCAACTATTTCTCTAGACTCTATTAATTCAGAGAAAGAATTTGATCTGTACATGCACTCTGATAATAATTCATTAGATCAAATGTTTGGTAAAATTGGTGAATTTATCAAACCTTTGACTAATAAACAATCAAATGGTAATAAAGATCCTGTTAAAATTCTACAAAGAATGGCTACAGAGTCTTTAAAACCATCTGAAAATTCACCATCAATACAACAAAAGAAGGAGAAAACAAAATTTTTTGTTCAGTCTCCTAGTTTTGAATAGGGTGAATCATCTTCATCAACGGACTCTATTGCACGTAAAGTCAAATCTTCAACAGGTATGAAAAACTTACAGAAGAAACGAGTTTCTAAATCCACTAATTCTCATACTTCTTTTATGCCAGATATCATTGTGAAAGGATCGAGAAAACAAGTATGGCGAAAGAAGAAAAGAGAAGAGAAAAACAAGATTATAAAACAAGAATGGCGCGTGAAAGAAAAAACTGTTACAGATAGAAATAGCAAAATTGAAAATTTTGTCTGTAATAATGATAAACTTGTTAATAATTCTTGTATTAAATTTTCAAGAACGAAATTAATTGCTTTGAATTCTTATGTTTGTAAGCCTGAAACTGTGAAATATAATAAGCTCGTATGGCAACCAAAGAAAAAGGACCCATTTTATGAAAAGAAAAGGGTTCCAAAGAAAATTATTCCAAAAACAATTCCACCGCGAATTGTACAAAAGTGGATACCCAAAAGGACTGTTCAAAAATGGGTACCAAAAATAAATTCAAATAATAAGCTAAAAGTCATATCAGTTAGAAAAACAAAAGATACTATGCATGATTTACCTAAAACAAAAGTACCCAACTACAAGTGGGTACCTCATGTGCTATTACGTTTTATAGGTAAACCATGTCTGGTACCTTGACTCCGGATGCTCCAAACATATGACCGGACAACGAGACACACTCACGGACTTTGTAGAAAAGTTCTGTGGGACGGTAAGATTTGGAAACGATCAGTTTTGTCCGATCAAGGGATACGAAAGTCTGAAGTATGACAAAATCACCATCCAAAAGGTCTTTTATGTTGATGGTCTTGGTCACAATCTATTTAGTATTGGACAACTGTGTGATAAGGGGTTAGAAGTCAACTTCAAAGCCAATCGGTGCAGCATCAGATCCGCAGAAGGAAAAGAAATTCTAGCAGGAAACAGGAAAACAAATTTGTACTCCATTGATTTAGCCTCGATCAATCTGAAGAAAGATGTCTGCTTATTGTCAAAAGCAACATCTAAAACAGCATGGTTGTGGCATCGTCGCCTTTCGCATCTGAATTTCAATGAGCTGACCAACCTAGCAAAAGGAGGGTTATTTAAAGGGCTGCCGGCGCTCAAATTTCAAAAAGAGCAACTATGCGCGGCATGTGAAAAAGGAAAGATGACAAGAGCCACACACAAATCCAAAACAGAACACTCATCTACAAGAGCACTAGAGTTACTGCATATGGATTTGTGTGGACCAATGAGAGTACAAAGTATAAATAAGAAACGATATGTATTGGTGATAGTTGATGACTATTCACGATACACATGGGTGTTTTTCCTGAGATCCAAATCAGATGCAACCGAAACCATCATAGACTTCATCCGAAAAATACAAGTAAAGTTGCAACTCACAATTCAGACAATCCGCTCAGACAATGGAACAGAGTTCAAGAACAAATCACTTGACTCGTTCTTGAATTCAGTAGGAATTACACATTAGTTCTCAGCTGCTCGAACTCCACAACAAAACGGTGTCGTTGAAAGAAGAAATCGGACACTAGTGGAATCAGCTAGGACGATGTTGGCCTACTCCAATTTACCATTGTTCTTGTGGGCAGAAGCGGTTGCAACAGCTTGTTTCACACAAAACCGTTCAATAATAAATAAAAGATTCGGAAAGACTCCGTACGAACTGATTAATAAACGAATACCTAATATTAAATTTTTCCATGTCTTTGGTTGCAGATGCTTTATATTGAATGATAAAGACAATCTGGGAAAGTTTAATCAAAAGGCGGATGAAGGAATCTTCATCGGGTATTCAAAGGAGTCGGTTGCTTTCCGAGTGTACAACAAGAGAACCAAGACAGTCAACGAAAGCGTTAATGTTAAATTCGACGAAGGAGTGGTAATGGCTTCTGAACACACCAGTTCAGGACCCGAACCTAATATGCAGACTTCATTGGAGTCAAATGGACAAAATGCTGAACATTCTGAATTAAATAAGTTGTTTGAGAACTTTTATGACGACTATTTTGAAACGCCCAAATCTAATGTTCAAAATTTGGTGCCTGACAGGATAACTGAAGATCCAATCGTAGTTTCAGATCTGTGTCAACAACAAAGTTCAGAAGAAACTGGAGAAGCTTCAACAGCAAATGTGCAGTCAACTACTGAGATTGTACAACCAATTGAACCTCCACATTCTTCTGAAACCCCTATTACTTCTGAACAGTCAGAAGCTCCTACCTCAGATGTTCCACCTACAACATCTGCAGTAACTCCCGAACCATATCTAGATCTCAATCCCAACCAAGAACCAATAGAACCGTTTCCACATACAGTTAAGTGGACAAGAAATCACCCAATAGAGAACATCATTGGTGATCCATCTGCGTCAGTCCAAACCAGAAGGGCTACAATAAATGAATGCTTATTTTCAAATTTTTTGAGTAAGATTGAGCCTAAAAATGTAAAAGAAGCCCTTCTGGATGCTGATTGGATTGTGGCGATGCAAGAAGAACTCAACCAGTTCGAACGGTTAAAGGTCTGGAGACTTGTTGAGCGCCCAAAAGACAAATCCATAATTGGCACGAAATGGATCTTCAAGAACAAGAAAGATGAACATGGTGTCATTATTAGGAATAAAGCTCGTCTTGTGGCCAAAGGTTACAGCCAACAAGAAGGGATTGATTATGACGAAACATTTGCACCAGTTGCACGAATTGAAGCTATAAGGATGTTTTTAGCTTTTGCTGCTCATAAAAATTTTACAGTATATCAAAAGGATGTCAAAACTGCGTTTTTAAACGGGGAACTAACAGATGAAGTATATACATATCAGCCCGAAGGGTTTACTGATCCTTTGAAACCTGATCATGTATATATTTTGGATAAGTCACTGTATGGCCTTAAACAAGCACCTCGTGCTTGGTATGATGCACTTTCAACATATCTGTTGAAATGTGGATTTACAAAAGGTGCAGTTGACACAACCCTGTTTATAAAACATCAGGGGTCAGATATCATAGTTATACAGATATATGTAGATGATATAATATTTGGGTCTACAAATCCAGAATTTTGTAAGAAATTCGCATTTTTAATGTCCCAGAAATTCGAAATGAGCATGATGGGGGAAATAAATTTTTTCTTAGGATTACAAGTAAAACAATTAACTGATGGTATTTTTATCAATCAGTCAAAATACATACAAGACATGTTAAAGAAATTTAACATGGTCAATAGTACTCCTATGAAAACTCCCATGGCTCCGGATTCAAAATCAAAACTCGATGCGGACATCTCAGGGAAACCTGTAGATGTGACTCATTATCGAGGTATAATTGGGTCATTAACGTACTTAACAGCCAGTAGACCAGATATTATGTTTGCTACATGTGTCTGTGCTAGATATCAGGCAAATCCAAAAGAATTACACTTAACAGCTGCAAAACGAATTTTAAGATATCTCAAAGGAACTCCAAATCTTGGTTTGTGGTATCCTAGGGAGTCTTCATTTAATCTGACTGCTTTTTCTGACGCTGATCACGCAGGTGATAAGATGGACAGAAAGAGTACATCAGGAGCAGTACAATTCTTAGGTGACAAACCTGTATGTTGGTCATCCAAGAAACAACATTGTGTTTCATTGTCTACAGCTGAGGCAGAGTACGTTGTTGTATCTTCCTGCTGCTCTCAAGTGTTGTGGATGAAAAGCCAACTGCGTGATACGGGTTTACACCAAAGCAAATTCCAATATACTGTGATTCTCAGAGCGCAATAGCTATTGCATCAAATCCGGTGCAACATTCAAAAACGAAACACATCGACATTCGGTATCATTTTATAAAAGATCACGTAGAAAATGGAAATATAGAATTATATTTTGTTCCTACTGAATATCAACTAGCTGATTTGTTTACCAAAGCGTTAGATGAAAAGCGGTTTAATTTTTTGGTATACAAATTAGGTATGTTGAATCGTTAAGATTTAATAATTCAGTAGTTTCAAAATTATAATTTTAAATTTTCATTTTTAAGTGATTTTTATCTGATGTTGATTTCATGAATTATAAAAGTTTATATTCTTTGGAATTTAACAAGATCTGGATTGTCATGTGCAGGGGGAGCAGAAAAGAAGTTTATCTGATTTTGCATAAATATGATAAAAATTATCTGTTATTTTGTAGGGGGAGCAGAGCTGAAAAATGGAATAATAAGTTGAGGGGGAGCAACTTTCAGAAATTCAAGGGGGAGCACATGCATTTTGTTAATACTTTTAATTTTTTGTTTTTGTGTGTTTTTCATTTTTTTTGTGTGATGTGTATGTGAAATTTTTTTTCTCAAGTATAATTTTTTTTAGTTCATTTTAAATTTTTTTTATTTTTTTATGTGCTGTTAAAATTTTTTTATTTTTTTAATCAATTCAAATTTTGTTTAGTCACAATTTTGTGGAAAAATGGATATGTGGGCTAAGTTGGTTTAGTTAATGGGCCGGAATTTTCAAAATTTGAAAATTTAAAAAGTGGGCCGGGTGAAAGTTGAATATAAATTTGAATTTCCATATTCAAATTTACTTTTTCGAATATTCATTTCTCTTTCATCTTCTCCAAAAAGCTTCCTTCACTTTCAAGAAAGCTAAAACCCAACAACGGACAAGTTCATATCATCAAAATTGTGAGTAAAACTTTATTTTTCTTTAATATTTCAGTTAGTATGAGCATATTTTCAGTATATTTGTTTGAATGTAAGTATGTGTTCGTATTTTCAGTTTTTATGTTCATGGCCGTCAATGGCAAATTGTTGGATTCTTATTTGAAACTGAAATTAATTGTGTAATAATGTTTGTGTGGGTATTATGACTATGAATCTGAAATTTTCTAAGTCATTTCTACCTAACAAAAACAGAATCGTTGATTTGTGAATGGAACAGTTTCGTTTTTTTTAATAAACTGAAATTTGAATTTTTAACAACTTTAGAGTTGTTTTTGTTCAAAGTTCAGTAAAACAAATGTGTTTAAAACACATTTTCGAGAAGGGTACAAGTTTTAAAACACTGAAAATGTTTCTTGAATTTAAATTCATAAAATCAGTGTGTTTTAGACTTGTAAGAAAAGAAAAAGATATTTCTCGAATAAAGCTTCATTCGAGTTGAATGAAAGAGTCATTCGAGTTGAATGAAAGAGTCATTCGAGTTGAATGAAAGAGTCATTCGAGTTGTGTGAAAGAGTCATTCGAGTTGACTTAAGAGTCATTCGAGTTGACTTAAGAGTCATTCGAGTTGCATGGAAGTATCATTCGAGTTGCATTTGTCAGTAATTCGAGTTTGATGATGACTCATTCGAGTTGATGTATATTAAACTCAGAGTTAATCGAGTTTAATACACATTATATTCGAGAAAGAAGTGTGCTTTATGCGAGTTGTCAAGTGTATCATACATTTAGAAAATTTTCAGCACATTAGTACTTAAGGCTTATTCGAGTTTAGGACTTGTATAATTCGAGTTTTACATGTCTTCATTCAAGAAAACTCAAGACTGATTCGAGTTGAGTCAAACTTCATTCGAGTTGTATATAGACACATTCGAGTTTCATAGACTCATCATTCGAGTTTTACAGAGACTTATTCGAGTTTCATAGACTCATCATTCGAGTTGTCTCTAGGCTTATTCGAGTTGACTCATGTATCATCCGACATAGTTCAAGCATAATTCGAGAAAGTTACAGTTTAATTCGAGTTAAAACAGAAAATTTTTCTAAGTGTGGAATTTTTTTTGTTTTAAGAAAAATGTCACATTTTTAAGAAATTGTTATAAATTTGTGTTTTTCTAACATTGGTCTCTTAACGATTGACTCTGGAGTCCTTTCAATAATTTTCAATTATTTTCAGGAATACCGATGCTTTAAAAAGAAAATCACAAGTTTTTGTAATTTCTGATAAAATGTTACAAGTTTTTCTACATTTTGAAGGTTGTCATTTGTGTACTTGATAAGACTAACATGATTTTTATTTTTACAGGTTTTCAAATGGCATCCCCAGTGCAATCCCAGAACTCAAATTCATCTGATTCCCATTCATCATCAAACCATACTCTTCTATCTACCCCAGTCAGATCTACCTCAGTAGCCCGTTCATCACAAACACATGTTATCCCAGACAACCAACTTGTCAAACCAAAACATTGCCTTCCTTTCCGAGACAATAACCACCGTTTAGATTCCAAAGTCATTAAAGTAAGCCATCCTATAATTGTGGACATTCTGAAAGGCCATCCACTTGGCTATCTGCTTCAGTATAAGCCGTCTATTCCACAAGTATATTTACAACAATTTTGGCACACTGTCAAATTTGTTCCTGCGGACGGAAATCATCATTTTAAAGTGACAATTGATCAATTCAAGACGAAAATCACTCTTGCAAGGCTATGTCACAATTTATTTCTTCCAAGACGAATAGACACTGTGAACTTCCCAGAGTTAGCAGATTTTGAAGATTTTGTTTCAGATGAAGAGCTTGTCCATGATTTAATTTGTCTAGGCTACTCAAAGCCACTTCCAAAGAGCTCAAAATTTCACAGAAATGGTTTAAATGGCGAATGGTACACACTGTTTGGTATCATAAATCGGTGCATGACTTCAAAACATACTGGAATTGACAGATGCAGCATTCATTGCCTGAGGATATTTCATGGGATCGCATTCAACAAACATTATGACTTTGCTCAATGTATATGGGAAGATTTAAAGGAGATTGTGCTTGCTAAAACTACAAACAGAGCAAGGAAGTTCGTTCCACTTCAAAGGTTTATTCAGATTCTTATCCGAGGGATCTTAAGGGCTAATGAAAATATTCCAAAGAGAGCCAATTCTCAGAGATGCCCAGACTATGTCATGATGAGTTTGCATGAAGTGCCGGACTCCCCAAATGCCAACATAATGCCAATTCCAGAGTCGTTGCTCAAGTATGCTGATCAAGAAAGTGAACATGTGAAATTATATAGAATAGATCATGCTCTGATAGAGACCCAAGAACCGGGATCTCTTAGCCCAGGAGCGTTAAGAATTGAGGAACCTCAGCAAGGGGCTGAAGTTCAGGTTGCCCGTTCTGAGAGTGAGGGAGAAGGCAGTGTGAGGGGTGGTGAGGAAGAACAAGAAAAATATGATTCTGAGAGAACATTATCTGATATTCAAGAAGAAGAGGGAGAAGGTGATGATGATGATGATGGTGATGATGGTGGTGATCATCATGAAGGAGGGGGAATGACGATTGATATTGTGCAAATGGCTGTTGAGAGTGTGAGGGAGACCCTAAGCCCAGAAAGCCGGGAATTACCTACATCCACTGTTAGCTCTCCTATGGGAGTTAGCATTGAACAAGTCAGTACCCCACTGACGATTGCACGCCCAACTATCCACTCAGTCTCCTCTCAACAGGAGACTGTTTCAATTGAACACAGGGATGAGCCACATGATCTATCCGAAAGTCACTTGGACTTGATGGATATTGAAACTAGTACACAATTGCCTGTGTGTACGACTTCGTTTGAATCACTGAGTCTAGCTGATATACACTTTAGGACACTTGCGTCAACTTCATCTGTTGAAGTTAGTGTGGTTGAAATGAGTGTTCCCACTGGAACATCCTTAGTAACGAAAGCATTTGTTGCTCCGTCACTTGAAGAGGGTGGAAGTCCAGTCAGAGAAATGCCAATATCAACTCTGAGCACTGGCCACACAGAGGTTCTTTATACAAGTTCAACTGTTGTGTCAACTGGAAGTCTTCGTGACCCAGTGGTGAGTTTATCCCCGTTTGTGACTGAGTCAACCCTAACAACAGCCTTGAATGAAGTTGTTTCTGGTGTAAACACGCATGTATCTAATCAACTGGCTGAGGTGATGGCTCAAATGACCAACATTCAGAAGTTCTTGAAGGGAAAGGATGTTGCGGAGGAGTCAGTTAAGAAAAATGAGTCAAAACAAGCAATTGAAGAGTTGAAGGAGGAATTGAAAGATTTTGTGTTTGAGCAGTTTGACGAAATGCGGGAACGTATGATAAGTCTGGAATATACAGTGGTAATGGCGTTAGGTAATCTTTCTGAACGAGTGGCTGCAGTGGAAGACACCTGCAAGGCTCAAGCTTCCTCATCGAAGAGGAAACATGATGAGCATGACGAAGACTCCGATGATGCTCCTCATGAGGGGGAGAAGAGGAGAAAGCTTGATGAACCGACCCCTGGAGTTTTAATGATAACATATCCGGAAAAGGAGTCGGAAGCTCAAGGGAAAGAAGCCGGGGGTTCTAAACAATCTGCTGGTGAACAGAGAGAACTGGGATTGATTCTTTATGAAGATGTTCCAGTTCCTTTGAACACTCAGCCCGATATTTATCAGTTTATTGAATATATTGATTCAGAAGAAGATGTACAAGAGAAAGATAAAGAGCCGAGTATTCAAGAGATAGGAGAAGAAAGAGAGGAGTACATTGAAGTGTCTGAAGATGATGACATAATTGCGTTGACAGATGTAGACTTTAGGGCTGAAAGGATAGAAGAGGAGGAGGTGTTAGTTGGAGAAATAATGAAAGATATTGAATCAACACCAACGGTTGAAAAGCCTGAGGTGGTTGTACAGGTTAAAGAAGAATTTGAAGAGTTTCCTGTTGAGAGCAGTATGGCTCAAGAAACAGTTGTTTTGAATGAAGTGGAGGTGATGGATAGATTTTTTAATGAATTTGTTCTGGCTGATGAATCAAAGAAGCAACACAGATTAAGATTTCAAGCACAACAAGTGGTGCAGAGGGAGATTCAAGATATGTTGACTCTGTTGAATAAGGATGAGATAAGTAAGAAAAAGGTGAAAAAGCTTGAACTACCAGAGAACAGGTCTGCTGAGTTTATAAGGAAAAGAAACAAGATGCCGTACATTGAAGACATTTTGGAGAAACGGATCTTTTGCAAAAAGCAAGCTCCATGCTCTTTCCACAAGTTATTCCGAGTTCTAGAGCCGAATATGCCCAATCTGGTTAATTATGCCAGTTTCCTGAGAAATAAGACACAGGAGGTTGAGAAGGTTAAGAGCGATTTCAGAATAGTGGATCTGGTGCAGATTGAAAAGGAAAGATTTGTTAAGATTTTCTATCCGAAGTAGACTGTAACTAGGTCGGATGGAAATACGTATGTATTCACGGAAGCTGACATGTTCAACATGCACTTGGTCGATATTGAAGATCTTTTTGACGAACTGTGCAGAAATAAAAGGAATGAACATTGTAGATTTGCGCTAAAGACATTGTTTCACTTTATGCATACCAAACTGGTATTAATGTCAGTGCAAGATCTACAGATTGGAGTTGAGAGAGGCATGAGAAAGATAAACATGACTGCACCACACAGAGATATTAAATTTGCTGGTGAGCTGAAAGAGTTTCAAGTAATAATGATGAAGCATCCAGCAGTCATGTATAAAGATAGGAATAAAAGGTTGAGAGCTATGAGGAGTGTGGAGCTAAACAAGTTTTCTGATGGTACGTTGGTTAAAGTTTTGAATGGTTTGAAAGGCAAGCTGGCTGCAGATCAAAAGAGGAAGACAAAGAAAGGAGCTTTATCTGTTAACGATCGAAGACTCATGGTCGAATTTATTTCTAAAATTGAATGGAGGCTGTCGGATCGGAATAGTATTAGAAGATTTGAACAGAAGCTGGGCTTGTCAATTTGAAGACTTTGCTATTTTCATCAAAGGGGGAGAATGTTAGAATATGTTTTTGATTGATGAAAAATCAAAGTCTAGGGACTGTTTATGTATTTTCCTTATAGTTTGTAGATATGTATAAATAGTCTTTTTGACTTTCAAAATAGATAGACTTGTCAGAATATTCTTTTGGAAAGATTTGTATTCAGAATAGAAGCACTGTTCACGAGGATATCAAGATATATTTTGTAATCAACAAAATCATCAATCGAATCATTTGGTTAGTGTTGATTAAATTCTGTGTTCTTATTAATTGCATATTGTTGATTGAATTGTTAGAAACTATTATTCACATATATATAATAAAAGAGAACACTAATTGCCACATGACATCATCACATTTAATCTAAAAGGATAAATACATATTATTATTTATAAAATAATAAAAAAAATATAAAAGATAAATACAATTCATTATTTCAAAGATAAACACATTTTATTTTTAAAATAAAGTAAAAATAAAAGATAAATATAATTCATTATTTTAAATATTTTTAAATATTAATAAATACTTAACTACATCGACTATTTGACATAAAATATTTAAATAAATAATATTACATTTGAAAAGAAAAAAATAATACTAATGAAGAACATAAATCATAAAGATTATATAAAAAATATTATATATTTTAAAAAGTATACATAATACAATTTTGATAAAATGATATAGAAAAAAGTATAATATTAATAAAGAACATAAATAATAAAGATTATAAAAAATATTAAATATTTAAAAAGTAAAAGTAATATAATATTAATGGTATCTATGACAATTAATTATATTTTTCTTGTATTTTATTTATAGGAATTAATATTTATATCGTCTTAATTATAAGTTTACATATATTTAATGAAAACAATTATTTACTAAAAATTATCCACGTATCAACGTGGGTTCATAAACTAATATATATATATATATATATATATATATATATATATATATATATATATATATATATATATATATATATATATATATATATATATTAGTAGTGTACCCGCGCAAAGCGGCGGCGGCGAGTAATAATATCCAACACAAAATTTGAAAAGTTGTAAATCTGTGAAGCTAAAGACCAAACAAACATTCTTAAGTGCAACAAAAGAAAAGACAGACAGGACAGGACAATGGGATTAACATACATGTCAGGAGGATGTAGTCTCTTTAAAAACACGATTTTTTTTATTAAAATGAATAAGACTTGAATTGAATTCGATACTTACCAATGTTGTTTATGAGAGTAGGCAAAATCAAAACCGGTGGTCAAACTTAAATTAGTATATAGCTTATAAGATGAAAGTCATTGATCTGAGCAATAAAGATCAAATATTGATTGTGTTTCTCAAGCAAGTCCATTAAAGCTAAAAAGACACCATGCAAACATCACACCAAAAATTAGTCTCACATCGAGAAAAGAGGGGACGATGAATAGGTTTTTATTTGGTAAAATGTTCGATGTGTCATTTAAATGAACAAATGCAAATAAAGTATAAATAAAGATAATTTTGCATGACATATTATCTAATAATCCATCTCATTCAAATTTCATTTACTTAAATTGTATCCTCTTTGGTCAAATTATAAAAATCTTAACCTACCAAAATTTTATCCCCTTTTTCCATAGATTGGGTGACCATCGATTCTGTAATCTAACAAAGTAGTTATGTTTAAGAACTTGACAGGAGTTCTCATCTGCTCTATCACCTCTTCAACAATGACATTCTTTTCCGGATAGTTGCTGCTTGCAGTTTGATTGCAGTCCGGATAAGGCACAACATTTTCTCCTTCCTGATAGTAATTGACCCTGTCACAGTTCTCAGTAAATGTTAGTACACATTAATTGATCACTAAAGTAGATTCGTTGTAGCCTATGACATACAAGCGAAGGAAAAAAAGGAACGCCTTAAGGACAGTCGGATGACATCAAATAAACATGTGTGGGGGTTTCCGATTGTTCGAAACATATATATAAAAACCAGCGAGCTCACCCAGATTTTGTTTTGTAATGGCTCCACCAATGAGTGGTGTTAAAAACGAGAACAGCATCTCCTATCAATCTAGATTAGCCCCTATCGACAGTATCAATTCGCTAGGTCCGTGTGTGTTTCCTAAGAACATCATATAAAGCAAAGCTCAAAGTACATGACAATGAAAGCATTACCACAAATCTGAAGCAGTAGTTTCCCTTGTCTTTGGTGATATGTCGGCCATGGGTCTCATAGACCTTCTTTGGATCCTTAATAACACTTATCAACAAACATAGCATAGATTCCCACAGATTTCTATTGATGGAATCACCCACAAAAACTACCCTTGTGCCTCTTATCAATTCTACATAAATTTCATAAAAAGTACAATCAACAACTAATTCCTGGTACGTTGGACAACATTATCCATTTTGCCCTTCAATCCAAGTTTAAACTTAAGAAAATAAAACAAAATTAAAAACCGAAGTAGCAATCCCACCTACCTAATGTGAGAAAATTCACAAGAAACATAAGAAATAAGAAATCTGTTGCATAAATTCACAATAAATGAAATTAAGAAAGCGATGAACCTTTCAAAGAACTCTCATTCCCCCTTCTTTTTCTTCTTCTCAGCTTGCTTCAAGAAATACTTGTCGTCAAACTTCTCCACGCTTACCGAGTAATATCGACATTGGTTGAAGTGCCAATTACATATGATTGGTTCACCCTCATCAATGGAACCCCGTTAATCTTGAATGGACCTGAGAAACCATATATCATTTAAGAAGAAATAGTCAAAAAGCAGAAATGGCAAAATGGTGAAAAGTGAAAACAAAGTTTTTGCCTCCTGGATGAGAGTGACATCTGCTCATGTCAATATCGAGTGTGCATAGGGAAGGGAAAAAGTTGCCTTGAAAATCTGGTTTGCGTTTCCAGTTTTTCAAATGCTTTTTTTGGAAAAGGAGACCAAACATGTGAACCTTAATCATATCAATGGGAAAACTGAAAGAATTATTACTAATGACAATGATTGAGAAACCAATGACACTATGACAAACACTCGTTTTAACACATTGTCGTCTGCGTGCGTAAGAGGTACCACCCATACAAGTGTGTTGGTTGCAAGCTGAGAAGTCAAAACAAGAAAACATATTTTGATCAACAACCACATGTATTGACCACCTTAAAGTAGATAATATTCATTTTATATACAACATTCCTTGAATTTTGGTTAGGACACATTTTGAAATTTGATAAGCTTATGAAGTATATTATTGTAACTTTTATAGAGTTAGATATCTAGCCCAATAGATAATAATTTGACATGGTTATTGATTTAATTAGATTATTTTTACCCATTGAACATGCCTTGTTAAAAAACTGAACATAAAAAATGCTAGAAGTTCAAAATTTTAGTTAAATGTGAGAGGAACTTCTTGTTTCTATTTGAATTACAATTATAATAATAATTTTAATGGGTCAGAATATCAAAAAAGAAACATGTCAAAATTTAGACACAATTACAAATCAACTAGTTTTGACCCACTCTTAGAAGACCTATTTTGTCCTGTCACCTGATCTACCAACTTTCTGCAAATAGGAAATACCTGATTGTAGAGATGATAGAACACTCCCCCCCAAAAGAGATCAGTCACCAACTTGGTCAATCTAACTTTAGCAATTGGATCATTGAATCCATGCTTTAGAAGTTAAGGTTGAAAGATGAATGGAATAACACAATTAGTATATTTCTTGTAATGAATGTATCGGGTCAATGGAAAAAATAGGACACTGCTTACAAGTATAGCAGGTGGAATACAAAATAAGAGAGCAATGATGGAAATGTAGGCATACAAGTTGTTACTGTCCATATCAGTCTGCAAACACAAAAAGAATGATTACAAAGCAAACCAAAGCTGTCACATTAGAGGGTGTTTGGATGGGCATTTTCAACAAGATTATTTCACCATGACGATTCTTAGTCACAAATGATCAGTCTTGATAAAATATTGACGAAAATTGCGGTGGTGTATGAGATGATCCGTCTTCTAGTGGTGTATGAGATGTTTTTGTAAAAGAATAGATAAAATGAGATAAATTCAGAAGTTGTGAGCTGCAAAAAAACATGTGATATGTGAAACCAGATCCAAAAGATCAACTTCATTTGTATTATTTACGGCTCAAATTGAGATGAAGCTTTGAGAAACTTCATCATCACACCGGAGCACAAACTATTAAGAAGAACAATAAAAGCATGTGTAAATGAAATATTTTTTAGTGACACCATAAATTAGCTGAAAGGAAAACAATCAAATGACTCGTGCACATTTTCGTAACAAGAACAAAGCACCTTTCAAAGAGATTCAACACTTTTACTTATGGAAAACAGAGCAAAATGATATCAATGTTACAAAAACTCATCTCGTTTTCATCTCTAAAGGCCAAACAACACAAAGAAAAGAGTTGATAATTGAACACTCCAAATTCAAACACTTAGAAAAACGGAAACAAAAATTATCAAATGATTTTGTAACTCAAACACAGCAAATTTCGTCAAACAGATTCTGTATTTAATTTTCTAATAATTACGAGAAGAAAACAAAGATTTAGATGATGAGATTGAGATGAGGTAAACAACATAAGACTGTTACCTGTCGACCGTCAGAGAACGCAACGGCGATGGTGCTGGGGACGACAATTTTACTGTTTGCTGGTACGAGGGAAAGCAGTACAATTCGGAATTTTACTGTTGCTCTTTGTCACCGCTACCATCCGCCCCGCTTTCCATTGATTCCGTCCGCAGTCCACCGTCCCGCCCCTTTATCCTCTAATCGATAATCGGCTCCCATCAGACATTTTGAAGTCTGAATCGTCTATTCCCGTCTTCGCACACACACCCCTTTTGTCGCTCTGCCTTCCAAGTAACAAAAACCAAAGAAACCGGTCTTCGTTGCTGAAGCAACATCGCCACCTCTCTTCGTTTCGCCCCCCAGCACCACCACCGCTGCCTTATCTGAGGTCGGCAGGTAGCCAGGTAACAGTCTTTCCATCTCCGTTTCTTCTACTTTTTTTTCTGCCAAAAAGATAGAGTGATGGATTGGGTAAAGTCAGAGGCGTGAGAAGACAGCAATCCGTTTGTGTTACCAATAAAGAGAGTACCAAATTATTTCAAATTCAAAATTCTTGGAGATAAAAAGCCTGTTATGAACCCTTTGTGTATCAGTTAATTGTACATCATGTCTTAAGGGTTTGTACCTCTTAAAATTCAGCATTATGTATTAATGAGTTGTACATTGTGCATAAAAACTTGTCATTAAGACTTTGATGTAAATGCATTATAAAGGAGTTAAGATATTCCGATTCTAAAGAGTATCTAGCTTTTGGATGGTATTAAAGGTTCATTTTTAAATTTTAATAATAAGGAGTAATTACTAGGTATATATATTATATTAAAAAGTATAAAACGATGATCAAAAAAATAATTGTTGTTTATCTAAATTTGGAAAGGGAGCTACTATTTGCACAGCAAAATTAACTTTTAATGCAATATCCAATAGCATTATGACACGTGGCTAAAGATTCTTTTTCAAAGTAATTATCATTTGGAGGGTGAACTGAGTATCTTAAAAAACTTTTATATTAAAATTTCATTAATATTAAATTTCTTTTTTTATCTTTTAACTTTTTTTATATAATTTTTTATAAAATTTTAAATATACCATTGTGACTGGTTTATTTTTATCTACGTTTTGATATAAAAGTTTGTAGCTTTAGTGACAAAAATTTTAAATATTACTATACTAGTTATTAACTCTACGTGGATATTTTACAAATAAATGTTTACTAAATCTACACAAAATGTTAATTACATACAAAAGTGTTTTATATTTATTTTTTTGTATAAAAATACGAACATACTATTATCTTTTTTTATTAATAATAATTAAAATATTCCTATTTTTAAATAAGTATGAATAGTATTTATCGTGTCTCCTCTTGTTGGTACTAAAACAAATGTAATATTAGAATGATTAGATGTGTAATATATAGCGTTGTCAATTATTTTGTTTTTTCTTATTATATTTCATTAGCATGTTGACGTACAAATTTTAATATTATCAGTAATATAAAAGTCAATCTCAATAATGTTTTTGGTTTTGTATATGAATCCTTATGTAAAAATTTTTTCAAAAAGTTATATTTTTTAGTTTCAACACGAATATATGACATTTTTAATAAATGTCAGATTAAAAAATTATATCGGAATGTAGATAGAAATAAATCGGTCACAACAATATATATAAATTTATATCAAAGTTTATGTACAAAAAAGTTAAATCATAATCGTTCATATATTAAATCAAACCAACGATTTTTATTATGGTTTCGATTTTTGGATTTGGTTTTTTCTTATTTTAAATTGGTTTTCGGATTACTTGCACACCCCAATATTCTATCTATACTAATAAAAAGGAAATTATACTCAAATCTCATGAAGCCACGTGTCATCACCATGAATCGACAAGTGGTAATTATCCCTAATAGAAAATAATAATATCAATTTCGTGTTTTTTAAAGAAAAAAAATAAACAATTTCATTATGTTCGTGTACATTTTTATTAAATAATTACTTATAAAATATCCACGTATTTACGTGGGTTAATAACTAGTTTAAAAAAATAATAATATTCATGTGTGTATAGAATTATACAAAATTAATAGGTTATAATAAATAATAATATCATTATTATATATTTTTGTTTAAAAATAATATTTATATCTTTACCTTTTAGTTTATTATATTTTATATATATTAAAAATATTCGCGTAATACGCAGGTATTAAACTAGTGAATTATTATTTTAAAATAATAGAAAATGAATTTAAAATCTATAAGTAAAAAAATAAAGTGTAACAACCAAATAAAAAATTATTTAAAAAATTTATATTATTTAGGTGTGAACATGAGGTGTACTTAGCACTTTTGAGGTGCAATTAGAAATACCCATTTGGAAAACATAAAAAATAATAATTTATAACAAACAATAATACTTTTCTTGTATTCTTATTACAAATTTATATGTATTAAATTTTATTTATGTATACTTTATAAAAAAAAACTATGTATTATATTTATATATATATATATATATATATATATATATATATATATATATATATATATATATATATATATATATATATATAGACATAATATGAATGAAATTGAGTGGGGTGGGGGTGGCCATGGGCCACCCTACGCCCAACATAGCTACGCCCCTGGTTTCGTGTAGATTCGGTTTTGATGCATCTGGTTTCATCTATTGTTCAGATTCATTGTTTTTGTGTTTAGTTTGATTGATTCAAGGTTCTGGGCCCTGCCCCGGAACGTCGAATGAAATAGGTGGCCGGGTTCTTTTTCTACGACCCTTTTGATATGGTAGGCCCGGCCCCAGGACCCTCCTCGTTTTGAGACATTATGGCTTTGGGGTCGACCCCGGTAACAAAGAAGGAATCCATAAAAACTTAGGATCCGACACCATGATAAAATAATACCCTCATGATTAGACCATGTCCCTGAGATTTGATAAAAGAAAGGTGCATTCGCGGTTAATTCGTTGTCATTGGATAAGTTATTAGGAATATGACTCTGTCGCACTAAGCGACTACCGTTCCAGAGTCCTACAACGAAGTGATTAGCATACCAGAGTGACGCAAGGCTCTAAGCTCGTACCTTATAAGTAAGCTCTTTATGCTCTCTCCGCTCGCTCCTTTTCGTAGCGTAGATCTTTCTTCTCTTAAGAGATTTTGAGAAGAGTGAGTGCGCTTTCGAAAGTTTCGACTTTTTTCGTTTTTGGTTTCTGACGAGAGATGAACCAAACTTAGGTTCTGGTCAATTCGTTGAAAGCTGCAGAGACTGTCAAATGGTTAAGGCAGAACATCAGAAACCCTTCGGGAATATGCAACCACTACCAGTTCCTGAGTGGAAGTGGAGAGCATATAACCATGGATTTCGTTACAAAGTTTCCTAAAACCAAAAGACAACACGACTCCATTTGGGTTGTCGTGGATCGTTTAACGAAGTCAGCTCATTTTATACCGATGAAAGAGAGGTATTCTCTCGATAGACTGGCACAAATGTACATCACCGAGGTCATTTCTCGTCACGGTGTGCCGAAGTCTATAGTCTCTGATCGTAATAGTCGTTTCACTTCAAAATTCTGGAAAGCGCTGCAAGATGGGATGGGTACTCGAATTTCTATGAGTACAACTTATCACCCTACTGCAGATGGCTAAAGTGAATGCACTATCCTTACTCTTGAAGATATGCTCCGTGCCTGCATTCTTGATTTGGGTGGTAACTGGGATGACCATTTACCTTTGGTTGAATTCTCATACAACAACAGTTATCATCCTACGATCAAGATGGCTCCTTTCAAAGCTCTATACAGAAGAAAGTGCAGAACTCCCTCCTGTTGGAGCGAAACAGGTGAATCGCCATTAGCATGTCCTGTCCTTCTACAATTGACTCGTGAGAAGATTCAACTGGTCAGAAGGAACATTCTTGAGGCTCAGAGCAGGCAGAAATCCTATTATAACAATCATCACAGATCGATTAGTTTTGCAGTCAATGATTGGGTGATGCTGGAAGTATCCACAATGAAGAATGTGGTGCGATTTATAAAGCGAAACAAGCTAGCTCCAAGATTTATTGGTCCATTCAAAATCGATGAAAAGATAGGGAATCACTCCTATCGTCTTGAATTGCCAACGGACTTTGCTGAAATACATCATGTATTCCATGTTAGTCATTTGCGAAAGAGCTTAGCAGATGAAAGAGAAGTTCATATACCACATGTTGATCTGCAAATTGATGAAAAACTTCTCGTGGTCGAAGAGCCAGAATGTATTCTGGATTCGAAGACCAAAAAGCTTCGCAATAAGGAGATGTAGATGGTGCTCGTTCAGTGGAAACACCACAAAGATTCGCATCAGTGTTGGGAATCAAGCGATGTGATGAAAACTACATATCTGAGTCTGTTCGAATTTAGCTAACTTCAAGGACGAAGTTTGAGCGTGGTGGAGCCCATTCTGTAACAACTTGACTTTAACGATTTCGTATTTGACTTAATAATGTAATTTAATTACATTATCTGTATTATAATTTAATTAAGTAATGAAATTATTTAATTAAGTTAATTATATGTTAAGAATTATTATAAAGCATCAATCTCAAAGAATGAAAATAAAATCAACTTTGGCGGTTAAAATGAGAAGAATGAAACTTATCGAAAATATAAATATCTATTTAAGTTCACCTGTTCATTTATTCATATATTGCAATACCAAATGTAACAACCTAGATTTTAACCGAACTTATAATTTCAGTATTTGACTTAATAAATGTAATTTTAATTACATTATTTGTATTGTAATTTAATTAAGTATTGAAATTATTTAAATAAATTAAATATTATAAATTATAGCAACATACTTGACACGAATTATGATTGTGGCACACAAATAAAAGATTAGAAAATGAACCGCTTACGTAATTTATTTAAAAGTAATGAGAAATATATAATTAACATAAATTATATGTTATGTATTATTATAAGTATAAAACTTGTTAAATATAGAAACCCAAAAATGAGTTTTAAACCTCATTTCATCAACAAACCAAACAAGACTCTCTGCTCTCTCTCCTTTCAACCCACGTTCCCATCTTCATCTTCATCATAAATTCATCAAGAAAATTTCAACAAAATTCAAGAATCAAGATAAGGAAAATCAACAATCAAGCAACAATTATTTTACAACATTTTAAGGTAATTCTTTTAAGCTTAAATTGTTCTTTGAGAGTTATATGAAAACCCACAGTTTCTTTGGGTTCAAGAACATAAAATCAGTTTCAAAAACATCAAAAATTAGTGTTGTAAGTTGAAATAAATTACATGCATGAAGTCTTTAGATGTTTTATGAATTATGTAAGCAACTCAAAGCTTTAATTTCAAGGTTTTACTGCTGGAAAATGAAAAGAAAATAGAAAAGTGTAGTGTTGTGTGTTTGCATGTAAATATTGAAACCTATCCCTTCAATGTTTCGGTAATATTGAAACAGCTATAGAAACCCACCGAGACCACCGAAACCTTGAGGTGTCGGTGAAAACTAATATCAGAACTACAAAGTAAACGAGTAGTGTGTGTTTTTGCATGGCTACCGAGACCCATATGTGGGTACCAAAACCTTAAGGTTTTGGTAATATCATACTACCGAAATGTTGGGTACAAATATAAGTAGAGTTGAAAACAATATTTTGTAATAGTTCAGGGGTTTTTATTGTAAATACACAATAGTTATATTGTGTATATAAATAGAAGTAGTATTTCTATTTTGGAATAGATCGGACAGAATAGAAAAGAAATCGGACAGATCTAGAGAGAGAAGAAGATTGCTGTCCAAGATAGCCAAGAACTTAATGTAATATTTTTCTCTTTAATCATTCAATAGATTGTGTTTTGATTGATAATTGTTCATATGAATTGTGTTATGTTGATGAATTGCTAGAAATATGAATTCACAATTGGTATCAGAGCCAAATATGGATTAAATTGATTGAATTTTGAATCTGAATTTTCATTTTTTTTTCGAACACTGTTACATCAAGTTTTTCGAAAACAGAAAATTAATTGAGGTTTTTGATTTTGTGGATGAATTGAAGTGAAAATTGGAACGAAAGTGGAGCATTTAAAGTCGAATCTATTGTGATAAACATCAGATTTTAATTCCAAACACACAAGATTTAATTTGGATTTTACTGAATTTTTGAAAAAGTGTGTGTTCTTGAGGTTTTTGATCGATTTTTGGATTTTAATCTGAAATTAGCCAAAGTTGTTTTTCAAAAAGTGTTTGTGTGTGAAAACCGCAGGTTCGATTTCAATCTGAAATCAATTCGTGAATTTTTGTTGAAAATTGTCATTTTGAACTTGATTTTGATCAGTTCCTGTTCAAACTCGGGCAACACTGAATTCCTTGTTTTAATCGAGTTTGATCAAGTTGTTATTCGAGTTTGTTTGTGTTTCATTCGAGTTTTATGTATGCTTCATTCGAGTTTTATCCTTAACTGATCGAGTTGGATAAAGAGTTAATCGAGAAACTTCATGTTTCATTCGAGTTGATCAAAGCATCAATCGAGAAACTTCATGTTTCATTCGAGTTGATCAAAGCATCAATCGAGAAACTTCATGTTTCATTCGAGTTGATCAAAGCATCAATCGAGAAACTTCATGTTTCATTCGAGTTGAGCACAGTGTAATTCGAGTTGAATCATTCTTCATTCGAGATTCAATAAGCTTCATCCGAGTTTCATACTTAATCAATCGAGTTTTATACTTAATCAATCGAGTTTCATACTTAATCATTCGAGTTTTATCATTCTTCATTCGAGTTTCAGTCATAACCATTCGAGATTCATTCTTTTATCATTCGAGTTTGACTATTTGACCTTAGCTGCTTAAATTGGTCATAACTTTTGACTGGAACATCGTTAGAAGGCCTACGATACGTCAAATCGAAGCTTGAAAAGAGATCTAGATTTCTAGAACAGGCACAGCCGGTTCGGTAAATTTTCGAGGCCCAATTCCACTCCAGAAAAAAGTTATGGGCATTTTTCTGCAGAAAATCTAAAATTTCAACGTCAAAAAGTCATTTCTGAGCTGATTTTTCACAAGTTATCATTTTTAGATATAATTCTCAAAGTTTTATCAGAATTCACTCATTTTTCCATAAAAGATCTTGGAAGATTCAATTTCAAGCAATTCAAAATGGCATATGAACAACTTTCAAAATCTGAGCTGATCGCCAAACTTACTGAATCTGAAAAGATTCGTAAGAACAATTACGACATTCTTGTTCAGTTAAATACTGATAAACATTTGGCGTTACGTGACGTACAAATACTGAATGAAGAAATTAACAGCTTAAAAGAAAAACAAAACTCTGAGAGTTGTGCTCATCAATTGAAAATATCTGAATTACTTAAAGAACTTGATGAGCTGAAACAAGAAAATTTTCAGAATGCAACTCAACTGAAATATCTTTTGCCTGAAAGATCTGATCTTTACAAGAAAGTTCAGGATCTTGAAGATACACTTTGTAAGACAAAACCAACTGATCAGAATTGTATTTTAAACAAAAATGAAGAAATTTTTGCTCTTCAACAAGAGTTGTCTTTAACTAAAGATTTGATTGAGAAGGAAAGACATGAGTTCTTACTTAAAGAACAAGATTTTAAATCAAAATCTGAATTGTTTGAAGATGAAAGACAAAAGTTCTTAATCAAAGAACAATCTTTTAAATCTGATTACCAATCATTTGATCATGACAGAAATTCAAATTTAGTCATTATCAAAAGTTTGGAAGATCAGATACTTCATCTTACAAAACAATTACATGTGTTTACTTCGTCAACTGAGTCAAAGGTTAAGACCCCTTCTTCAGTGTGTTTAAAATCCAATGTTGATCACTCTGGTTTGTCTTCTGAAAGTGAAGTGAATCTAACTAACTCTGCTAAGTTTGATTCTTCTTCAGATCTTAAACTTAAGTATCTGTTAAAGATACACAGCGGCAAAGATAAAATTGTTGAACAACTTCCGGTCAAGATTTACACCGGTGAATCTTCGAAGTCAAATTTTATTAAAGTTTCTGAAAATACTGGTCATTCTAATCAGAAAATATTTTCACAGAAAAATACCAAGTATTATCAGAAACAGGCAAGAACCGGACAGTTTTTCAAAAAGAAGAGTTCGCAAAAGTCTGATCATTCAAATTCAAGTTTCTTTAGAAATTCAGATATTCAATTTTCTCATACTCAAAGAAATTTGTTTTCTGCTTTTGAAAGAGAAGCTGATAGTTATAACTTGCAATGGGTACCTAAACCCAAGTACAAGTGGGTACCAAAACCTGTTTTGAAATGGGTACCCAAGAGCGCTAACAAGTCTGGATCCAAATCTGTTTGGATACCAAAGACATCTTAAATTTTGCAGGTTATAGGTTTCTTATCATTTCAGATAAGGACCCGTTCTTCATTTCAATAGGCTCTTGATTACATCAGATCAAGACCCGTGTTTCAAATCAAAGTGGTTTCTAGTTAATTCAGACTAGAACCCGGACTTCAATGAACCAGAGTCAAAGGCTTTCAGTTACATCAGACTGAAACCCGAGCTTCCGTGACATATGGCTTCTAATCACTTCAGATTAGAACCCGAGTCTGAAAGACAAATATTTCTGGAATTCCTGCCCTGAATTCAACTCTGAAGCTGCATTGATTTAGAGGGGAGTTTCAGACGCACTTTGATGATGACATTTTTCAAAACTGTGTGTAATTTTTCACGAAAATATCTGATACACACATAAAAAGATTTTTTGAGCTGAAAAGCAAAATATTTTCATAATCTTCTGATTCTCTGAATCTCTCATTGCGATTAATTGATTTAATCTCTTTGATGTTCAAAATCTCATTACTTCTGAGATTCTCTTTAATATTCTCCCGTTCAAAGAATACTCTCATATTCTCCATGACCTAATTCTTTCATAACAAGTCTGATTCATTTCATATCTTATATCAGATTGTACATTTCATTCTGCTATCATTCCCAAAATTTATTCTGATTATCATCTCCGATTTCAAATGAGCTGAATTTCTTGGTATCCCATGAGCTGAAACGCTTAAGATTAATTCTGCTGACTCCGATTATGCACCAATCTGAGTGATAGGCATAAATATCGCTTCTATGGTCTAACCAGAACCGGAAGACCTACCCAAGGAGCAAACCATCTATAGTTTGTGTGGGTGAGGGTTCTTTAGGTTTATTAGTTGAGAAGTGTCAGTTATCACGGAATACTGACAGGGTCGAGCAGAGATAAAATGTAAATGAGAGGGATATTGATATTGAAAGGAGATGGTGGTGCATCAGATCATGCTTTTCGTATAAAGCTGACTGAATTTAATTCTGAAAAGTGAGCCGGAGGGAGCTAGGTTGAAAAATGCTGAGAGCTGAGAGTTGAGAAAGGATTTGAAGAAAAGATAATCCTATCCTACACTGTGTCTGCTGGGTAATCCACATAATCTATCAAGCCCTAGGCGACTTGATATTGAAAAAGACGTCATGGACCCAGTGACGCATGCACTTAACCCCACCAGCTACTCAATTATCTCTCAAAAGATTTCTGTTTCAATAATCACGGAGATATAGCACATTTCTATCGATATATCATTTGGATATTATTGATATTGAAACAAGGAAGACAGTTGCTCCGGTCTCCAATTTCATTTGATGCACATTGTGTCTAGAGCTGATTATATACACTTTTAGGACACATCGAGTCTAACAGTCTGCGTGACTATAAACTGCTAGTCCAAAGTGACTAAGCCGGAACAAATAAGAGTGATTCTTTCATGATAAAGGATTTCACGATGACTATTTGGAAATCCTACCAGTGTTAACATCATGCCAGCGCTGAACGTAGGTCACATAGATTTTGTCTATTGTGTAAACAGGAATCCTATGTGGACCTGGATTTCACTAATGAATTTGTTTCATTTTCCTCAAGTCAAGTTGAAAAGCTTTGACTTTGTTTTGTAAAGAAAATGTATCAATTTGAAGGGGAGTGAGATAAATTTGTTTTGTATAGGGGGAGAGATATCAGTTTAAGGGGAGAAAATCAATTTGTAATAATTTCTGAGTTGTAATTGTTGTTGTATTTCTTCTACTATAATTTCATTGAATTAATGTTTCTGAAGTTTTTGCATGATGTTCATAATTTTTTATGATCATCATGAGGGGGAGAAAAGCTGAATTTCAGAAACAACTGTTAAGTAGTTTGAAATCAACTGAAGGCAATTACTACATCATCTCAAGACAATTGATCAAGGAAGAGATTTAAAAGCTATTCATGATCCAAGGGGGAGTGTGCTTACAAGAAAAGAGAAGATCAGAATAGAAGAGATGTGAAGATCAGAGTGAGACAATAAAGAAGAAAATTCAGAGATCATAGAAAAGAAGAAGATTCAAGATAAGAATTAACCTGAACAGAGTACTTTAAATGAAAAATTGTTTTCATCTCTAAGGGGGAGATTGTTGGGTACAAATATAAGTAGAGTTGAAAACAATATTTTGTAATAGTTCAGGGGTTTTTATTGTAAATACACAATAGTTATATTGTGTATATAAATAGAAGTAGTATTTCTATTTTGGAATAGATCGGACAGAATAGAAAAGAAATCGGACAGATCTAGAGAGAGAAGAAGATTGCTGTCCAAGATAGCCAAGAACTTAATGTAATATTTTTCTCTTTAATCATTCAATAGATTGTGTTTTGATTGATAATTGTTCATATGAATTGTGTTATGTTGATGAATTGCTAGAAATATGAATTCACACGAAACCATGCTTAAAGATACCGAAACCCATATCTAAGCGAGACTTGACATCATTGAAACCATGAGAATACCGAAACCACATATGACCACTTACCGAAACCTTTAAGGTTTAGGTTTCGGTAACCATAATACCGAAACTCTCAAAAACATACTGAAACTTTATATGTAGTTATATTCTTTTTGGTTTCCGTCATTATTATGCATACATATATGTACAGTGGGTGTGTGATATATATATATATATATATATATATATATATATATATATATATATATATATATATATATATATATATATATATATATGATGCATGCATGCATATGTGTGAAGTAAACCCATGTGCAGTTGTGTGTGTGTGTGTGTGTGTGTGTATATATATATATGTATGTATGTATGTAATTATATATATATATATATATAATGATTGTGTGGAGTGTGAACCCAAAAGCATAAACACAAAGATATACATACATACATACATACATATATATATATATATATATATATATATATATATATATATATATATATATATATATATATATATATAAAATAAATCATATTAAGAAAGGATTTAAAATGTATAAGTGGGTGTGACCATTTAGATAAAAATTCATGGCACAAACTTCATATTTATGAGTTTTCAAATGCAACTGATCAAAAGCTTAAAATGACATAAAAGTCACACATGTCCATGAAAAAGGACATAAATGTTTATGAGTTATCAGAATCAGATCAATTAAAGTTTAAAGCTAATATTTTTGAAATGATAACTTCTGGACATGTTCAGATAAATTCTGAACAAAGTAATAAAGGTTTAAAGTTCTTGAAAGTGGGTCAAAGATTGTAAAGCTAAGCCAGAGTCCAGAAAGACAAAGATTAAAGAATTAAATCCTGAGATAACTCAGGTGGTGGAGAAATCTGCTTGATAAGACAACAGAATCAGTGAGTTATAGATATTCAGTTTTACATGCTGGATTCCGGTTGAGACATTATTGTTGATGATAGTTTATTTTGACATTCATTTATGCTCAGTTGGATTCTGACATGTGCTGATCATGGTTCGGTGATGCCCTGTGGATCATGATGGCTATTTGATTTATCATTTTGCATACATTGTAGCTACAGTTCATTTAAGATATTGTTATAAGTTGATATTGCTATCATGACCTTGATTATTTATGCTTCCATCATTGCTCGCATCTTTGATGTATTGATTCAGCTTAGCATGATTAGCCTTGTCGGTCTACTGTTCTAGACATTGCTATGTCACCAGTTCTTTTGAACTTGGTAATGATTACTCTGATGCTCCCCCTACGATGACTACTGGTAGCTAGCCCAGTATAAGTGGATAGCTTCCACTAAAAGCGTGAGCGTGGCCTGGACATCATCCAACTCCATGACTACTATGTCTCAATCATGAGTGGCTGTAGCGGCAGTCAAGACATATCACGCTAGACCCTATGATCCGCTTGTTGAAATGCATGTAATCTGAAAATCTATATTCTCACTAAGCATTGCTTATAGTTGTTGTTTAACCTTTTTACAGGAAAGGATAAGGGAAAAGCACCTGCTGGACCTAGTTCTTAGGTCTTTCAAGAATCGAGTTGAAGTTTTCTATAGACCACTGCTCAACAAACTTTTAGTACAAATTGGCAGATGATGATTGTGGTGGTCTGGGTAGATTTACTTTGATTGTATGATGACATGTATTAGATTAGTCTTGTACCCTTAATAAGTTTAATTTGAAAACTGTAACTCGTACTAAAATCTGTATTAAACTTATCCTAATATTTTGTACTGTAATTTGAAAATCCGCAACTTAATTACTCTATCTTAGTTATGATTGATATCGTGTTGCAAGATGTGTGACCTAGACTCTGAGGACTGCCCCGCAAGGGGAGGTCTTCACACCAACTATTTCTCCTGCTCTCTCCTCTCAACCTACGTTTCTTCATCTTCAACATCAAGATTATCTATTGTGCAACAAAAGTTGAAATTAAAGCTGAGAAATCTAACAAGCATCAAACAACAATATACTACAAAGATTTAAGGTAAATAACCATCTCGAAATTTTATTCTTTGATCTTGTAGAAGCCTACGGCTTCTTGTGTGCATGAAATCAAAATTCATCTTCAAAATTTACAAAGGTTAGTGTTGTAAGTTAGAAATAAATCCCCTGCATGTTTTTTTACATGTTTAATTGATTGTGTTTGCATTTTTTTAGAGTTTAATTTCTGGGATTTATAAAGGAAATAAGGCTTGCTGTCCAAGTTGATTTCAATTCTGTTTTTGCCGTAAATGGATGGCCAAGAAGGCCAATTGGCCTTCGGCCTTGCCTTGATTTTGTTGATGTGTGTTTTGTTCACCAAAATAAGCATCAAACACTTTAAAACTGGTTTGTTTTGCCGCTGAAACAAAGGAAAAACAGAAAGATAAAATGTGCAGTCGTAGTGTGTGTGTTTGCATGTAGATTACCGAAACATATGGAGACCATAAAGGTCTTGGTAATACCAAGAACAACCTAAACAACCGAAACCATGTTGTATTTGTGTATGTGTGTGCGGTAAACATAATACCGAAACAGTCACAACAACCAATTACTTTCTTACATTTCCTTTATTGTAAATTAAGAGTGTGTGTGTGTGTGTGTGTGTTGATGTATAAGCAGAAACAGAATCAACAACCATACTCCATATTAATATAAACTAAGTGTTGGGAGTTTGATTTGTGAAGAGATTCGATATTCATTTAAAAATGAATCTCTGATGTATTAATTCATTAACAGTAGCAGCCTTAAATAAACTAAGGGAGTTTCAAATCTATTATGTGTGTGTATAACATCAACAGTCAGTTCAAGCTCAATGATGATTCAATAAAGATTAATATGACATGATAAATGATACGAGTGCCGTTACCTCGCCAAAAATAACCGCTAAATACCTTAGAAGTTAGGGTAAGTAGGGATCGTATCCACGGAGAGCGAGATGTTAATTTTACGTATTCGAGCGACTAGCGTTGAAAATTTAATTACTTGGAAAAGTGAATGGTTGTGAAAATTTGTTAATTGCTTTTATAAAACTAATTACTTGCGCGATTATAGAAAAGAAACTTAATTGGTTGTTTGATTAAATACGTTAACAAAAGTAATCATTCCTGGATTCCACATCCAACTTTGTGTTTAATTTCGTAAATGATATAAAGATTACATAGACATAACCTTTTTATAATTGTTTAATATTGTTACGTGGTCCTGGGCATAGCGCATGTTACTTTGATTACTCGTCTTGATTAAACATATAACTTGACACGAATGATAAAATATCAACGAATTATGTTACGAAACGCAACCAAATAAATAACAATCAATTGTTTACAATCAAAACATAAACCATAAAACATGCAAACATAGAAAATCTTTCGTAGAAATAAAACACTTAGTGTGATGCTTCCTCCGAGAATGATTAGTGCGAGCTTAGCCGGACATTGTTGGTGTAATGCTCCAGAGTTGTGAGTTCATCTTCGTAGCAGCACCGTAGCTTGGCTCGTATACTTTTCGTAATTGTGTCCGCTCAAACGGGACCTTTTCTAAGCTTTTTCTCTAAAAAAACGCGACCCTTTTTACCTTCTGATATGTCCCATATATATAGGCAACCTCAAAACCCTAAAAAAATGTGAAAAATTATTTTTATGGGTTAGGTGCAGGCCTGCGCCCCCCCTGCGCTTGGGTCTGTGTTCGCGTCTTTTGGCAGCAAAAATCATTCTGTTGAGCACTCGGTTGAGGAGCAGTGCTGCGCCCCAGTCTACACTTGGCTTTTTCTACAAATTTTCTCCGATTGCGCTCAAATTTGCTAGTCTTATAATTGAGATGGTTACCTACATGCGTAATGAGATTTATCAATAGTAGAACATTCTAAGGCACATTTTCATTTTAAATTAAATATTTTACGCTTTATAAACACAGTTAATTACAACCCGATCAAACTTTCCCAACTTAACCCTTGATCGTCCCGAGCAAGCAACAAAAATCAGACTTTTAAATGTATCGAGTTTATCAAGCGTGAAAGATACAACAAACTTATTTAAACAAACACTAGTCTTCATAAACACGTTTATATTCAAAGACACAGACTGTATTATTTTCAGATATACCGTGACGTCTCTAAGATAGTTGTTTCAAAAATTCCTCACCGCTATCATCCTTTTAGCTCAAGGTTACAGATTTGAATTCACATGGGCCATGGACCATCTTTTTCCTCGATGCATGATTTTAGCTATTAATCTTTCTTTTTTCGTATTTAGTCTTTTTCATGCAATATCTGTGTTTTTCATTCAAGTTTAACGTGACTTTCTAATTGATCTGTGTAACAGGATTTAGGTCAGCCGCTCACAGACCAGTTGGAATTAGGGGACTAGGCATGATGGTACCCTTCAAACTTAATTTCTTGAACCAGTTAGGCCACACTTGAAATGAGGCTTACTCGCATTCGCTTCCTCCCCCTTATTGCATGAATTAATAGCTGCTATTGGAACTTTTGTTATTTATCGCTCGTTACTACACGTTATATCCTACTTTTAAGCTAGTTCACTTCTTTGAATTCAAGCGTTTATGACTCTTTGTGCTCTATTTAAACTCATTTATTTATATCTCTTTACTTGGCACCGACCTAAATAACATCATCATATATAAGTTGCAAGCTCACAAACAAGGGAAATTGCAGGGGAAATGATAAAGTTATCTATTATAGCTTTTCTTGTTTACTCAAATCTCAAGAGTCACTTTTTATTCGATAATAAAAATGACACATAATGTGGTAACTAAAATTACTTATAAAAAGGAGCGAGGATACCTGATCACCGCTGTGGAGGCGGATGCTGTCCGAAGATGCTGTTGTAGAACTCACTAAAGGGCATGTCGTCTTCTCGTGCTAATTTATCTAAACAAGCATGTATCTTAGAGGGTTAACAAGATAAAGATGCTTAAACTTGAAGCATTAAATCTCTTGGATCTAGTTTATTTACTTTTCTTCAAACTTCCCTAACTTGAGTTCAAAACTCAAGTTTAACTAAGATCAACACTAACAACGACACCTTTAATCTTTATAAGTAACGCTCTCGTTTTTCGTAAAATTTTTCTCGTTTTCACGATATATAATGTATAAAGCATAACCCTTCCCCAACTTAAAGAATTGGGGCGTCCTCGGCACAAAAATAATTATTAAACGGGAAACAACTACGAAAAAAATGAAACAACACATGTGGCATCTAAGCATTGAATTATACGTCATGATGTTCAGCATCTGCAATATAGTGTTAGTGTATCACACGATTAACTCGGAATTAGTGTCTGCATACCCCGGGATCATCTACGGATTATGTACATTCCTTTTGATTTTCTCTAATATCAATGGTCCCAAACGTGAAGGTTCTTTCCCCAACTTAGTTGGTTACTGCATGTGACATTTATAACGGGTTCAAGCTTAAACGCAACTAAGTGTTTAAAAGACGACCTATGAGTTACTAAAAATAAGAAAATAAATGGAACTACTTAAACACACTTTCGTGGTGGATCGATTGCACTTAGCATGTGCAACAAGTCTTTAAACCTCTCGGTATAGAACACACCCACAAAGTTCACTGGATTGCCTTCCAGAAAGCGCTAAGTTTAATGTCTTCAGCCAGACATTCTGTTCCCTAATATTTAGGTGACATCTTATAAGACCATTGTCTCAGATGATACAACTTATTTATCAGCCCATTGTACAAATAATTTAAGTCGATGCCCATTTATCCTAAATAGTTCACCACCTTTTTGGTCTATTATTTCTACCGCACCGTGGGGGTAAATGTTAGTTACAGTATACGAACCTGACCACTTACTTTTTAGTTTGCATGGGAAGAGTCGCAAGCGTGCATTAAACAACCAGACATTGTCACCTTTGTTAAACACCTTTTTTTAATTGAACGGTCATGGAAAGCTTTTGTATTTTCTTTGTATATTTTAGCGCTTTCATAAGCTTCCCTATGTATTTCTTCTAATTCATTAATTGGTGTTCTCGGTTGATACCGACATCTGTGAAATTGAGATTTGTATTTTTGATTGCCCATAATGCACGATGTTCATGCTCAACCGGGAGATGACATAATTTCCCATACACTAATTTATAGGGAGACATGTCAATAGGGGTTTTGAAAGCAGTGCGATATGCCCAGAGTGCATCGTCTAGTCGTGTTGACCAATCTTTGTGATTTTATGGTTAACTCCATAATGCTTAAGTAATTTGCTAAAATACATATTCTTGAAATGTGAACCCCCATCGCTAATTATAGCTCTAGGAATTCCATGACGTGAGAATATGTTCCTTTTAACGAATTGGCAAACTACCTTGTGGTCATTAGTCCTTGTGCCCTCAGCTTCTACCCACTTAGAGACATAATCAACTGTCACTAGGATATATTCGAAACCATACGACTTAGGGAAGGGTCCCATAAAGTTTATGCCCCACACATCAAATATCTCTACAATAAAAATCAGTGTCATAGGCATTTGGTCTCACTTCGAAATACCTCCTATTTGTTGACATCGTAAGTATGATTTAACAAACTTGTATGAGTCCTTGAAGATAGTAGGCCAAAAGAATCCGCATTGTAAGATTCGATGGCCTGTCTTTTGGCACTGAAGTGACCTTCGCGCGCATACGAATGGCAGTGATTTAGAATATCATAATGCTCAGTGTCTGGCACACTTCACCGGATAGTTTGATCTACTCCTATTTTGAACAAGTCCGACTCCTCTCAAATATACTGTTTAGTTTGAGAGAAGAAGTATTTTCTTTGATGTGAGTTCTAGTGGCCTGAGATTTTTCCTATGAAGAAATAGTTTACTAAATTAGCAAACCATGACACCTTTGCGACGAACAGTAGTTGTTCATCCGGGAAGTTATCACGAATGGAGTCCAGCATATCGGTAGTGATTGCTGGCAATCTCGAAAGATGATCTGCTACTACATTTTCTGAGCCATTTTTATCCCGAATTTCTAGATCAAACTCTTGTAATAGCAGTATCCAACGAATTAGCCATGATTTAGCATCTTTCTTATCCAAGAGGTGTCGTAAGGCACTTTGATCGTAATACACAATTACCTTTGCTCCCAAGACATAACATCTGAACTTATCTAATGCATATACTACTGCAAGCAACTCTTTTCAGTCCTGGCGTAATTTATTTGAGCTTCTGAAAATGTTTTGCTTGCATAATATATGACCACGAGCTTTTTATCCACTCTTTGGCCAAGGACGGCCTACTGCATGATCACTAGTGTCACACATGATCTCGAAGGTTGAGACCAATCGGGTGATTGCAAGATCGGTGCCTCCGTGAGCTTAGTTTTTAATGTGTTGAATGCCTCTACACATCCCTTATCAAAGATAAATGGTGCGTCTTTAAGCAGTAGGTTACACAAAGGCTTAGTTATAGCTCTAAAGTCATTTATAAATCTCCGGTAGAACCCTGCATGGCCTTTAGAAAGAATGTACCCCTTTGATATTGGTAGGTGGTGGTAAGGATGAAATCAACTGTATCTTAGCTCGATCAACCTCCATTCCTTTTTCAGACACTATATGTCCTAGAACCACCCCCTCTTTGACCATGAAATGACTCGTTTCTCAGCTTAACACCAAATTGGTTTCGGTACATCGCTTGAGAACTTTTTCTAAATGAGAGAGACACCCTTCGAATGACTTATCGAATATGGAGAAGTCATCCATGAAGATTTCAAGAGAACCTCCGACCATATCTGAAAATATAGTCATCATGCATCACTGGAATGTGGTCGGAGCATCACACAATCCGAAAGACATTCTTCGGTAGGCGAATGTGTCATACAGACATGTAAAGGTGGTTTTATCTTGATCTTCTGGGTGTATCGGGATTTGATTATACCCCGAATAGCCGTCCAAAAAGTAGTAGAACTTCTGTCCTCCTAATTTCTCTACAATTTGGTCTATAAACGGCAAAGGGAAATGATCTTTAGAGGTTGCATCATTTAGCTTTCTGTAGTCGATACATACTTTCCACCTAGTAACAAGGCGAGTTGCAATTTTTTCTCCTTCTGGAGTATCGACTACAGTGATTCCTGATTTCTTGGGAACCGTCGGTGTGGGACTAACCCATTGGCTATCTGATATTGGATAATTCATTCCAGCATCTAGCCATTCTAGCACTTCTTTCTTCACCACTTCTCTAAGGTTGGGATTCAGCCTTCGCTGAGCATCTCTGCTTGGCTTAGCTGTTGGATTAGTGATAATCCTATGCATGCACACTGTTGAGCTAATCCCCTTAAGATCTGCTATGGTCCAACCTACCGCTTCCTTATGTCTTGACAAAACTTCTAGCAATGCCTTTTCTTGTGCATCAGTAAGGTCAATTGCAATAATTACAGGCAATGTGCTATCAGGGCCAAGAAAAGCGTACTTAAGATGAGACGGAAGTGGTTTCAACTCCAGTTTTGGTGGTTGTTCAAGAGAAGGTTTCGCTGATGGTGGTAAATCGGTAGGGAGATTTTCAATCTTGTGTGTCCATGGTGGTTGTTTAGAATCCACTGATTGATCACAATCAAGTTCAAATTCCCTGCATTCTGACATATTATCTAACTTATGCTCATTATAATACAGAAGCAGTTCCACTGGACCTTACATGTTATTGTTGATAATTGTTGTTGTATTAAATCAGCAACTAAATTGATCATGTAGCACTCTGAATCCAATGGTGCATTAGGTACATTATTAAAGACATTGAGTCAGATTTTGTGGTTTCCGAATGCCATGTCTAAAGCACCTGTTCTGCAATTTATTTGAGCATTGATCGTGGCTAAGAAGGGACGTCCTAGAATGATTGCCGGTTGGCTTTCTTTATAAGTAATGTCCGAGTCCAACACTAAGAAATCTACTGGATAAATAGAATTCCTCAACCTTGACAATTACATCAGATAATATCCCCCGAGGTACTTTGGTGGATCTATCTGCTAATTGTAAGATGACATCTGTTGTTTGCAAAGTTCTTAGATCGTGTTGGTCAAATAAACTTTTGGGCAAGATATTAACACTTGCCCATAAGTCTAGAAGTGCCTTCTTTATCTGAACATTGCCAATAGTCATCGGGATCAAGGGTGATCCTGGGTCTTTTAATTTAGGCGGTAGTGAGCTTGTAATAACTGCACTAACTTTCTCAGTGAGATTTATATGTTTAGGAAGAGAGATTTTGAACTTACGCTTCTGAGTATAGAGATCTTTTAAGAATTTAGCATAAGAAGGGACTTGTTATATGGCTTTAATTAAGGGAATATTGATTTTATTTTGATTAAAAACGTCCCATAATATCTTCAGTTTTAGGTCCTCTCTTACCATAAGGAAATGACGCCGGATTTTCTAAGGCCGATGGGTAAGGAGCAGTTTCGGTGTCTGAACTGATTTCCCCAACTCTAGTCTATACTGGTTTCTTGGCTTCTAATTCCTTAAAGGTTACTTTCTTAAGTTTTGATTCTCTTTTTTACTCTGGTTTAGGTGGTTCCTCTTCATAAACATATTCAATCTCTTCGTTTATCTCACTATTTTTAGGCATTTCTATTTCATTATTAACTTTTTTCCACTCCTAAGGGTAGTGATTTTGGCTACTTCATTAACCTCATTGACTTCATATTTCTTCTCCTTACCATGGTCATGCGATGGGTTAACTGTGGTGTTGCTTGGAAGCTTCCCTTCTTCTCGTTTAGTTAGGGACTCTGCAATTTGTCCTATTTGTCTTCCAAGCATCTCCATAGTTTTCGCTTGTACCATGGTTTGTTGTTTCATGAATTCCATGAATTTGGAGAATTCTTTCGAATTCCCAGATGCTGGTCTTTCTTCATGTTTTTTTAGGGTCTTGACGTTTATAATATCGATCATCCTTCATGGCTGAGGTTGATCCATATTGGAATTCTCGGTTTTGTTGATGAGGTTGCTCATATCTTGGCTTCGTAGGAGCTTCAATATCTTGATTATCCTTCCAACTAATGTTTGAGTGTTTTCTCCATCGCAGATTGTAGGTATCCGAATATAGGTTTTCACATTTTCTTCGTTGTTGAAAGCCAAAAGCTTCATTCACATACTCCTCATGTGCGAAGGTATGTGGGCAGTTCTTGGATTGATGGGAAGGATCTCCACATGTGACACAACAGACCTGTTCCACTGTGGTCTTTCCCATTCCCTTCATCAACAACTCCATCTTTTTGCTTAGTTCAGAAATATCAGATTTAACTTCTCTTTTCCATGCATTGTCTATGTCCATGACTTGGACACCAATACTATTTTCCGAACCCGCTTGGACTTTTAAACCCTTACTCAACTGGGTTAACAACTCTCGTGCTTCGTCTTCCTCTTTTTCCAAAAAGGTTCCGCCAGAAGCGGTCGTAATCATATTCCTACTTTCTTGACTAACCCCATCAAAGAAGTTTTTGATTAGCATCCATTTAGGAATTTCATGATGTGGGCATGTTCTTAATAATTCATTTAACCTATCGAACACTTCATGAAATTGTTCTCTAGGTCTTTGTTTAAATCCAGTTATTTATTTACGTTTTTATAGTAGTTTTACTAATTGGATAATATTTAGTTAAGAATTCCTTTTTCATTTCATCCTAACTATTTATACTATCAGTGGGAAGTGACACAAACCAGTTTTTCGCTTTTTCCTTTAAGGAAAAAGGAAACAGTCTAAGCTTGAGTGCGTCTACGGTCATTCCCCTAACGTGGTTGGCCTTACATATAGCAGTGAATTCCGCTAAGTGTTCATACTGTTCTACACTTGGTGCTCCGCGAAAAACCGGTATGATGCTAAATAGCTGAGGCCTAATTTCAGGCTCATTATCCATGATTGGATAGAGAATGAGTGATGGATCAGGAATATCACCCGACCTATAATTAGATTCTACGGTTCGTCACTTTCCCATTGGTCTTTGGTTTTGTTGGTATTTGATAAGAGTGTTATCGATCTTCTTGTCTTCCGAACTAGATATTTATTCAGCGCATATCTCAGGAATAGCGTTCTTACTTTCGTTAGCTTGTTTTGCGGCTCGCCTATTATATCTATCAGTTTTCTCTATTTCAGAATTAAATTTCAAGGGTGAAATTCTACAGGAATAGTGTGTGTGCATAAACCTATTAGGACTAGGTGAAGAACTAGAGTTTTTCTTTTTGGTGAGAATCGATGCTTGCGCCACGATTCTCTTTTCTTAATAATACTAAAGGCAGTAAAAACTAAAGCTAAGCAAATAAAAGAAAAGCAGATAAACAGTTTTCAAAATAACTAAATAAGCAATTAAAGCAAATAAGCAGATAAATTGAAATAAACTAAACTAACTAGTAAACTAAACTAAAGCTAATTACCAAAGTACGTGTCTTTAAGCGCAACCACTCCCCGGCAACGGCGGCAAAATTTGATACGAGAGTCGTTACATTGCCAAAAATAACCGCTAAATAACTTACAAGCTAGGGTAAGTAGGGATCGTATCCACAGAGAGCGAGAGGTTAATTTCACGTATTCGAGCGACTAGCGTTGAAAATTTAATTACTTGGAAAAGTGAATGGTTGTGAAAAATTGTTAATTGCTTTTATTAAACTAATTACTTGTGCGATTATAGAAAAGAAACTTAGTTGGTTGTTTGATTTAATACGTTTACAAAAGTAATCATCCCCGGATTCCACATCTAACTTTGTGTTTAATTTCATAAACGATATAAAAATTACATAGACATAACCTTTTTATAATTGTTACTAATATCGTTACGTGGTCTTGGGCATATCGCATGTTACTTTGATTACTCGTCTTAATTAAACATATAACTCAGTACAACTAATAAAATATCAACGAACCATGTTACGAAACACAATTAAATAAAAAACAATCAATTGTTTACAATCAAAAAATAAACCATAAAACATGCAAACATAGAAAATCGTTCGTAGAAATAAAACTCTTAGTGTGATGCTTCCTCGGAGAATGATTAGTGCGAGCTTAGCCGGACATTGTTGGTGTAACGCTCCAGAGTTGTGAGTTCATCTTCGTAGCAGCTCCGTAGCTTGGCTCATATACTCTTCGTAACCGTATTCGCTTAAACGGGGCCTTTTTAAAGCTTTTTCTCTCCAAAAGCGCGACCCTTTTTACCTTCCGATATGTCGCATATATATTATAGGCAACCTCAAAACCCTAAAAAACGTGAAAATTTATTTTATGGGTTGAGCGCAGGCGCGGGCGCAGGCATGCGCCCCCCTGCGCTTAGGTCTGCGTTCGTGTCTTTTAGCAGCAAAAATCATTATGTTGAGCACTCGGTTGGGGAGCATGGCTGCGCCCTAGTCTGCGCTTGGCTTTCTACAAATTTTCTCCGATTGTGCTCAAATTTGCCAGACTTATACTTGAGATGGTTACCTACATGTGTAATGAGATTTATCAATAGTAAAACATTCTAAGGCACATTTTCAAGTTAAATTAACTATTTTACGCTTTATAAACATGGTTAATTACAACCCGATCAATAAGCTATTGAAAAGCCTTAAAGCTAATGTTCTTGCAAATAATAAACTCTGTACAAGTTCAGATAATTCTGAACAAAGTAATAAAGTTTAAAGTTATTGAAATTGGGTCAGAGCTTGTAAAGCCAAGCCAAGTCCAGAAAGTCAAAGATTTAAATCCTGAGATAACTCAGGTGGCGGAGTAATCCGCTTGATAAAGCTAAAGTCAACAACTCAACTTCATTCAGTAAAACGGTGTGTTATGGATATTCAACTTTACATGCCTGATTCTGGTTTAAATATTGTTGTTCATAGTGTATGCTCAGCTGGATTGTGACCTGTGCTCACCATGGTTCGGTGATGCCCTGTGGATCATGATAACTATTTGATATATCATCCTGCACACATTGTATTTACAGTTCATTTCAGTTATTATTACAAACTTATATTGTTATCATGACATTGCTTATTTATGCTTATCACCGTTGCTTGCATCACTGTCTTATGATTTCAGCGCAACATATTTAGCATTGTTGGTCTATTGTTCTAGACCTTGCTTATGTCACCATTTCTATTGAACTTGGTAGTTAATTACTCTGATGCTCCCCCCACGTAGTCTACTGGTAGCTAGCCCAGTATGGAGTGGATAGCTTCCACTAAAAGCGTGAGCGTGGCTTGGACATCATCATACTCCTATTACTATGCCTCATCCTTGCGTGGCTGTTGGCGGCAGTCAAGTTATATCATGCTTGTTACCCACATTCCGCCTTGTTGTATTGCATGTAATATGAGGATATTTAGTTTAAATTTTGTAATTACTATAATTTAGTTGGATTATTTATGAAAGATGATTACGTATTTGGAAATTAAAAGTTGGTTGCTATGTTAGGTAATTAAGAAATTTGAGAATTTCAATTTTATTAAGTTAGTATGATGGTAAATAAATGTTAGTGATGATAAAATAAAGATGGAAACTTTATTTGATGAAATCAGATAAGTGGAGGGGCTAAATGTGCCAAAAAGCTGAAAGTTATGAATAAAAGACCATTGTGTCTTTCATTTATTCATTTACAACCATTTCACTTCCTCTCTCTCACCGTCTCACTATCTCTCTCTCTCTCTCTCTCTCTCTCTCTCTCTCTCTCTCTCTCTCTAAAAATAAGTCACGGTTTTCATCTTCATAGGATCAAGAACACGAAAATCTTGGAATTAAAAGCTGAAAAGTTGGATTAAAGCTGTTAAGGAGGAACTATAACCACTGCAAACCAGTTGGATTAGGCTGAAAAGTTGAATTTAAGGGTTTTGAATTCGGTTTTGATGAATACCGAATCACAGATTCTGGTTTCAAATGTTGATGCATGTTGTATATTCAGATAGATATGTTCAAATCGAGTATTATGAAAGGTATATACCAAATTTTAGGCACTGATTTAACCCCTAAGTATGATTTCTGAAATTAACTAAGTGTTTTAGTGTGTGTGTTCGACGAATGATGAAAACGGCCAAAAAGGGGGCCTGATTTGGTACATAAATTGTTAGGTTTATGTTAAAAAATGTTAAAAAGAGTACAACTATGCTTATATCAATAGTTCACAGTCATAAAATGGGCACAAATTGACCAAAAGTTAAATCTGGAAAATAATAAAACTGCACAAGTATGAACTCGAATCTGAAGAACACAACTCGGATCATCTGAGTTTCAGATCTAATAAGAACTCGGATGGAATCTCGGATGAAAATCTTGAATAATTATAAGACTGGAAATGAGTTTCGGATCTGGAGGCATCCGAAATTCGGATCATATAGCCATCCGAATTTTGGATGGATGGTATAAAATGAATTCTAAGTGTGGAACTTCGGATCATGCGAATTTCGGGTGGGATCAGAATTCGTTCGGATCCCTCCGAATTTCGGTTATGATCCGAATTTCGGGTCAACTTTTGTAAAACTCATAAAATTTAGTTTTTGAGAAACTGAACAGTTATTCACGTGGATGTTTTGTTACAACTGACTTAACAGGTCCCTTGTGGTGTTGTTTAACACACAGTGGGGTACTTTGTGAATCCGGTTGAAATCCCGAGGAGAAATAATATTACTGGAAGTTAATTAACGTACCCGCTGTGAATACCTATGATTTCATATGTTTGCATTTGTTTTATGTTTGTTGTTGCCTGCTGAGGCATGTTGTTTCACTTTCGTTTGGCACTCTACTAAGTTGCGTAAATGTTGATGCACATTGTTGTTTGTTGCATGTTCGTTTCTTTGTTGTGCATCTTTTGATGGGCTTGCGGGCCACATCTGTTAATCTAGTGTTACCAAGGCTATATGACCTGGAACCGATCACTCTAAGGTCCCGAAGAGCATCATAACATCCCCGAAGGAGCTACGGCTCGAATCCGTACTTTGTGTACGTAGAGAATATACGGCATTTGTTGCCTGCGTTACTCTTGGGTGGCATCATAAAGACTTGTAGAATGTGTAAATCTCTGTACTCACTAAGCTTTGCTTACCCCTCAGTTGTTTATTTTTTTTTTCAAGAACGTATTAATCCGCTGCTGGACCTTCTAGTTAGGTCATATTGTGACGTCTTGGAAGATTCTCTATTACTCAATCGATAATTGATTTGTGGGGACATCATTGTACAAATAGTGAATGGATGTAATAATTATTGAGTTGTAGAGAATAGACTGGAACCGTGTAGCACCGTAGTGTGTTTAACTTGTATTGTACTTTCTGATTCCTGTAATTTTACTAAAGTACTTTCAGATCATTAATGTAATGTATGTTGTGATTAATCCTGGGTGATGTAATTGTGGTTATTGTGGCAAGGGTGTCACAACGAATGGTATCAGAGCAGTAGTTTGAGATTCAAGTGTCCGTAAGGTCTTGGTCTCAAACATAGGTGAGGATATGTAGTGAGTTACCTCAAGATCTTCCTGACTAACCAATAATCAAACTAACAACAATTGACCATATAAATAATTACCTCAAGATCTATTCAATGCTTAATGCCCATATATATTTTCATATTATACTAACAACAATTGACAATTAAATGACTCACCAAATGACCATATAAACGATTTGACCAACCAACAATGTCACCGAGACATATGTTGTCTCATTCAAATAGAAAGGTATTCCCAATAAGACATGCATGATGAACTAATCTATGATGATGTCAACTAGCATGACAATACACTCAGGGACGGATCTAAGAATTTTTATAATCGGTGTCACTTTTTTAAAGTAAATTTAATACTTAGATTTTCGTTTTCTAAAATGGATCGGGTCACCGAAACAGGTTGCCAACACAAAATTAACGAATAACAAGATTTTTCAAATTAAAAAAGTACATAAAAATCATAAATAATAAACACTTAACATATATACTTTATATAATTATATTTTAGTAAATTAACAAATAACAAATTATTATACATTTATACCTATTACCTAGACATAAAACGATACAGAGAATGAGAGAAAGAAAGATAGGCAATAGAGAGAGAGAGAGAGAGACCGACTGTCAGATAGAGCAAACCGCACCACCATAGGCGCCAGGCAGCAACGCTGAGCAGTTGGCTCCAAGTTGAATGATTTAGGGTTTTAGCATCACTCATCAGATTAGGCCTTCGGGCAGTTTTTTTAGGCTTTTAAAATTTTTTGGGCTAACTTAATTCACTTGACTGATTCTTTAATATTGTTTTTATATTTGTTGGGCTTTTCTAAATTTTTTTTATTAAAACTCAGTGTTATTTCAATAAATTTAAGTAATAAAACAACAAATATAAATTAGATATGTATATTATAATTGTATAAATTTTTTGTAGGTGTCAATCAAAAAAAATCTTAGGTGTCGCTCGGATTTTTGACACACATGTAACTCAGTATTTTGAAAATTTATAGGTGTCGAGTGACACCCATCCTTTAATACTAGGTCCGCCCCTGAATACACTTTCAATTTATGTTGCATGATAACATGTCTAATAATGGCTACAATGAATCTATCAATATGTCATACGAATATGCAAGATCAATTAACATGTTAACAACTCTAGCATAAACAATAATTAACATGTAAAAGTTATTCTACATTAATCCTAGAACTCACAGTGTTTGGCTAAGTATAGCCTCGGCGTGTCAAACCAAGCCACAATTGCTCAATCTATGTTAAGTCGTTTCGAATAGGCTTCGACGATTCAAATTACCTACATAAGGTTTAAATAACAAGCACATAAGCCCACAAATCTTATTAAACACATAAAGTTCACCAAACGTGATATCGGTCACCAAAATAAGCATCTCAGGTCCTTCCAACAACCCACACGGCTTGAGTTCACTCAACGTGTTTAAAGGTATTTAAATATGTTTTATAATGTTCTAATATTGTTAAAACACCCTAAATGTAGCCCATCATACTCGAAAGTATGTTTTTTTTATCAAACAGGGAAGCATGTCATAGAATATTACACTTTTTATAGAGCATGATAGCATTTTGAAAGAGAATGTTGATAAGCACGACGTGCTTAGAAAAGTGTGTCAGACTTCTCGAGACTCACAAAATGATTTTCAAATAAGCATGGTGTGCTCATAAATAAGAATGATGTGCTTATAATTAAGCATGACGTGGTTATACTTAAACATAGCATGCTTATACAGACATGCACTAATATTGTACAGGTTTTACACCCAAAATCTCAAAACTCAATCAATTTTCATACCAACACTTGGGATAGATCATATAACATATTTTAACACTTTTAAGCTTATTTTGAGCTTCCAAAACACACCCAATACTACCCATCGATCCATGGACTTATTTGAGTTTTTAACTCAAACCAACACATACATTTAATATCTCTACATATTTGAGCTCCATTTTAACTAATTAGCAACATACTCCAACACATTTAGATGTTGAAGCCATTTACCACTGAACCCATATAAACCCATTTAGGTTTATGTTCTTCTAAAAGAAGAACCAAGAAATTAAGAAGAATAAGAATAGGTGAACAAGTAGTTTATACCTTCATTGGAGCTTCAAGAATTAAGATATTAGCTTCCAGTTTTTACCACTTCAATCTACCTCCAAAAAGCTAGCTATTTCTCCTTTTCTTTCTTCTATTCTTTCGGAAAATGCAAAATGTGTGTGTGTGTGTGTGTGTGTGTCTGTGTCTTTGTGATGGATGGTTTTCGAAGAGAAAAGGGGAAAGGTTTGGCCTTTTCCACCTTTGCCCCTCCTACTTATCTCTCACCCATGCATACCCCTCCCTTAATCTCTCTTTCATTTCTAAACTACAAACCACATTGCTATAATTTGAATATTACTCAACTTCAATACCCAAATAAAGAATTTGACAAAATTATCTTAATTAACTCCAGACATTACATTAATCATCCTTTAAGTGATAGTTATACATTAATTAATTGTTTAGCAAAATTTAGGTTATTATATCACATGTGGGTCATATGTACCAAACACTAAGGTCTCATTTATGTTCACTAATCTTATTAATTAAGGGTAGTCAATTACCTTATAAATATACAAGTGTTACATGTAAGTATCTGAAAAATGGAGAGTACTGTGCGTACCTGTGAACACAAGGGTTACCGGTGTGAACCTGCTACAAAAGAAGTTCTTTTTTCTTCATATTTACGTAGATACAAATAATTTAAGGTTATTTGTAAAAAAAAATACACACATTCACACTTTCTAGCATCTTAAAAGTCATGTAAATATAAAACATTATGTGAACACATGTTCACAATGATACAGTTCATGTGAACATGTGCGTATCATATAGTTTTTGTATGTGTTTATGTGTGATTTTTTGCAAGTAGTTTTGTATTGTTAATTTAAATATGATTATAAAAATATATTTAACAAAATTATTTTAAACGAAGTATCTCCGGTCTCCCGCAAAACTAGTGGACTCATAGGTTCAAGATCTATGGAAAACCATATTTGACTGGAGTACTGGAAAACCATATTAAATGTACATGTTTATTACGGTAAAATGTTAAGTTTAATGCACAACTACAATATACATATGTTCAAATGTGCATTATTATTGACTAGTTCACATCATTTACATGTTCATTAGGATAAAACGTTCAATTTAATGCAAAATAACAATATGCACATGTTTAAATGTGCAATATGCATGGACATGTGTATATTACACTTTTTTGCATGAAATTAAACATTTTGTCTTAATGAACATGTAAATTATATGAATTAGTTAACCATAATGCAATTTTGAACATATGTATATTATAATTTTACATGAAATTTTACATTTTATCATAATGAACATGTACATTTGATATGGTTTTCCAGTACTCCAGTCTAATATAGTTTTCCATGGATCTCGACCCTATATATATATACAGATATATATATATATATATATATATATATATATATATATATATATATATATATATATATATATGTGTGTGTGTGTGTGTGTGTGTGTTTTAAAACAAAGGGTTTTGTGTTATTTCAAAATGTATAAAAAATTGTAAAATACTTATTGATTTAAGTTAATAGCACACATCGTTTTAGTGGTTTTATGATTTACAAATACTATAATCATTCAGATATTACATGTGTGTATTAATGATGATTTTTTGTTTATAATTTATTCAATTTATGAATATACTATATCACTTTCTGAAACTTATAATAAATAATAATAATGTAAAAAATATTTAAATCTATAAATTTAACAATAATAACAATGATAAATATCTATTTGATTTTTCAATAGGCGCTATTTTTCAATAGGCGATGTTTTATGATAATAATAATTATTATATTTCCCGTCATATAGAAAACATTCCAATGGTTAATAATTGAAAAAAATATTATAATTCGCACTTAATAAAAATTATAATATTATTTTATTTCTTAACTAAAATGATATAAAAACAAAGAGAAATAAATGATTATATTTTTTTAATATAGTAAATATTTGAAAAATACTAAATTACTAATATTGAAAAATAACATTAAATTAATTTTTGTAAATAAAAATCTATTATAAACTAAACATTACATTAGATAAATATAATTCTAAATAAATATACAACATAATTATATTTTTTAATTAAAAAAACTAACATAGAATGAAAACATAAAATACCAAAAATAAAAATAAAAATAAAAAATGAAAAAGGTTGCCTCCGAGCGAGTAGCTTAGTTGGAAAGGGCACTCTTAAATTTGACCATACGTCCATACCTAACAAAGGTCAGGGGTTTGAGGTGACGGGGTAGCAAAATTACTCCCTTGAAGCCATTTATTTGACTCCCAATGTTGCCTTACCGCTACGATCTGGGGTCGTTGATTGCCCCGTTGGGACGATTGGGTTGACGGCATTGGCAAACCAATGATCTAGGGTCGCCGATTGCACAATCTATGACAACATACGTCATCCTAGCAGTTGATAATTTAATTAATTAACTTGGTTGGATCGGACCAACAATATGCAATAGAGATGTTCAAATAGTCAAATAAAATATTAGAGCAAATCATAACCCTAAATCCTAAATCCTAATATCTAACAATCAAACAATTAAAAGATTTAAAGCCTTAGAATTCTAGAATTCAGTCAAGAATTTAGAAATATACTAAAAAGACCTGCACGTGAAGGTGAAAAGGGAAAATTGTTATAAAATCAAGATTAAACAATGTGAAAAATAGTTTCTACCAATTCAATCAACTAGATACAATTAATAAGGACATCTTTCTTCAGATTGATCGAGGCTAAATCAATGGAGTACAGATTTGTTTTCCTGTTTCCTGCTAGAATTTCTTTTCCTTCTGCTGATCTGATGCTGCACCGATTGGCTTTGAAGTTGACTTCTAACCCCTTATCACACAGTTGTCCAATACTAAATAGATTGTGACCAAGACCGTCAACATAAAAGACCTTTTGGATGGTGATTTTGTCGTACTTCAGACTTCCGTATCCCTTGATCGGACAAAACTGATCGTTTCCAATTCTTACCGTCCCACAGAACTTTTCTACAAAGTCCGTGAGTGTGTCTCGTTGTCCGGTCATATGTTTGGAGCATCCGGAGTCAAGGTACCAAACATGGTTTACCTATAAAACGTAAGAGCACATGAGGTACCCACTTGTAGTTGGGTACTTTAGTTTTAGGTAAAACATGCATAGTATCATTTGTTTTTCTAACTGATATGGCTTTAGGCTTATCGTTTGAATTTATTTTAGGTACCCATTTTTGAACTGTTCTTTTGGGTATCCACTTTTGTACAATTCGCGGTGGAATTGTTTTTGAAATTTTTATCTGTGGATCCTTTTTCTGTTCATACAATGGGTCCTTTTTCTTTGGTTGCCATACAAGCTTATTATATTTCACAGTTTCAGACTTACAAACATAAGAATTCAAAGCAATTAATTTCGATCTTGAAAACTTAATACAAGAATTATTAACAATTTTATCATTATTACAGACAGAATGTTCAATTTTGCTGTTTCTATCTGTAACAATTTTTTCTTTCACGCGCCATTCTTGTTTTATAATCTTGTTTTTCTCTTCTCTTTTCTTCTTTCGCCACACTTGTTTTCTCGACCCGTTCACAACGTTATCTGACATAAAAGAAGTTTGAGAATTAGAAGATTTAGATGCTTGTTTTTTCTGTAACCTTTTCATACCTGTTGAAGATTTGACTTTACGTGCAAAAGAGTCCGTTGATGAGGATGATTCACCCTTTTCAAAACTAGGAGACTTAACAAACAGTTTTGTTTTCTCCTTTTTTTGTTGCACTGATGGTGAATTTTCAGATGGTTTTAAAGAGTCTGTAGTCATTCTTTGCAGAATTTTAACAGATTCTTTATTACCAGTTGATAGTTTGTTAGTCAAAGGTTTGATAAATTCACCAATTTTACCAAATCTTTGATCTAATGAATTAACATCAGAGTGCATGAACAGATCAAATTCTTTTTCTGAATTTATAGAATCCAGAGAAGTAGATGAATGTGGATCAGACACATTTATGTTTTTAGACTTATCTTGCAACATTTGTTCTATTTTTAGTAATTCAGACTTGAGTGTTCCATTCTCTGTCTCAAAACTTTTAATTTTCAATTCTAAATCAGAATTTATCTGTTCTAAAATTGAATTTGGTAAATATAGTTTTTGAGACTGAGTTGGTAATTCAGACAAATCCTTTTCAGAATAAGTTTGAATGTACTCTTCTTTAGTATCAACAATGTTGCTGATTTCATTTATCTTGGTATAGTCAACATAATTTTGCATTTTGTCTGATCTTGACCTTTTGATTTCTTCACTGGATTCTACTTCTTCAGATGCTTTCAAGAACGTCATTTTTAATCCTAAATTCATGTATCTGACATCATATAATGTTGGTGAATTTGATATAGCTTTTGTCAGATACTTAGGATTTTCCCAACCAATACCAGATTTAGAGTTATAAAACTCTGTATCTTTTGGTTGATTTAAATATATTGTTTGATCTGTTTGCCCTCTTTTAATAAATTCATCCTCCATCTTTTTTATTTTCTCATAAAGTTTCGTTCTTTCTTCAAATATGGCATGATATTTTACAGAAAAGTTTGAGGCTTCTAATTCAGCTATTCGCAGACTTTCTTGTAAATCAGATATTTTGTGATTCAGATTGAGTATATTGCTTTGAAGTTCTTTTTCCTTATCTTGTAAGTCTGAGACATCTCGTAAAGCTAAGGCTTTATCTTTGGAAAAATCTTGAACTAAATTGTGTTCATTTTGAAGTTTGTTTTCCAAAGAATGAACCTTTTTCTTTTCTGCCTTTAAGGATTTTTCAAACTTTTTAAGCATAAAGGCCATATTAGTTAGTTTTTCTTCTAAAATGCATGATTCATCAATATTAGAGTCTGAATTAGAATTTACCTCCTGTCTTTCTGAATCATCTGAGTTTTCAGACTCTGAATCTTCCTCATTTTCAGCTTCATTCTGGTCAGTTGCCATTAATGCAACTTCTTCTTTTTCTTCCTCTTCATCAGAATCAGATTCTCTCCTCTCTTCATCCTGTTCATCCGTCAGTCCAACCCACACCTCATCTTCAGCTATCATAGCTGATTCACTCAGTTCAGATTCATTGAAGATTTCTGACTTTAGACAGATATGGGCATCTTCATCTAAAATGTCATCATCTTCTGATAACTGTAACCAATGATCATCCTCCGCCATAAGAGCTTTGCCTGACTCTTTCTCTTTGGCTAAGAGGGCCTTTCTTGTATAGTAGTCTGAATTTTTGACTACTGGAGATCTGCATTCCCGGGCATAGTGACCTGGTTTTCCACAGTTATAGCATTTCTGTTCAGATTCCTTCTTGGTTGATTTATCTGACTTCTCATATTTGTCAGACTTTCGTGCACTACTTTCTCCAGCCTTCTCATACTTATCCTTTTTCTCAACTTTCCTTGAGCCTGTTTTGAGCGCATTTTGTTGTTTGTTGGCTTCCTGTAAAATTTCTTCTGAAATGCCTTTGTAAGCAGTGCCATCTGTTTTTTCATCTCTTCAATCTCTGAATCTGCAGATGAATCTGATGATTCTGATTCTGATGATGTACTGCTGATTACAGCTCTTTTCTCCTTTTTGAGCTTGTATTTATACTTTTTCTCCGCCAGTAGAGCTAGTGGATCAGCAGTTTCTTTTTCCGCTTTCTTCTTTCCAGATATTTTCCTCAAAACAACTTCTTGGTAGTTGTTGAGGTTTTCAAATAGCATATGAAAATCCATCTCCTCTATATCTTTTGTTTGTTGGATGATCATAGCATATTTTTACCATTCTGGATTTAGCACATTTAAAAATTTGACATTGATGTCCAAGTTGGACTTCGTCACTCCGTTTCTTTTTACTTCACTTACCAGATTTACAAATCTGAGATAAGTGTTTCCAGAAGTTCACCTTCACGGGCTCTAAAGTTCTCAAATGTCATTAGACTATTCCTAGCCCTATTAGTAGCAGCTCTGTCTGATCCCCTCATGATTTTGCATACTTCATCCCAGATGGACTTAGCAGTCTTTGTATTTGTCAGACAAGTGTATATATCATTGGGGATTGAAATCAACAACAGTTTTCTGGCAGTCTTGTCCCCTAACTTTCTCTTTTTCTGGGCCTCTGTTAGGTTTGTTACCTCAACAGTCCTTGGTGGTATTGGGGGATTGCCAGTTGGTACTCCTGGGATCGTTTCCATAAAGATTGCTGGTCCTTCAGTTAATGATTTCAGCATTTCTTCAGACAAATCATGGAAACTTATAAATTCAAGAAACCGATCCCGCCATTGAACATATTCCCCTCTGTATAAGATTGGGGGTTTGGTTTCTGATCCCATAGCAAGTGCATCTTTAGACATGTTGATTGTTCGTTGGGAAACTTTGACCAAGATCAAATGAACTCTGAATGAGATTGAAGAATTTGATCACACCTTGAAACACAGATTAGTACTGAAATCTACAACACAATGACTTGTTAGTAGCAATAAGCAGTTTAACTCAAGCAGTGAATTGTGTTTGGATTAATGTGTGTGACAAACTTGAATGATTCTTGTGTTATGAGTGAAACTTGAATGAATGTAGTGTGAAACTCGATTGTGTCTTTTACCAAACTCGATTGATTCTTTGATCAAACTCGAATGTGTGTTTGATCAAACTCAAATGTGTGTTTGATCAAACTCGAATGTGTCTTTGACCAAACTCGAATGTGTGTTTGATCAAACTCGAATCAAATATATGAAATTCACACTCTCGAATGAGTCTTCTGTAAAACTCGAATCAATGTTATACAAAACTCGACTGTGTCTGTTACAAAACTCGAGTGAATCTTGCACAACTCAAATGATTCTTGTATAAAACACGAATGGGTCTTATATAAAACTCGAATGGGTCTTATATAAAACTCGAATGTGTCTTATATAAAACTCGAGTGAGTCTTATATAAAACTCGAATGTGTCTTATATAAAACTCGAGTGAGTCTTATATAAAACTCGAATGTGTCTTATATAAAACACGAATGGGTTTTATATAAAACTCGAATAAGTCGTATATAAAACTCGAATGGTGTTCTGAAATTCAAGTCAGATTGTTGTCAACTCGAATATTACAGTTTGACAACTCGAGTAATAGTAAGGCACAACTCGAATAACTAAGATAACCAACTCGATTAACTCAGATACCCGACTCGATTAACTGTTATACTCAACTCGATTTACACACAGGATGTGTATGATTCGAGTTTCTTAGTATTTTCAGCTTTTTCAAGTCTGAAATTCAGATTAAATCCAAATTTTACCCAATTTCATTCAAATTGTAATCGAAGGTAAGGTTTTTGAATACAAACACTTTTTGTAAAGCACTTTTATGCAAAAATGGATCTAAACCAGACTTTTTCAATGAAACAGTACCGGTTTTTGAACTTTTTAAAATTTCAGAAAATTGCTTAGATCTTTTTCTGTGTTTTGAAAATCAAAACAAGTTTATATTCAATTGATTCGTCTTTGAAACCTGAACCTTCGATCCAATTAACTCTGAGAATGATCAACAGAATCAAAACCCCTAGTGATTTTAGGGTTTTTCCGAAAAATACTCAAGAACACGAAATACAAATTCAATCTCAATCAGAATGATTCATCCCTAAGGCTCTGATACCAATTGTGAAAAATAGTTTCTACCAATTCAATCAACTAGATACAATTAATAAGAACACAGAATTTAATCAATACTAACCAAATGATTTGATTGATACTCTTGATGATTACAAAAATGATATCTGGAATATTCTTCTTCGTACAGAGCAGCTTTTCAGAATTGAATGCGTACAAAATAATCTTCTGACCGATTCTTCCTATTTGGAAAGTCAACATGACTATTTATACAAATTTACAAACTATAAGGAAATTACACAATCAGTCCCTAGACTTTGATATTTCATCAATCAAAAACATATTCTAACAAACAATGTAAAGATAATAAAGGGAGAATATAATATCTGTTATTATTTTTTCTAATAAGCCAACATGCATATTCTCTATTTATAAAGCATTGAACATTTAACGTAAGGACAAAATTTATGGGAATTCAATACTAAACTAATGTTAGAAGCTTCAACGTATTGGATGTTGGAATAGTCTTAATATTCATAATACTCCCCCTTGACTATCCATCATCTACAATATGCATATAGATGTTGCCTCGTTAAAAACCTAGCCAGGAAAACCCAGTGGGACAAAACCATGACATAGGGAAAAAGAGTGCAACACATATTTCTCCCCCTGATGACCACATTAATTTAGATCCTTCAGTTGACGCAACCCAATGCCATGAACTAACTTCTTAAACGTCGTTGTTGGAAGTGACTTGGTAAATTTATCTGCCAAATTTTCACTTGAGCGAATTTGTTAAACATTTATGTCGCCGCTTTTCTGAAGATCATGAGTAAAAAAGAATTTTGACAGTATATGTTTGGTTCCATCACCTTTAATGTATCCTTCCTCTAATTGGACAATACATGCAGCGTTATCTTAATATAATATTGTTGGTGCATCTTTCTCTGGAAATATGCCACAAGATCCACAAATATACTGCACTACATTCCTTAGCCAAACACACACTCGGCTAGCTTCATGAATTGCCAAGATTTCTGCAAGATTAGATGATGTGGCTGTGAGATTGCAGTTCCACCATTTGTAAACACATATCCGGTTTGCGACCGACCAGTGTGTGGATCAAATAAATATCTTGCGTCAACAAAACCAACCAAACCTATTTCGGATATATTAGTAAAATACAAACCCATATCCTTTGTACCTTGAAGATATCGAAACACGTCTTTTATCCCATTCCAATGCCTTCTTGTAGGGCATGAACTATATCTTGCTAATAAATTTACTGCAAATGATATATCAGGTCGTGTGTGACCAACAAGATACATTAATGCTCCAATGGCGCTTAGATATGGCACTTCAAGGACAAGAATTTCTTCATTATTCTTCAGAGGTCGAAATGGATCTTTATCAACATCAAGCGACCTCACAACCATTGGAGTACTCAATGGATGAGCTTTGTCCATGAAAAACCTTTTAAAGATATTTTCAATATATGTTTCTTGATATACAAGAATGCCATCTTTTGGATAGTCGATCTGCAATCCAAGGCAGAACTTTCTTTTACCAAGGTCTTTCATTTCGAACTCCTTTTTCAAATATTCAATTGCATTTGAAAGCTCTCCTGGAGTTCCAATGATGTTTATATCATCAACATATACGACAATTATTACAAATTCAGATCCAGATTTTCTTGTAAAAATACATGGACAAACAGATTCATTCTTATATCCTTCCTTCAGTAAATACTCACTAAGACGATTATACCACATGCGTCCTGATTGTTTTAATCTATATAAGGACCTATTCAACTTTATTAAGTATTGTTCTCGAGAACCTGCTTCAAGTAGTTTAAATCCTTCAGGAATTTTCATGTAAATTTTTGTGCCAAGCGAGCCGTACAAATAAGCTGTGACAACATCCATTAAGCGCAAATCAAATTTTATTTTATTGCAAGACTAATAAGATAACGGAAAGTTGTTGCATCCATCACAGGAGAATATGTCTCCACATAATCATTTCCAGGTCTTTGTGAAAAACCTTGTGCAACTAAACGAGCTTTATACCTTACATTTCACCATTTGCATTTATTTTACGCACAAATACCCATTTATACCCAACAGGTTGTACATCTTTAGGTGTACGGACTACAGGTTCAAAAACTTCTCGTTTTGCAAGAGATTTTAACTCTGCATCTATTGCATCTTTCCACTTTTGTCACTCATCTCTCTGTTTGCATTCCTCTATAGATTTTGGTTCATGATCCTCATCATAATTCATAATATCAAGCGCTACGTTATATGCAAAAACATCATCAACATTAATTTCATTTTGATTCCATACAATTTCTGACATTATATAATTTATTGAGATCTCTTTATTTTCATTTTCAGATACCTGGGTGTCTTCAGGAATTGTGTTTAAGTCCAACATTTTTTTCTGGAGTTGTATCCTCATTTAGACCATCCGGATTATTTGCTTCTTTTCGTTTATGAGAATTTTTATCCTTGGAACCTAATGGTCTACCACGCTTCAGGCTTGGCTTAGACTCATCAGCTACAACAACTTGTTCTTTTGGGATATCAACCTTACTGGAGCATTGACAGCTGGTATATGTGACTTAGTCACTTTCTTTGGGTCAGTGAATGCGTCTGGCAATTGCTTTGCTAAACCATGTAAATGAATTATCTTTTGAACTTCAAGTTCATTTTCGTTAGTTCGAGGATCAAGATGAGAAAATGATAACTCATTCCAACATATTTCATCCCCCAGCTGCTTATTCTTTCCCCCTAATGTTGGAAAAACTGACTCATCAAAATGACAATCAGCAAATCGAGCCGTAAATAAATCTCCCGTGGATGGCTCAAAATAGTTAATTATGGATGAGGATTCCTACCTAACGTATATTCCCAACCTTCTTTGAGGTCCCATCTTTCTGCGTTGTGGTGGAGCAATCGGAACATATACCACACAACAACAAAAAAAATCTTAGATGAGAAATATTTGGTTCTTGACCAAAAACCATTTGTAATGGGGAAGAAAAATGATAACTTGTTGGCCATATACGAATTAAGTTTGATGCATGCAAAATAGCATGCCCCCAAGTAGAAACTGGAATTTTTGCTCTCATAAGCATTGATCTTGTGATTAACTGCATGCGTTTTATAAGTGATTCAGCAAGACCATTTTGTGTATGAACATGAGCTACAAGATGTTGTACATTTATCCCAACGGACACATAGTAATCATTAGATGTCTGAGAAGTAAATTCACCAGCACTGTCAAGACGGATTGTCTTGATTGGATAATCTGGAAAATATGCTCTCAATCTTATTAATTGAGTCATTTATCGTGCAAATGCCATGTTACAAATTGATAATAAGCACACATGTGACCATCTCGTTGATGCATCAATTAAGACCATAAAATATCTAACTGGGCCACAAGGTGGATGTATTGGTCCACATATATCCCCATGTATTCTTTCCACAAAATTGAGGGATTCAGTCCCAATTTAGATGGTGATGGTCGAATGATTAACATTCCTTGAGAGCATGCAGTACATGTGAATTCTTTAGATTGAGGAATCTTCTGGTTCTTTAAAGAATGCCCACATGATTTATCAATGATCTTTCGCATCATTAATGATCCGGGATGACCCAAAAAGTCATACCAAACAATAAAGTTATCATGATCCGTAAACTTATGGTTTACGGATACATATTATTCAGTTACACTTATCTTGGTGCAATATAATCCACAGGAATATGTGGGTAGTTTCTCAAATACATGTTTTTTACCCGAAGTTGAGTTTGTAATCTGAACATACTCATCATCTCCTTCATTTGTTGTCTAAATATGATATCAATCTCAGCGAATATCTTTGAATCTCAACAAATTTCTTTGAGACTTAGGAGAAAATGATGCATCATCAATTTGCAACATTGTCCCTCCAGGTAATAATACATTAACTCTTCCGGAGCCTTCAATCAGTTTGGTACTTTCAGATATCGTACTAACATCAGCATCTTTCAAAACCAACTGAGAAAAATATCTCTCATGTTTCAGTATGGTGTGTGTAGTTGCACTGTCTGCGAGACAAATATCTTCACCATTGATCGTTACTTGATCGATAGGATCCATTCTTTTCTAAAACACATATTATGGACTTTAATAAATTATCTTATAAATAATTAAAATTTATTGGATAAATAAACTACATAATCAGATAAATAATTCACAATAATAAAATTCAATCTAATATATATTTTATTCATATATTGATGTAATTCATTGTGATACATCTTATTTATAGTTTTAATTTATAAATTGATCGTTAGTCAACCAGAAAATCACCAATATCTAATATCTTGTGATTCATTGTCATCTTCATAAATAAAGTTTGTTTCCATCCTTTCGTCTTTATTCTTTAGAGACTGTTGGTAAAGTTCCACGAGGTGCTTCTTCGTATGACAAGTACGTGCCTAATGATTTTTACACCCACAACGATAACAAATACTTGCTACACTTTCTTTACCTTTTCCACCTTTTTCATTATGATCCGAATCTCCCTTATCTTGCCACTTTTGGTGACCTTTTGTGTTTTTAAATTGAACACCACCATTATATTTACCACGATCACGTCCATAATCATATCCACCACCACGAGTCCACGACCATGGCCATGACCACGACCAAAACCACGACCGCGACCACAGCTACCACCATGGTTATAAGTACTATGTGTTGTCACATTCGCTTCAGGGAATGGAGTAGAACCAGTAGGACGTGCTTCATGGTTTTTCATTAAAAGCTCATTATTTTGCTCGGCCACAAGTAAACATGAAATCAACTCATGATACATCTTAAAACCCTTTTCACGACATTGCTGCATGAGCAAATTTGATGCATGAAAAGTGGTAAATGTTTTTTCTAACATATCATCATCAGTTACTTTCTCACCAAATAATGTCAACTGAGAAGTAATTCGAAACATCGCCGAGTTATAATCATTCACTGATTTAAAATCTTGCAAACGTAGATGCATCCAGTCATAACGAGCTTTAGGGAGTATCACCGTTTTTTGGTGATCATATCTTTCATTTAAATTGTTCCACAAAATAAGTGGATCCTTTATCGTGGGATCTTCACTTTTTAATCCCTCATGAAGGTGATGACGGATGAAAATCATAGCTTTCGCCTTTTATTGGTTAGTAGTTGTGTTTTCTTCTTTAGTCGTATTTCCAAGACCTTGAACATCTAATTGTATCTCGACATCTAGTATTCATGGCAAATAGTTTTTTCGGGTGATATCCAAAGGCAAAAATACATATTTTGCAAGATATGTCACGGTGAACTATTAAAATCAAATATTACACAATATATTAATGTATGTATGTATATACATATACATATATATATATATATATATATATATATATATATATATATATATATATATATATATATATATATATATATATATATATATATATATATATATATATATATATATATATATATAGTCAGGTTCAAATAAGTATATCTCGAAATCAAGTGCACCCGAAGGTACCAACTTTAAAAAACTTTTTTAAATTTATTTCTCATAACCATGTTTAAATTAATGTTATACACATGATATATGAATTTCGCATACATTCACACTTTCTGTGTCTTTAAAAATTATGTGAATGATCAATGCATATTTATGTGAATGGTCATCCATGTGAATGGTCATTTCACACAATGTGAATGGTGTGAATAACCATTCACATGATCTTTTTTTTACCATTCACAAGATTTATAATGTTGCTTCTTTTGAAAATAAGTCTTATAATGTTGTCTCATGTCTATTAAAAAAAATGCATGTGAATGGTCATTCACATTAGGATACGCTGGGTACGCTGGAATCTCATAGGTACGCTGATGAACCTGGTTATATATATATATATATATATGGTCGGGATCAATGGGGTACCATGTTAGACTGGGGAACCGGAGTCCACCCATGTTTGGTTATAAGTTTAAAAGGGTAATATAGTCAATTAGATTTATATTAAATAATAGATGACAACTAATAATATAATAGTTTCCTTAATTATAGGGATTTACTTCCATAACACATATATAATAAATTTTAAAATGGGTTTTAATGAACATGTTCAATCGGATTCGACAATGGGTTTTAGTGAACATGTTCAATCGGATTCGACAATGGGTTTTAGTGAACATGTTCAATCGGATTCGACAATGGGTTTTAGTGCACATGTTCAATTGGATTCGACAATGGGTTTTAATAAACAACTGAACTTGTTCATTTGGATGTGTCAACGAAAGGTATTTATTATTTTCTTCAAACCGTTCGTGAAGGTTCAATTTCATTTACACGTTATTGAACATGTGCAATCAGAGTTTATTGCGTTTTTTGGCGCTGTTATCTGTTTTGATGATAAACCAATATTGACGGTATTGAACATGTTCAATCGTGGTTTATGGAGTGTTGTCATTGCACATGTTCATTATGGGTGTAATAAATGATATTAACTAAAATGGAGATCTTCATGGGATACACAGAATCTTTGATTATAATTTAAATTTTTAATATCATTTTTACCCCCAACATTAATTAATGTGAGAAAGAATTTTAAACAAAATTATATTATATTTTAATGATTTTAATGATAAATGATTGGCTATAAATGGTTCCCCGGTACCCCAGTCTAACTTGGTATCCCATTGATCTTGAATCTATATATATATATATATATATATATATATATATATATATATATATATATATATATATATATATATATATATATATATATATATATATATATATATATATATATATATATATATATATATATATATATATATATATATATATATATATATATATATATATATATATATATATAATATACAATTTCTCTCTCTTACCTTTTTTCATTTTCATTTTCACTTTATTTCATAAGAATTGATTTTAATATTAAAAAATGTTTTTTATAAAAAATATTTTTTTTATATATAGAAAATTATTTAATTGTTATAAAATTATCGTATTTCATATAGAAATATTATGTGTCTATATAGAATGTTATATAATTTTATATTTTTTATGTAATCTACGTTGAATATATGATACTTGACATTTTACACGACATTCTAAGTAGATTATATGATAATCTACGTAGATTGCATGATAATCTACATAAAATATACATAAAATATACGTAGATTACATGATAATCTACGTATAATATACGTAGAATATACATAAAATATAGATAGATTACATGATAATATACATAGAATATACGTAGATTACATGATAATCTATGTATATTATCATATAATCTGTATAGATTATCATTTAATTTACGTAGAATATATGATACTTGACATTTTACGTAGATTACATAATAATCTACGTAGGTTATATGATAATCTACATAAAATATAATACAAGACTACTTGTAAAAAATCACATATAATCTATATAGATTATCATGTAATCTACGTAGAATATATGAAGATTACATGATAATCTACGTAGATTACATGATAATCTACATAGAATATAATACAAGAAACTTAACATTCTACATAGATTATGAATAGTAATGTTAATCTACATAAAAAGATATAGAATTATATAACATTTTATATAGACACATTTTCTCTTTCTTTCATTATAATTGATTTTAATAGTAAAAAACGTTTTTTATAAAAAAAATATTTTTTATTTCTATATAGAAAATTATTTAATTGCTAAAAATTATCGTACTCTATATAAAAATATTATGTGTCTATATAGAATGTTATATAATTCTATATTTTTTTTATATAATCTACGTAGATTATCATGTAAACTACGTAGGTTATTGTGTAATCTACGTAGAATATATGATACTTGACATTCAACACGACATTCTACGTAGAATACATGATAATCCACGTACATTACATGATAATCTACATACAATATACGTAGAATATACGTAGATTACATGATAATCTACATAGAATATACATAGAATATACGTTGATTACATGATAATCTATGTAGATTATCATATAATCTATATACATTATCATGTAAGTTACGTAGAATATATGATACTTGACATTCTGCACGACATTCTACGTAGATTACATGATAATCTACGTAGATTACATGATAATCTAAATAGAATATAATACAAGAATGTAGGTCCCAAAAGGTTTTCCTAGATTGTTGTTCTAAGCTGTAGAGGGGGAGGGGGGTGAATACAGCAATTTAAAACTCAACACTCTTTTCTCAATGTTTATGTATATTATCAACAACTGTTAATTACAAACAAGCTTGAACTGCGGAATGGTTCAAGCTGAGATGACAGATACAACAGATGTTTAACTAATCTAAGACACACTCAGACTAGGTACAATGAATACACTCACTCAGATGAACTCACTGTTTACAAGACACAGATGGACAGCTTGAATAAGAACAGCTTGGACACACGTTACTGTTTTATTCAAGCAGACTTGCATGCATGAAAAACACACTTCAATGCACGATCTGAATTTCTCACTCCTGGTTCTCTCACATTCCTTAGAATCTTCCTTTTATACTCTCACTGAGAATCTCAGTGAAGCTTCCTCATCGGACAAGGAGATAGTGGGATGTCTTTCCAAAAAGACAAAACAACTTTTCTTCACATTCTGATAAAGTAGACTTGTCTTTACATGGCAGAATCTTTGTCTTTTTTCTTTTTGTCTCTGTTGCAGAAGGCTTTAACCAAAAGAGGAATGTCAACTTTGAACCTTTCATCTTCTGTTAAGGCCATTTTGATATAAGAAATGGTCTGTCACCCATTTCAGATATCTCTTTGTCTTCATGTAACAACGTAGGCAGCTTTTGCAGCTTCTGTTTTTCCACTTTGTCTTCGACTTTGTAACTGATCTTGTAATCCAAAACAATACATAAGGACATGGAAACATATTCCATAAATGTTTAGCCTGTTCACAAAGAACAGAACACTTAGAATTTGTCGAAGCTGCTCAACAGGATAGAGCAGCGTAGACAGTAAATGTCCAGCCTGTTCAACAGAATGAATAGTTTGGGCAATTTGCCTTAGTTGCAACAAATGCAATAGGGTAAATAGCTTTGACTAATATTGCAAATCACTTTTTAGGTTTCAATAAGGCATTAACGGGCCTTAAATTATACCTTTAAGTGTATCAAACAGGTTTGATTAAAAATCTCCCCCTAAGATGTATAACAGGTTTGACTGAGGCCTTTTTGTGCGTAACAATCTCCCCCTATTTGCAATGATTAGTCTAAGTTGATTCTATCAATAATCACTATATATTTTTACAATACACTTTGCTGAAATAAAATTACAACATTCAAGTAAAGTAAAGGATCAGTTTATATATACTGATTTTGATTACAAAACAACATATGTTCTTACTAGAGTACAACTAATGTACTAATGTATATTACAACTGATGTAAAGAAAATTACAACTAATGTAATTAAGTACAACATATGTACATGAAGAGATTCAACATATTGGACTGTTGATGTTGGGAGCACGTAATGGCAAGCCTGTCCAACTGATGGACAACTTTCATTCTTCATTTACTCAGCAGCAGATGGACCTTCAAGTTGTGGTGCTTCTTCTCCGAACATTTGCTCGAAATGCTCCCTAGTTTCTTCAATTTCCTTCATTTCATTTCTGAGGAACATGAAGTTGGGATGTTGAAGCTCTCCTCTCTCATGGAACCCTCTGAGCTGTTCCCAGATAGCTGCTCTCCATCTTTCAGATTTTTTTAAGAAGTTTGCAAGTCTAAAAGCAATGAGATGCTTAAGACCAACCTTGTGTAAATCTGATGCTCTCTGGAAACATTTTTTATTTGATAGGGGATCTACATAAAGTACCCCAAGCTCAGGTTCCTCTATCAGCTTATCTTCCTCATGTTCCACTCTCCTAGGCAGGCTGTGATCTACTCCTTTGATTTCAATAGCTACATCACCTTGATCAATCATTATCAGGAGTTCTTCCAGCTCAGTATCCTTTCTCCTTCTTCTGGCCTTAATCTTGGGTTCGTCCACTGAGGTACCCTTGATTTTTTCTTCTGTAATCAGGCCCAGATTCTTCACTCTCTCCATTAACGTTTTGACATATGCCCTGATAGTCTTAGTAGTTTCAGACTTAGACTGGCTCAGGGCAACTGCTAGTTCCACCCATTCTCTGAATCCCATTTGAGCAACATTAGTGTGTTCATATGCTTCCAGTTCTGGACCTTCAGCATCCATTCTGGTTATCTGTAGTTTCCACTGTTTGCCTTTCTTTGAAATGGGAACAGCTTTGACAATTGTCTCCTTGGCAAGCCTTCTATTTGCAACATCAAAAAACTTCTTTCTTGCCAGGTTGTCAAAGTGAATCTGGGCTCTTGCAGAGGAGGATGTTGGCTTAGACTTAGTCACAGAGACCTGAGCACCTTGTTCTTTTTCTCCATCCTTCTCAACCACTGACTCTTTGGCAGCCTCTAGCAGTTTCCGCTGAACATCCAATGAAGGCATTTTGATTTTTCTTACCTCATTGTATGCAAAGGTTTTTGCAGCTTTAGCAGAGGCTTCATCTTTCTTTAACTTTTCAAAGGCTCGAAGCTGTTCTTATTTGTATTCATAATAGGTCTCCATAGAAACACTCATTTCTTTGGCTCTGGCCTTGTCAAACTTCAGTTGAGCAGCTTTGAGGTATTCAGGGTCCACTGAGGCTTTCTTCTTTCCTTTAGCTATTGTGGTTAGAACAACTTCAGGTTCCTCTTTCTCTTCTTCTTCTGTTTGCTCCAATATTAGATCTCTCCTTCTGCTTGGCCTGTCCCCAGGAATGGATTCCTCCCCCTTAAATGGTGCAGGGATTGGATATCCAGCCTTAGTAGGTTGAGCAGCTTCAGTTGATTGGGAGACATCAACAATAGGACATGTTTGTGAAACACATGTTGCTTGACCTACATATGCTGATTTCTCCTTAGAGGGAGATGAAGATTTCTCCCCCTTAAACTTGGTCTTTGAGGCAGATATCTTCTCCCACTTTGAAGGAGATGGCACATAGACTTCAACAATGGGTCTGCCTGAAGAAACGAATTCAGCAGGCTGTGCATAAGTTTTGGTAGTAGGTTTGGGGCCAACAAGGCTATGCACTAAGAAATCCAAGTTGTCTTTCACCTCTATAAGTTAGGCAAGACAGGTTTGAAGAGAGGAAGATTGGGAAGTAGCAGGAGCTGACAGCTGAGAGATGGCTTTCCTGTCAGAAAGAATTAAGGAGAGGGTAGTGGAGAGTGTTTGCAGCTGTGCAGTGAGTGCAAGCAATTGTGAGGATTGATCAGCCTGAGGAGGAGGGGCTGGAAAGGAAGTTCTGAACGAAACAAAAAATCCTTTAAGCTGTGCAGACATTGAGTCTGAGATTATAGAAGGTAGGGAGGTCATAGAATTTTCTAAAGAACAACTTTGTTGGTCAGCAAAGATAGTTGATCCTTCAAAGGAAGATCTTTGGGGGATGGAGGAGTATGTGTGGATTGTTTGGATTCGGTAGAGGGTGAAGAATGAGAATGGGATGATGAGGCAGGTGTTTGAGGATTTGTGGGTGAAGGTAGGGAGACTTTAGAGAGAAGTTCCATAGTCTGGTCATTTGTGAGGTGGCCCAGCTTGGAAGGGTCAAGAGAACCTTTAGCAGTGGCTATATCTGCATCATTAGGAGAGGTGGTAGGAGTTTGTGGCCTTTCGGATGCTGCTTGTGTTGCAACACCTTCATTAAGACCTGGGGTGGTTCCCTCAGCAGTACCTTGGTTAGTAAGTACCTCTTCATGCGGATAGGGGATGTGCATTTCAACGATAGCAGTGGTGAATCCTACTGATGGAATGTGCATTTGGGGGGTAGCCTCACCAGAGGGATGGTCCATTCCCTTAGGTTCATCAGCGTGGGATGAGAGTCCTTTAACAGCTTTTGGGTGTACAACATCTGCATCATCAGGAGCAGAAGTTTGAGGTTGATCTGTTGGATGGTGTTTTCCAGCAGCTTTGGCACCCCGTGCAGACTCAGGATGTGTAAGAGAAGTATGAGGTGGAGACTGTGTGGACTCAGTATGGAGTGGAGTGAACTCCTGACTTTTAATATCCTCAGCCTGTTGGGAGGCTGGGATAGTGGATGTGGTAGTCTCCATTTGTACAACTGGTTCCTGTTGGGAGGAACCAGAGGGTCTAGGCTGACTCTGGGTTGACTCATGTTGGAGTGAAGCCTGCTCCAAAGTGCTGAACATTCTCCCAAAATAGGAGAGGCAACATGGGTTGCTTCTTTTTCAACTGAAACCTGTTGAGAGGGGTCAGAGGGGTTGGTTTGGGATGATGGTTTCTTCCTAGCTAAAGATTTTCACCTGGAATGTTGAGACATTGTGGGGGATTGAGGAGAAGTAGCAGGGAGTTGTGTTTGGACTGGTGGTGAGACTGGGTCAGAAACAGGGGGGTTAACCTGTTCCATGGTCTCAGGTGCCAGAGAGGCACCATCCACAAAGGCTTCAGGCTCAACAGATGAACCAGGGTGAGAAGTCTGCTCCCCCTCAGCCACTGAGGCTGATGGGACAGACTTTGACTTAGCTGTATTAGCCTTATTGAGGACAGGCTCAGCTTTAGTCGATTCTAGGCATCTTTTGATACTTTTAGGCCTGCATTTGGATTTTCCTTTAGGAGAAACCACTGGATCCACCCTCACAGCAGAGGGTCCTTCCACTAAACCAAGCAACCTCCTCATTGGTGTAGAGAGAGGAGGTTCGTTTGGAAGAACTGGAGTGTAAAAAACTCTATTCCCAATGACAGGGAATGCATCAGTAAGTAACAGGGGCTGAGAGTTGTAGAGTTGCTCACCACAAACATGTCTCAATATGAGACTCAGAAACCTTGGATATCTGACAGTAGCTGGGCGAGTTTCCTGCTGTACCAAGTTCCTCAGATTCATGTGTAACAACCCAGCTTTTATCTAAGTCTTTTATTTCGTTTTGATCCAAATAATGTAAATTTAATTACATTATTAGTTATGTAAATTAATTAAGTTCAAAGATTATTTAATTAAATTATATTTTTGTTATAAATTATTAAAAATGATTAAATTAAAAGATATGTAACATACAAAAGTTTAGTGGGTTGAATAGCAAATTTAACCAAAGTTTATATATAAATCTAAAAATGATCATTTAAGACCATTAACACCTAAATCACTCTCTCTCTCTCTAACCTCTCTAAGTATACGGCTACATCAAAATTCATCAAGAATTTCACTGAATTGCAATTATTTGAAGAAATTAAAGCCAAGGGAAGTTACAAATATCATCAAGGATCATCATTTAACGAGAATTCAAGGTATTAATTTCTTAAATTTGATGTTCATATGTGTTTGGTTCGGTTTTGAGAAAAACCGAAACCAAAGAATTAAAATGTGAAATTTATAAGTTGCATGTATAAGAATTTTGTAGATTATGATAAATTTAAGTTAATAGATGATAAAGAAACAAGAATATTAGTTTGGACTATCCAAATAAAAAGAAAATCGGAATTTTTGATGAAAATGAAGTTCTTGACAAAAATGATGAATTTTGGATGATCTTGATCAAAATATGATGTTATTGATAGGGAAATTAGTATAAAATTAACCCAATAATCATAATATATCAATATATTAAGTTGCATGTTGATTAAAATAAGTTTTGGGAATTTTTATGAAAAATCCGAATGTATAATACTCAAGAACATGAAGAACAATTCTGGGAAAATTATAAGTATCAAGATCCGAATTCGGTTGAACCCGAATTCGGATGGTGCTCTTATTTCGGATACCACATTGATCCTAATTCGGATGTAGTATTTCGGATCCTTAATGGTCCGAATTCGATTACCATTTCGGTTGGGTCATGATCCGAACTTGGATTAATGTTATCTCGGATAAAATGATTCATTTCGGATGAATCCGAATCCGGATGATCCGAATCCGGGTGGATCCGAAATTGAGGGATCCGAAACCCAATTTTATATATTTTTGATATTTCAATTAAATGAATGATTATATATATTGTTAAATATATAAATAGAGGACTTTTTGAGAAATATTGAGATAAAGAATGATTTGTGAAATTATCAGTTATCAGAATCAGATAGAATTAAAGAATTTAATAACCAAAAGATGATGAAAATTCCATGATAATGATGATGATATTGACATGAGATTTATATAATATGACTCTGGACAGGTTCAGTATATTCTGAACAAAGATTTAAAGACTTAAAAGCGGGTCAGAGAATTGATTGACAGAACAGATTGACAAGGATAAAATCCTGAGATAACTCAGGTGGCAGATTTTTATATCTGTTTGATAAAGACCCAGACCAGTGAGTTATAGATATTCAGATTGAACATGCATAAATTCCGGTTGAGATATATTGTTGATGTTAGACTTATTGACATTCATTTTATCAGCTGGATTGAAACCTGTGCACACCATGGTTCGGTGTTGCCCAGTGGATCATGATAGCTATTTGATTATCATATCATATTGCATTTAAGATTTCTTCAGACATTGCTTATTGATTCATTGCTATCATGACTTCTACGACTTAAGCTTTCACTATTGATCAGACATTTGACGTATATATTGATTCAGCTTGACTAGCCCTGATGGTCTATTGTTCTAGACCTGGCTATTTCACCAGTTCTTATGAACTTGGTAATGACCTCCGATGTTCCGCCATATTGACTTACTGGTAGCTAGCCCAGTATGTGGCTGATCCCCACGATTTAAGTGTGAGTGTGGCCTGAACATCATCCAATTCTATGATTCTATATCTCAATCATGAGGGCTGTAGCGGCAGCCAAGACATATCACGCTAAGACTAATGACCCCGCTTGACACGCATGTTGATATTGAAAATCTATAAACTCACTAAGCTTTGCTTACAGATGTTGCATTAATATTTTACAGGAAAAGCTAAAGGAAAATCACCTGCAGGACCTAGTACTTAGGTCATTCAAGATCCAAGTTTTGAAGCTTTCTTAGACCACTACTCAACAAACTTTCTGGTACCGATTGGAAGACAGTAAATGTGGTGGTTCTGGGTAGATTTGATGTGATGTATGATGTTATGACTAGATTAGATGTTACCCCTTTTACAACTTTAATTTGAAATATGTAATTTAAATCTTAATCTGTAATGTACATGTAATTTAATTTTCCGCATTATAATTACCCTATCTTAGTATGGTTGATATCGTATTGCATGATGTGGGACCTAGACTCTGAGGACTGTCCCGGAAGGGGAGGTCTTCACAGGATGGTATCAGAGCCCATAGTTTAAGTGAATCAAGTATTACGTGAGTATACTTGGTCTCAAACTGAAGCAATACATATGTATCAATCATTTAGGTGGTTTGAACTGAGATAGGATGTACAGACTATTAGGATGGGAAAAAGGGTATATAGATCTAAGTCTATAAACTGATAGTTAAATGCTTGTAATTTTCAGTAGAAGATGTCAGGATCAGGATCAGATGATATTCCCAGCAACATGAACCCACAACAAATGTTTGAAATGATGCAACAACTTTTATCCCAACATTCAGAACAACAAAATAAGACAATGCAAGAACAATTTCAGGCCAGAGATGAGGCCGAAGCTAAAAGACGTGAAGAAAAGAAAAATAAGAGAAAAGAAAAGCAAGTCCAGACTAATGAATCTGATTCTGATAAATCTAATCCAGAAACCCAAATTGCTCAGCCAAAAGGCTGCAAGTTTAAAGATTTCAAAGCTAGCGGTGCTTTGAATTTTGAAGGAACAGTTAATCCGATTCAGGCGATGGATTGGATTAGCCATACTGAAGAAATCTTCAGGATTTCTGATTGCTTAGACTCTAAGAAAGTGAGTTATGCGTCCGCGTTATTCGTCGGTGCAGCCCGTGCATGGTGGAAGACCCAGAGAAGTATCTATGGCGAAGAAATTATTCAGACTTTAGAGTGGAACCAGTTCTTAGATATGTTTAACGCAAAGTATTGCCCGATCGACCAACAAGATAAGATGGAAGTACAACTGATGCAGCTGACTCAGGGAACGAAGACAGTTGACGAATACGAACACGAGTTTTCACGACTATGCGGTTACTCCTCATACCAAGTAGCTACCGAAGAAAGAAAGATGAATAGATTCCGTGTAGGACTCAATCCTAGATACAGACATCCGATGAGCGCTATCAAATACAAGAGTTATTTGGAAATGGTAGAAGCAGCCAGACAGATTGAGAGAGGATATCTAGAGTACGGCGATCAGCTATACGCTCCAACGACTAACCCAATGAATCCGTCTCCTCCGAAGAAACAAAGATTTGGCAGATTTTTCAAGCCAAATAAGTCGCAATCTCAGCAATCCCATCAGTATAGTTCACAGCAGAAAGCACAAGTTTACTCCCTCACGAACGAACCACGATTCTGCAAGCGATGCAGAAGATCACACATGGGATTGTGCAATCCAGATGATGTTACTTGCTTCGCGTGCAACATGATCGGTCACAGTAGTGAAGAATGTCCACAGCAGGGACGTGGATGCGCAAAATGTGGAAAAAGGGGACACTTTATGTATCAGTGTCATAGCGGGCCGCATTATCAGTCTCAGTCATTAGCTGGAGGGTCTACAGTTAAGAGTTCTGCTGCAACGCCGACTGCAAAGACTCGAGCTTTTCAAATAACAGCCGAGGAAGCAAAAGAAACACCTGACGTAGTTACCGGTATGTTCCTGCTTAACTCTATTCCTGCCCGAGTACTATTTGATTCCGGCGCGAGTCGTTCTTTCATATCAACATCTTTTGCACAAAGAATACATAAATCTCCATCAAAGCTTTCTGTGATACTAGACATTGAAACAGCTAGTAACAATTTTGTTATGGCTGATTCCGTTTACCGTAATTGCACACTACTTGTTGGCAACATTGTATTCAATCTCGACCTCATACCTATTCCGTTGAAAGAGTTCGATGTCATCATCGGCATGGACTGGTTAATGAATAACGAGGCTACAATCATCTGTAATCGACGAATCATCAGAATCAAGTCTTCAGACGGTCGAGTATTAGAGATCAAGGGCGAGAAGCGTAAAGGTGCTCACTGCTTTATTTCTATAGAGAAAGCTCATAAATATGTATCCAAGGGTCGTGAATCCTATCTGTGCTATGCTCTATCTGAATCCAACTCTGAAAAGAAATCTCTGTCCGATATTCCGATTGTCTGCGAGTTTCCAGACGTCTTTCCTGATGACATTTCCGGAGTGCCACCGGAACGTCAAGTCGAGTTCAGTATTGACTTGGTTCCTGGTGCGGCTCCTATTGCAAAAGCTCCTTACAGACTTGCACCTGCAGAAATGCAGGAAATGTCCAAACAATTGCAAGAGCTGTTAGAGAAGGGGTTCATCCGACCGAGTTCATCTCCGTGGGGTGCACCTGTTCTATTTGTCAAAAAGAAAGATGGAACTTTCCGTATGTGCATCGACTACCGGGAGTTGAACAAAGTCACAATAAAGAATAAATATCCTCTGCCCAGGATCGATGATCTGTTTGATCAGCTACAAGGAGCCAGTTACTTCTCGAAAATAGATCTCCGTTCTGGGTATCATCAGTTAAAAGTCAGAGATGAGGATGTTCCAAAGACAGCCTTCCGTACAAGATACGGTCATTACGAATTTCTCGTGATGCCGTTTGGCTTGACAAATGCAACAGCGGCGTTCATGGATCTCATGAATCGTGTGTGCAAACCTATGTTGGATAAATCAGTTATTGTATTCATAGACGATATTCTGATTTACTCCAAAACGGAGGCTGATCATTCTATTCATCTGCGGCAATTGCTAGAGTTATTAAGAAAAGAAAGACTCCACGCAAAATTCTCTAAGTGCGAATTTTGGCTCAGACAGGTATAATTTCTATTATATATGTCTTGAGTTATTTCCTAAGTATTCCCTGATTTACATCAGAACTTGAATTTCTACTTTGATTCTTATAGATTCAGTTCGTTGGCCATGTTGTTTCTGGCGAAGGGATTTCCGTTGATCCTTCTAAAGTCGAGGCCGTTCAGAAATGGCAAACGCCTCGCAATGCCTTCGAAATAAGAAGTTTCCTTGGATTGGCCGGTTACTATCGGTGATTCATAATGGACTTCTCAAAAATTGTTGTACCTCTAACGATGCTAACACGAAAGAATACTCCTTTTGTTTGGACCGATAAACAGCAAGAGGCATTTGACATTCTGAAGCAAAAGCTCATTCAAGCGCCGATCCTAGCCTTGCCAGAAGGCAATGGTGATTTCGTTGTTTACAGCGACACATCTGGTACTGGCTTAGGATGTGTTCTCATGCAAAGAGGAAAGGTTATTGCCTACGCTTCAAGGCAATTAAAAGATTACGAGAAAAGTGCACCAACTCATGATCTTGAGTTGGCTGCCGTCACCTTTGCTCTGAAAATCTGGCGGCATTATCTTTATGGGACTCGGTGTCAGCTCTACACCGATCATAAGAGTCTCAAACATCTTTTCACTCAAAAGGATCTGAACATGAAACAGCGACGGTCCTTGGAGCTTATCAAGGACTATGATTGCGAGATCCTATATCATCCCGGCAAAGCTAATGTTGTCGCGGATGCTTTGAGTAGAAAGGTCTATCCGGAAAAGTGCTGTTATGCCCTGACTCCTGTAATATTCTCTTCTGATCTTATTGAAGACATCAGAAATGCTCAAGCTGAAGCATTGAAAGAAGAGAATATTGATATTGAAAATCTTAAAGGGCAATTACAATTTCTAACTCTGAATCATTTGAGACTTCACTGTCTCAAGGGAAACCGAATCTGGGTTCCTAAGTATGGTTCAATTCGCAGCACTCTTCTATCTGAAGCCCATCAGTCCAAATTATCTGTTCATCCTGGCAGCTCAAAGATGTACTTTGATCTGAAAGCTGATTACTGGTGGCCAGGAATGAAGAAAGACATCGGTAAGTGTGTTGAAAGCTGCAGAGTCTGTCAGATGGTAAAGGCAGAACATCAGAAGCCCTTCGGGGATATGCAACCACTACCAGTTCCCGAGTGGAAGTGGGAGCATATAACCATGGACTTCATCACGAAGCTGCCGAAAACCAAGAAACAGCACGACTCCATCTGGGTAGTCGTGGATCGATTAACGAAGTCAGCTCACTTCATACCGATGAAAGAAACATACTCCCTCGATAGATTGGCACAGATGTACATCACTGAATGGTGTGTGTGTGTGTGGGTTAGATCCATTTGAAGCATTATATGGAAGAAAGTGCAGAACTCCCACCTGTTGGTGTGAAACAGGTGAATCACCAATAGCGGGTCCTGGCCTTCTACAGTTGACTCACGAGAAGATTCAACTTGTTAGAAGAAAAATTCTGGAAGCTCAAAGCAGGCAGAAGTCATACTATGATAACCGTCACAGATCAATCAGTTTTGCGGTTAACGAGTGGGTGATGTTGAAAGTATCTCCAATGAAGAATGTGGTGCGGTTTATTAAAAGAAGCAAGCTAGCTCCAAGATTCATCGGTCCGTTCAAGATTGTTGAAAAGATTGGAAACCAATCTTATCGTCTTGAACTACCATCTGATTTAGCTGGAATACATCCTGTATTTCATGTCAGTCATCTGAGAAAGAGCTTAGCTAATGAAAGAGAAGTTAAGATACCACATGTTAACCTGCATATTGATGAAAAGCTTCGAGTGGTTGAAGAGCCAGAACGTATTTTGGACTCGAAGACCAAGAAACTTAGAAATAAAGAGATACAGATGGTGCTCGTCCAGTGGAAACACCACAAAGGTTCGCATCAGTCTTGGGAATCGAGAGATGTTATGAAAGCTACATATCCCAGTCTGTTCGAACATAGCTAACTTCGGGGACGAAGTTTATGCGTGGTGGAGCCCATTCTGTAACAACCCAGCTTTTATCTAAGTCTTTTATTTCGTTTTGATCCAAATAATGTAAATTTAATTACATTATTAGTTATGTAAATTAATTAAGTTCAAAGATTATTTAATTAAATTATATTTTTGTTATAAATTATTAAAAATGATTAAATTAAAAGATATGTAACATACAAAAGTTTAGTGGGTTGAATAGCAAATTTAACCAAAGTTTATATATAAATCTAAAAATGATCATTTAAGACCATTAACACCTAAATCACTCTCTCTCTCTCTAACCTCTCTCTAAGTATACGGCTACATCAAAATTCATCAAGAATTTCATTGAATTGCAATTATTTGAAGAAATTAAAGCCAAGGGAAGTTACAAATATCATCAAGGATCATCATTTAACGAGAAATCAAGGTATTAATTTCTTAAATTTGATGTTCATATGTGTTTGGTTCGGTTTTGAGAAAAACAGAAACCAAAGAATTAAAATGAGAAATTTATAAGTTGCATGTATAAGAATTTTGTAGATTATGATAAATTTAAGTTAATAGATGATAAAGAAACAAGAATTTTAGTTTGGACTATCCAAATAAAAAGAAAATCGGAATTTTTGATGAAAATGAAGTTCTTGACAAAAATGATGAATTTTGGATGATCTTGATCAAAATATGATGTTATTGATAGGGAAATTAGTATAAAATTAACCCAATAATCATAATATATCAATATATTAAGTTGCATGTTGATTAAAATAAGTTTTGGGAATTTTTATGAAAAGTCCGAATGTATAATACTCAAGAACATGAAGAACAATTCTGGGAAAATTATAAGTATCAAGATCCGAATTCGGTTGAACCCGAATTCGGATGGTGCTCTTATTTCGGATACCACATTGATCCTAATTCGGATGTAGTATTTCGGATCCTTAATGGTCCGAATTTGATTACCATTTCGGTTGGGTCATGATCCGAACTTGGATTAATGTTATCTCGAATAAAATGATTCATTTCGGATGAATCCGAATCCGGATGATCCGAATCCGGGTGGATCCGAAATTGAGGGACCCAAAACCTATTTTTATATATTTTTGATATTTCAATTAAATGAATGATTATATATATTGTTAAATATATAAATAGAGGACTTTTTGAGAAATATTGAGATAAAGAATGATTTGTGAAATTATCAGTTATCAGAATCAGATAGAATTAAAGAATTTAATAACCAAAAGATGATGAAAATTCCATGATAATGATGATGATATTGACATGAGATTTATATAATATGACTCTGGACAGGTTCAGTATATTCTGAACAAAGATTTAAAGACTTAAAAGTGGGTCAGAGAATTGATTGACAGAACAGATTGACAAAGATAAAATCCTGAGATAACTCAGGTGGCAGATTTTTATATCTGTTTGATAAAGACCCAGACCAGTGAGTTATAGATATTCAGATTGAACATGCATAAATTCCGGTTGAGATATATTGTTGATGTTAGACTTATTGACATTCATTTTATCAGCTGGATTGAAACCTGTGCACACCATGGTTCGGTGTTGCCCAGTGGATCATGATAGCTATTTGATTATCATATCATATTGCATTTAAGATTTCTTCAGACATTGCTTATTGATTCATTGCTATCATGACTTCTACGACTTAAGCTTTCACTATTGATCAGACATTTGACGTATATATTGATTCAGCTTGACTAGCCCTGATGGTCTATTGTTCTAGACCTGGCTATTTCACCAGTTCTTATGAACTTGGTAATGACCTCCGATGTTCCGCCATATTGACTTACTGGTAGCTAGCCCAGTATGTGGCTGATCCCCACGATTTAAGCGTGAGTGTGGCCTGAACATCATCCAATTCTATGATTCTATATCTCAATCATGAGGGCTGTAGCGGCAGCCAAGACATATCACGCTAAGACTAATGACCCCGCTTGACACGCATGTTGATATTGAAAATCTATAAACTCACTAAGCTTTGCTTACAGATGTTGCATTAATATTTTACAGGAAAAGCTAAAGGAAAATCACCTGCAGGACCTAGTACTTAGGTCATTCAAGATCCAAGTTTTGAAGCTTTCTTAGACCACTACTCAACAAACTTTCTGGTACCGATTGGAAGACAGTAAATGTGGTTGTTCTGGGTAGATTTGATGTGATGTATGATGTTATGACTAGATTAGATGTTACCCCTTTTATAACTTTAATTTGAAATATGTAATTTAAATCCTAATCTGTAATGTACATGTAATTTAATTTTCCGCATTATAATTACCATATCTTACTATGGTTGATATCGTATTGCATGATGTGGGACCTAGACTCTGAGGACTGCCCCGGAAGGGGAGGTCTTCACATCATGAAAATCCAACGATTCCATGTTCAGTGTAGTCCCATCCACAAGTTGTAGGACTATGGGGATTTCATCTCTGCTAAGCTAGTCAAATGAACCAACCTTGCTGCTAAAGCACATCACCCCTGAGGCAAATAGAAAAGCTGTATGTGGGTGATAAATTCCTTCTGAACAGAGTGGCTCCAACTTTGGGTTCTGCTACACCACAAAAGCGTAGCAGATTGCCCATTTGATCATTCTCAGGCTGTGGCTTGTCATATGTTTCAGCAACAGGGAGATTAAGGACTTCCTAAAGAAGAGCAGTGGTAATCTCAATTGTCTGAGTCTCATTGAGAATGGTTCCCCTGATGATTTTGGTGGATAGGTCATAGGCACAAGTATACCAAAACTCATACACCATCTCCTGGTACAGGACACTAGGAGAAGCAGTCATTACATAGTGCAGGGGGTGAACTTTCAGAAACTCCACCATGTTTTCATAACCTTTACCTACGTAGTTTTGGATATTGTTAGGTTGGAAATATAGTTAGTGGGTTTCAAAGTGAGCATCGTGGTGACTGAGGGATGTTTTTCAACATCATTACCAACGTATACTGGAAGTAGGGGGTTGTTTTGGTGAGCCATTTGAGAGTAGTGGATAGAAGGATACTGGACACTTAGTCATTTTAGGGTTCGTCGGATAGTTATGGAAGCAGTAGAAGAAGAAGATGATGAAACAGTGAAAGGAGGTATTTATAGCATTTGAATGTGAGTGAGTAGGAGAGAGAAAGGTTTGGGTGATTGATTTGAAATGTTCTTTAATGGAAAACGGAAGGATTTGCCATGTCAGAACGATTGTCAGACGACTTGAACCTTTTTAGCTACTAACACACGTTAACAAACATTATCCGCAGGTAATTAAGATAAATAAATTAAAAAATTAAGTAACTTAATTATGAAGAAAGGTAATTAGAACTGATGTTCTAAGCTGTTGTTCAAACCTGTGATGAGCAGGTTTCATCACAAGTTGTTCATTCCTCAAGCTTTTCATTCAACCTGTGCAGCTACATGAGAACAGGTTCTGCTCAATAGATGATTGAGAGAGTGAGCAGGTTGGAGGTTTGTATAACAGAACGGGTTTGAAGTTAAAACATATTATATCAAACCTGTTATACGTCCAAGCTATCCAAGTTATTCAGAAATTGGCTAAGTACAGAACATGCAGAGCCTGTTCTGTTCTAAGCTGTTCTAAGAAATTTGAACAGTTATAAGCATGTGATCTCTTAGAGCATCAATGACACTTAGTCACTTTTATTTAACATGCCCAGCTTGCTTACAAGGTAATTAAACCTGTTTTCATCAAGAGTCTTGGTGAAAATGTCTGCAAGCTGTTCATCTTTGGAAATGAAACTTACCTCCACATTACCTTTCTGGATGTGATCTCTGATAAAATGGTGTCTGACTTCTATATGCTTTGTTCTGGAATGAAACACTGGATTATTGGAAATAGCTATTGCACTTGTATTGTCACACAGAATAGGAGTCTTCCTGTATACAAGCCCATAGTCTTCAAGCTGATGTTGCATCCATAGAATCTGCCCACAGCAGCTTCCAGCAGTAATATACTCAGCTTCAGAAGTAGAAGTAGAAACTGAGTTCTGCTTCTTACTATACCAACTAATCAACTTTCCACCAAGGAGTTGACATCCACCTGTTGTGCTTTTCCTGTGTAACCTGCAGCCTGCAAAATTAGAATCTGAATAACTAGTTAGTTCAACACTTGAGTCTTTAGGATACCAAAGACCCAAACCTGGAGTACCCTTAAGGTATCTAAAGATTCTTTTTACAGCAGCTAGATGTGATTCCTTAGGATCAGCTTGAAATTTAGCACATAAACAGGTAGCAAACATCATATCTGGTCTTCTAGCAGTTCAGTACAGCAAGCTCCCAATCATGCCTCTGTAAGCTGTTACAGAAACAGCTTTGCCACTGGCATCAGCATCCAATTTTACATTGGTTGCCATTGGGGTTTTGATAGGAGAACTTTGATCAAATTTAAACTTTTTCAAAAGATCTAAAGTGTACTTTCTTTGATTAATAAAAATTCCATTAGAGGTTTGTTTAACCTGTAATCCTAGAAAGAAAGTAAGTTCACCCATCATACTCTTTTCATATTTTGATTTCATGAGTAGTGAAAAATTCTTGCAAAGCTGCTCATTAGTAGACTCGAATATTATGTCATCCACATAGATTTGAACAAGCATAATATCAGACTTTACCTTCTTTATGAACAATGTGGTATCCACTTTACCTCTGGAATAACCATTGCTCATAAGAAAATCAGTTAGAGTGTCATACCAGGATCTAGGGGCTTGTTTTAGATCATAGAGGGCTTTGTCCAACTTATAGACAAAACCTGAGTGATGTTCATTTTCAAAACCTCACTACTACATTTTGAAGCTAAGGCAACACTTTTGATGCAACACATTTAAAAACTGTTGCTTTTTTATTTAAGTTCGATCTAAATCAACACATTGACAAAAAGTGTTGCATATAATGATTTAATGCAACACTTTTTTTAAAGTGTTGCCATTTTTACTAAAAAAATGCAACATTTTTCTAAAGTGTTGCAATTTTTACTAAAAATTGCAACATTTGTTTAAAGTGTTGCATATTTCAATAAAAAAATGCAACACATTTTTAGAGTGTTGCATTTATAATGAAAAAAAAGCAACACATTTTTAGAGTGTTGCATTTATAATGAAAAAATGCAACACATTTTAGAGTGTTGCATGTATAATATTTATCCCTATTATAATATTTAATTTATTTATTTTACGGTTCTTTTATATATTCAATTTAATTATTAAAAATTTATTTATCTTATGTTCATCTGATAAAATATGTATACATTTTTATCTTTTTTATGTTTCTATATAACTATTTCATTACGTTAATATATTTTGATTTAATTATATTTTTAATAAAAATATATAAACAAGGATTTTACATTTTGATTTAAACATTTATATGTTAATATGTTTGGATTCAAATTTAGTATTTTATTAATTTTATTTTATTATTTTGTAACATTAATATGTTTCAATTTAAAAAAGTTAAGAGAATTAGGGACCATTTTTACAAATAAATAGTGTTTTGAGGTACCATATTCATAAATTCGACCAAACCATATGAACCATTTTTGTAATTTACTCTTAATAAAATTCAAGATTTGATAATACATATTTTATTATTATTATTTTTTTTAAAAGAATGCAGTTATAGAATTAGTCACACCAAGCTTATCATATTTTCTCCTCTGTCCGTTTTTCCCCCTACGACCTCCTCAGGCCCTTCATCCACGTGAGCGACCTTTGCCTTCTCCGGCGCCTCTCCGCCTCCGACGGCGCCTCTCCGCCTCTGCCTTCGACGGTGTCTCTCCGCCTCTGCCTTCCACGGTGCCTCAGCGTTGACTCTTTCATCTCCGACTTTGCTTTTGCTTGAATTTTAGGTTGAGCCCTAAAATTGGGGATTTCTAGTTCAGGTAAAGTATGGTTCGGTCTCTGCATTCTAGCATCCTAATTTGATTGGTTTGGTTAAGTATTTTTGATATTTTTCTTCATCTCCTCTCATCAATTGTTTGTATGAATTCGATGGAGATACGTATCTTCATTCACACAGTGTCTTTAATTTTTTGCTTGATTTGGAATGTTGATGGCTTATTACTCTCTATAAGTTTCAGCATTGTTGAAAAATGTTAACCCTAACATAATGTAGTGTTTAGAAGAATATATGGAACCTCTAGATAATTTCATAATTTGGGGAATAACAGGGATATACGGAGGATTTTTGAAACCTAAACTGTATCTAAGTAGGGAAAATTAGACTTTAGTAATTTGAATGTATTTACTCTGATCATCCATCATCTAAGAAAGTTTCAGAAGCTTGTAGCAAAACTAAACATACTTAAGCCTTGTATCACAAACTGATCTTGGAATATCCATGGTCCATAACCAAGCTATGTCCATACTTCGATCAAACCAAATAGTCATACACTCAAACCTTTGATTCATCCCTAAGTAGCAACACACATAATGCCTTGCACCACAGTAAATATTTTCGAAGAAAAACATTAACTGAGCATTCCTAGCCCTAAACATCAATAGCAATTTGAACAACAAGAAGCCATAGAACTACATCAATACCCCAATAAAAACACCAGCTCTCACATTTAATCCCAAAAAAGGCAAGCCAACTTCAAAAATATTTTATTGTAACTTACTCAAATTATGACCAGCAGAAGCCAAAGCCAAAACAAGAACAAACCCAACACTAGCAGGTAGGATCTATGCTATGAACACAAAAACATACACGCCATCCACTAGCAATTTGGAAAAAAAGAACCAAGTCCTGCATCTGATATATTCTTTTATTGCAATCATTGGTAAATCTAGAAAATCTCCCTTAAATTTGTTGGTTTGTCATTATTATTTATCTTATGGATTGACATGTATCTTATGATGTTTTAAGTTTAACCTGTTGCAATGGGTGTGCAAAGTTGTTTTGAGGAGAACTAATCAACAAACACTTGAGGCAAGTTTTCATTTTTGTTTTAGATATAATTACCATAAATTTTTATCTTCAGTTAGCATTCATCTTTTGATGTGTCTCTGGTTTACGATAGTTTAGGTATTCATATTATTTCCATTGTGAAACCATTAAAATTTAGGGTAATTGGCTTTCAAATTTCCTTCATGTATCTTCATGTTTTCAGGTTCTCTAACGGAAAGACATAATTGACTAACTAGTAAACACAATCAGATTTACAGAAAGACATAATTGACTGACTAGTACTGATGTTTTTGCTCTGTGTTTTTTATTTTTTAAATCAGCACTGGCTTTTAATTGAAGGCATAGAGGGGGAAATCACAGCATTACGACCGAAGGTATGCTTTTAGTTTCAATCTTTGGTATCGTTTAGTTGTGTGTTTGAATTAAGAGGTTGATTCAATCGTGTGATTTCTAATATTTTTATCAGAAACAAATGTGCAGGTGTGTGTGTGTTCTTGGCATGCATATGAGCAGTGTGGTGCCTGTTTGTGGCTGTGCTTTGTGTTCAGCAGCAACAGCCAAGTAAAAATCAGAATGTGTGTGTGTCGAGTTAACGAAAACAGCAGCTGCAACACTAATAAGGTGTGTGTTTGAGTCTGTAAGTAGCAGCTATAGTTTATGTGTGTGTGTCTTTCAACTGTTAAAACAGAAATGTGTCTTTCAATTAATAAGATGCTTTCAAATAGGTTTTCTACCAATGAATCTGTCAACTAAATGAGAAAATACAAAAGTGTTGATGATAAACACAATGTAGTTATGGCAAAAATAACACCCTTCTCATGGGATTCAAGATTTAAGATTCATAGATTAGATTAACATCCTTAAATTATAAATCATCATCGATAGATCTCGGGTTCATTCAGTTGGTAAATTCTAATATATGCTTAGGAAAGAAAGAAAGAAAGATGGGAAAGAGGAAATCAAACAGTTCCACTGTTGTTTGCATCTAATATAATTCATCAATTGTTGTAACCCAGAGAACCCTCATGGACCATTTATCACTAATCACTGCTCTGCTTCCCATTTGTTTTCTTTCATGAGGTCCAACATCAGTTTCATCAGTTTCATGAGATCTGTAGCTTTCAAATCTGCTTTTTTTTTTTTTAATTTTAATGGCTTCAAAAGGACTTGAATAACTGATTATAATGTTAGAAGCCATCATGTTTTGAGCAATGGTTTCAAGATTGTTTTTATGTGTTAATACTTGAATTTTTGTTATTGATTTTATCTATTTTGTTTCGTTTGTTGAGGTGCTGCTGTTCCCTTTTATGTTTCATGCTTCAAGCACACAAAACATTCTGTTTTGCTGTTGAAGAACTCACTGCACATATACTGTTGCACACAAAACACAAAACATTCTGTTTTGTTCCCACATTGGATGCCTGTAATCTGTATTAGATAGATATGTCTATGTGCATAAGTTGATTTTACATTCTGTGTGCATAAACTTGAGTGTTGGTGAATAGGATAGTTGTTTCTACATTCTGTGCCTTTAGTAACATACCCATCTCTTACTTGATCATGGGTATGAATCCTATATATAATATTTATAATTGATGATGCTTTAACATTGATGATGATGCCACCAATTCAAATGGACCAATTTTAGAGCTTACATCTTTGTGGGTTTAGGAAAGATTTTTGGTGTAAATTTCTGGGCTGCACTCAAACTTCCCTTCACTTTCATTTTACCCCTGCAAACATTAACCAATTTAAGATTTTGACTTTTGAGAATTCACATCTCATGACTATATAGAAATCAGAAAGAAATCTATACCTCATGAAAGCAATTTGAGGATTCATTTTCCCTGTAGCAATCTTCGATATGTATTATTAATCATTTCCTTTTTTATTAGCATTAGTGATTGACTCGCTGAAATTTTGTTCTAATGAATACACCTGATTGACATTGGTTTTGCAGGAGATTCAACAAATTTCTATTCTTGGTTTATGGAAGGATTCGAGCACTGATGTAACACTCTCTATTTTCAGGTAATTCTAAACTTTAAATATGGTTAAAATACTTAAATAGAGTTTTCAAAATTGATGAAGTTAACAAAAGTCTCATATTTGGCTTTTAAAAGTCAAATAATGAATAAATGAGACTTTAATATACCAAATCACGAAATAGCAATAAATGATGAAATATTTATATAAGTTTGATGTCTTTAAAGGATTTAGGATGTGTTGCAAAAAGAATCATCGAAATCCGACATCACATGAAAGTTCATTGTTATTTTAAACAAATTTTTGGTACTTTAATGCCCAAAAGTATGAAATATCAATGAATGATGAAATATGTTTATATATTTTGTCTTTCCTAAGGATTTTATACTTGTTACAAAAAGTACCGTTAAAATTGGACGTCAAACGAAAGTTTTTTGTTATTTTATGCAAAGAATTGTTGTTTAACAAGTAAAAATACAAATTTAATGTGGGAAGTGTAATATTTTTATAGATATGTTGTTTTTAGAAGATATTTAAGGTGTTGTGAAAGTTTCATCGAAAACTGACTTAATTTGAAAGTTCGTTGCCATATTATGCAGTTTTCGGAAAGTTGATTGCTACTTTGGGCAGATTTTTTGTGAAGGTGATCCACAGAAGGAGAGTTGTGCATGATAAGCGTTGATTTCGTATGGAAGAAATTACAAGAAGAGGAATTGAATATGCATTCCTAATATTGTAATTTACTTTTTTGTTTGATGAACCTTATTTTAGTTGTAGACGTTTATGTACTTGAAATACTTTTTGATCGATATGTTATGAAATGATATTATTTTTGTTAGATTGAATTGTAAGTTGAAAAACTATCACGAAGCAATTAAATAAATATTTGTATTTGCATTAAATTTAAAAAATAATGAATGTGTTTCTTTTGTCTAGAATATATTGCATTTATGTAATTTAAAACAATAATAAAATGTTGCAATAGATTGATAATGGTGTTGCATTTACATAATGACAACACTTGATAAGTGTTGCAATTGATAAGTAAAGTGTTGCTATAAGTTGGTAACAATAAATTAAAAGTGTTGCTTTAGAGTATAAAAAGTGTTGCATTTAAATAGTGTTGCATTTTTAAAATAATGGCAACACACTAAAAAGTGTTGCATTAGAATATAAAAAGTGTTGCATTTAAAAAGTGTTGCATTTATAAAATAATGGCAACACTTTTGAAAAGTGTTGCATTATCTAGTGAAAGTGTCGCTTTAGACCTAAGGAGACGTTGGCTAAGGTGGCACTACATAAAGTGTCGCATTAGGCCTATAGCAACACTTTTAAGGCCTAACACAACACTTTTCCCATGTTGCTTTAGGTTCATTTTGTTGTAGTGTTTGGAGGTTGTTTGACATATACTTCTTCCTGCAGCTTCCCATTCAAAAATGCACTCTTCACATCAATCTGAAATACCTTCATGCTCTTGTGTGCAGCATAGGCTAGAAACAAACGAATTGCTTCTAACCTGGCCACTGGAGCAAATGTTTCATCATAATCAATGCCTTCTTCTTGTCTGTACCCTTGAGCAACTAGGCTTGCCTTGTTTCTAATAACATGGCCTTGCTCATCCATTTGTTTCTGAAAACCCATTTAGTGCCAATTATTGTTTTACCTTTAGGAGTAGGGACCAGCTTCCATACTTTGTTTCTCTCAAACTGATTGAGGTCTTCTTGCATGGCAGTGATCCAATTGGCATCTTTTAGTGCTTCATCCACTTTCTTAGGCTCCATTAGGGACACAAAGCTAGAAAACATACAAAAGTTTCCTACGTTGTCCCATCTTGTTTGAACCCCTTTGTTGATGTCACCAATTATTTTATCATTGGGGTGACACCTGATCCACATAGGATCATGTCTCAATGAGGATTCTTTTGCATCATTTTCATCTCCAACAAGTCCTGTTGAGCAGCTTTCAAGATTTTCAGACACACTGTTGTCTTGAGCCTGTTCACCTGTTGAGCATGAGTCTCCATTGTTGAACACATCAGCAGAAGATCTAGGGAAATTAGCATTGAGAGGTTCAGGACATGGTGTATTAATTATGTCAGTACACTTATTCACACAGGGTGTATTAACATAGTCATCATCATGTCCATTTTGGTTCACAGGTTCCACTCTAGGTGTAGTGGAAGCTTTTGAGTCCTTTTCTTCATTGAGGGAATGCATGAGATCATCAAAGCTGAACTCTCCTGAAACTGATTCAGGAACAGCTTTGGTGGAAGCACTCTTAGACTCCTCAAAGGTGACATTGATAGATTCATCTATCACCTTTCTTTTGTAGTTGTATACTCTGTAGGCTTTAGAGATAGCATAGTATCCAACAAACACACCTTCATCAGCTTTGGTTCAATTTCGCCAGATGGTCCCTTTGATTCAAAATGAAGCAGGGACATCCAAACACATGGAAATAGCTGATATTTGGCCTTCTCCCTTTGATTAACTCATAGGGAGTCTTGTTGAACCTTTTTACCGCTAAGGATCTATTTTGAATGAAGCAGGAAGTGTTAACAGCTTAAGTCCAAAATGGTGGAGGCAAACCTGATGCACACAGCATGGTTCTGGCAGCTTCAATGAAAGTTCTGTTTCTCCTTTCAGCAACTCCATTTTGTTGTGGAGTTCTTACTGCTGAAAAGTTCTATGAGATCCTCTTTCTTCACAGAAGTCCTCAAGAGTATTGGTTCTGAATTCAGTACCATGATCACTTCTAAGCTGCTTAACTTGAGCAGAGTTCAGCATCTCCATCTTTTTGATAAATCTAATGATTTCTCTAGCAGCCTCTCCTTTGCTCTTCAGAAAGATCACCCATGTAAACCTGGAGAACGTATCAACCATTACTAGAGTGTATCTTCTACCTCCTAGACTTGGGACACTGACGGGTCCAAACAAGTCCATGTGGATTAAGAAGAGAGGAGTATCAATAGAGAAATTATGCTTAGATTTAAAAGATGGTTTTCTCTGCTTGCCTTTCTCACAAGCTGTGCAGAGTTTATCCTTAACAAAGGTTATAGAAGGCAAACATGTTACCAACTCTTTCTTACAGAGTTTGTTGATATTCTTAAAGTTCAGGTGTGATAGCCTTTTGTGCCATAACCAGTTTAGGTCTGCATTGCTTCTAGAGATAAAGCAGGTTTCAGTTGTTGGATCAGCAGATTTCATGTCCACAATACATACACCTTTCTTCTATTGTGCACACAACACAATTTTGCCTTGGGAATCCAATATGTAACCCAGGTGCTTATCAAAATTAACCTTGTAGCCAGCATCACACAGTTGACTTATGCTTACAAGATTGTGTTTCAGCCCAGACACATAGGCTACTCTTTTGAATATAGCAGCACCAGCTTGAAGGGTTCCATATCCTTCTGTGGAACCCTGAACATTATCACCAAAGCTGACTTTTGGCCCTTTTTGAGACCTTAGATCACTTAGCAGATCCTTTCAACCTATCATGTGGCCAGAGCAGCCGCTGTCCAAGTACCATACCTGGGATGGTTGTTTGACCTGCAGGGTGTGATGGGAAAATATTAGTTACTTTTAGGGGAACTCATCATAGAGATGAGTTCTCCTTCCTCATCAACATTTATTGATTGAACAGTAAGATCAACACTAATATTTCCTATTTAGATTGTATCAGCTTGGATACTATCCTCATTGACCATTTTACTTCCAACACTGCTGGTTTTTGCAATGTTGGAACTAGCAGTGTCAACAAGCCTCACATCCTCAGTTTCAGGACAGTCTTTGGCCATATGTGTCTTCTTCCCACTTTTATAACATTTTCTCTTTTTAATCTTTTTGGAAGAAGTACTTCCAGAAACACATTCTGGAACATTTTTGTTGAACTTCTCAGCAAGTTTAGCAAACTTATTACTATTTTTAGAAGAATCAACAGTTTGAGTGGAAGGCATAATAGCAACAGCTTTACATGTATCCTCTTTCCTCTTTTTAGGAGGACAGATATCAAATGTAGGAAGCTTGATTGGTTTTTGACCTTCCACAAGTTTGGGAATCTTATTCCCAACTCTCTCAGGTTGAGCAATGGCTTTGCCTTTGCCCTTACTGAGAGGTGATGTATGTTGCCTATAAACATAATCACTACTTTTGGTTTTGAAAGACTTACCTTCAGTTATAACCAAATTTCTACAATGATTTAAAAACTTATTTGAAATCACAGCAGAGTTACTTTCAACATGAGACTTACCCCTGTTGAAGGCAGACTGCTTACCTTTTGAAACTTTTTCTCAAAATTTTCAGCATCAAAAGGATTAACAGGTCTCTTACCATCAACTTTAGATACAGAACCTGTCTTGTTAACAGGTTTAGTGTCCAAAGTTGCAGGTTGAGCTTGTTTTCCCTTCTTTTCCTTGTGTGATCTAGCTGAGCACTTAAAAAACTGTTTAGATGGAGAAAACATTCCATCATCAGCCCTTAGAGCTTTTTCACACAAGCTATCAGTGTTTTGAGGCCTGACAAACCTATTTGTTGAGACTAGCATACCATTTATTTTCTGAATGAAAGTACTTGGAAGCTCACCAAGAGTGGATAAGTCTTTTTCCAGATTATTTATCTCAACAATTGAAGCTGCTTTGTCAAGATCCCCTCCAAGATAGGCTTGGATTTGAGCAAGGATCTATTGACTGATACAATGATTGACTTTTTATGTAGATTGGCACCAATAGTCAACAATCTTTTGAAGCTTGGCATGCTTTGTGTCTGTCTCTCTCTTTTCTTCTAGTAAAATGGAGTTGATGTGTTTTAATTCATCAAGTTCAGTTTCCAACTTATGGAAGCTGTCCAGTTTACTAGTTTTTATTTCAATATCAGTTTTCAGCTTGGAGATTTCAGACAAGAAAACATTATGCTTCTCAATAGCAACTTTTAGATCAACAAGTAAATATTCAAACATTTGAAATTTTTCATCAGAACTGTAATCCTTAAGTTTTTGTACCTTATACATCATTGTTGTGCTCCAGTTCTCTAAGCTACTGAGAGCCTCAGCTTCAGCCAGGTCTTGTTTGAAGTTGCTTGTTGATGGGACGTCAGTGTTGGCCATCAGACAATTGTTATCTTCTACATCTGATAATGAATCCGATTCCTCCCATTCACATGTCTCAGCCATGCGTCCCTTTTGCTTGTTGGAAGCCACTGAGTCCTCTAAATTTTTCAGCTTAGCCATGGCTGTCAAGATCAAAATCACCTAAGATTAACTGGTTTCAATATATCAGAGTGTAAACCAATAACCTTGTTTTGAATCAAAGTCCAATTACGAAGTTTGCGGAATAACACTTAACTGTTTTAAGAAAACTTTCAGAATAAATAACAGATATTCAAACAAATATGATCAATATCAAAATCCTTTATGTTGCCAAAATCACTTATTACAATCACCTCTAATCTGTTTGATTAGACGAAGAACACAGATTGTTCTTAGGTTTTTACAACCTTAGAGGCTTGAGAAACTTTATCAGAAAGCAATTACAATGAAGCACACAATTACAGAACTTGCACGTACAGACTTACAATAGAAATACCTAGTCTATCATTCTTGCCACCAGAAAAGTTTTCATACTGCTGTTTTAAGAGATCCTTTTGGTTCCTTTTGGTGCTAGCATTGCCAGCAAATCTTTTCTTTAAGGCAATCCAAAGAGAATGAGCAGTATAAAATTTTTTAAACTGATGTTGATAAGCATTAGGTATGGCTATTCGTAAAAGAGTAAGAGCTTTCACTTCATTCATTCTAGTCTTTCTTTCAATCTCAGTTTTTGGAGGTATTCTTTTGGGTTTGCCATCAACATCTAGTTCAGGATCAACTGCAGGAGGATTTTCAACAGCTTCCCATAGGGTATAATCAATAAATTGAATGTGTTGTTGAATCCTGATTTTCCACATCTCAAACACAGTGGGTTTGAGCATAGGCACTTTGAGTCCATGCCCAGATCCACTACTGCTATTTTCAAACTCCATTGCAGAAAATTTAAATTTTTAAACAAAGAAAGTTTCTGACTTTGAAAACAAAGAATAACAAATAAAACCTGTGGCTCTGATACCACTTGTCAAGATCAAAATCACCTCGGATTAACTGGTTTCAATATATCAGTGTGTAAACCAATAACCTTGTTTTGAATCAAAGTCCAATTAAGAAGTTTGCGGAATAGCACTTAACTGCTTTAAGAAAACTTTCAGAATAAATAACAGATATTCAAACAAATATGATCAATATTAAAATCCTTTATATTGCCAAAATCACTGATTACAATCACCTCTAATCTGTTTTATTAGACGACAAACACAGATTTTTCTTAGGGCTTTACAACCTTAGAGGCTTGAGAAACTTTATCAGAAAGCAATTACAATGAAGCACACAATTACAGAACTTGCATGTACAGACTTACAATAGAAAGACCTAGTCTATCTATATATATAACCTTCTGATTCGTTTCCTTGACGAACTCTGATTTCTCTGATAGTAGATATGCTTGGAAGATCTTCAAATATTTTAATATATATCACTTCCTGAATTTCAGCACTTTCTGTTATTAATCTGTTGAGCAGCTTGAACTTTTAACTCTGGCAGCTTCAACTTTTGAACTAGCAGCTTGAACTTATTGAACTAGCAGCTTGAACTTTGTAATTACACAGAAATACTACTAACAGTTTGAGAAATCTAACTAACAGCTTAACATACTTAGAATATTTCCCAACAATCTCCCCCTAACTTAAATTCTTTACACAAGACTTTAAGTTTCTATACAAATAAGGAAATAAAACAAAGTAAAACTGTTATATACAAACTAAGGCATCCAAAAACTTAAAACTGTGAAAGTTTCTACCTTATAGCCTTTATGAAGTTTCTATTTAACTCCACTTTATCACATTTAATCTTCATAGAGCTCATATAGAGTAGCCATGCTTTTGGCAAATCAAGGAATTCAAAATTGCAGAACCTGTTGGATCTGTCTGCAAGCTTGAGTCTATATGTCATTGATTTGGCATATAAATCAACCTGTACAATCTTCATTTCCTTGGCAGCTTCTATATCCACTTTGGTGGATTCTGGGACAAAAATACTTTTGAGATCTTTCAAGTTTGTCTGAACCCAAACAATTGGTGACCTAGAGTGACTGTCAGTTCCAATATGATGCATTTGAGTCAGCTCATCTCTAGTCAATCTCTGAAACAGGTGGATTAGGCTTTTATATTCATCCTCTGGACCAGCCTCTCTTTTGATTACAAAATAATACACTAAATCAATGTCATCCATTGACTTAGCATACCAGTAAGTAATAGGAGGTTTGGAGAAGTCATGCTAATCTAGGACTTTTTCAATTTCCATAGCCTTTTGTAGTTGTTGTTAAAACAACACTCTCTTTACCTGATCAAACTTTGCATGTTGGATGGGTTCAGATTGGGGAGCATCAGCAACAGTTTGAACTGGTTCTTGTGGAACTTGGACTTGTTGGGAGGCTGTGGAAGCTTTTTCTTTCTCCTTTTCCTTGTCATATAAAGCTTGAAGCTTCTCTGTAGACCATGATTGAGCAATTACCTTCGATATCCCAGCTGTTGCCGAGAAATTTATCAAGAATCGTCTATGTTCTGCCTTTGAAGGCCCTGTTGGCCTTTTCCTCTTCTTTTAATCATCTTTGACCACAAACCCTGTTAGGTACTCTCCTAAGGTTTCATCATCTCCCAGTGGTTCATGGGTTTGCTGGTCTAGGATCTCGTCTTGTTCTTCTGCCAATTTTCTGGCAAGTTCAGCATCATGGGCAACTTGGGCTTCTTTTGAAATAAATTTAATCTTTGGAGGCTCAATCAAATTCCCTTTCCCTTTTCTGTGGAGGTTGATACTGTGGCTTGGACTGCTGGGGCAGGAGCTTGAGGACCTTCTCTGATGACTACTCCACTTATCCGGATGGGAACAGCTTGAGCTTCTAGACTAACAGCTTGAGAAACTCTTGGGACTGTTAGCCTAGAAACTGAAACTGTTGTTGGAGAGGTTGAAGTTGTTTAGACTGGAATTGGGATCTCCTGATTCTCCCCCTTTTTGGATGCATTAGTTTGTCCAATGGGACCAAAAACCTTTGCAAGCAGTGATCGAACTATCTTCTCGAGCTGGATGATCTTGTTTCCACACAAAGTGAAACCAAGATGGAACTGATCAAGGCGCTGTTGTTGGGCTGCTGTGAGTTGTTGCAAAGCTATAATTTGAGATCCCTGTGCAGCAATAATGGACTTATAATGTTCCAAAATGGCTACAACAGGTTTTAGCTGTTGATCCGTCAAAGCCATAAGTTGCAGACTAGCCTCAAGATCTTCAAATGATAGTGGGGTTTAAGATATATCACTAGCATGAATTTCAGAAGTAGAAACATCTGGGCCCCTTTGTTCTTGAAACTGGGGACTTCCAGAAGGTGCTTGCACACCCTCCGTTGCCATGGGTGTGGTCTTAAGGATGTTGATACTGTCCTGTGCCACTTGTGTAGAGACATCAGTAGTATCAGCCACATATCCCATATGAACATCCTTTGATGGGATGTTCACCTCCAAGTTGAGGGTGGGAGTATCCTCAGTGGGTTCCCTATCAATATTCTGTGCAGGAGTGTCCTCTTGCATAGGGCTATTTGGCTCTGGGAAATGGACTGAGGAGGAAGGAGCTCCTACAACCCTTTGTCGTTTATACATTTTAAGTGAGGGGGCTGGGGAAGTATGTATACTAGAAGGAGCAGAGGAAGTATATGTATCATGAGGAGTGGGTTGGGGTCCTGGGGGTGAAGCAGTAATAGATGGCTGAGCCTGCTCAGGACCCTCTCCTCTGTTTCTTGGATGGATATTCTGCATTGCAGAAGGCAATGGGACATCCACACTGTGAAAATTAGCACTTGGTTTCAAAAGCCTTTTAATAGAAGGTAAAGAGTGCCTATGAGAAACATGTATCCTTTTATGTACTTTAAAATTATTGCAAGACTTTGCAATTATTTCTGCCAAAAACCGTGGATACATCAAAAATTTCTTATTCTTTAAGGCATGGTGCCTTAACATTCCTTGAAAAATCATATTTGAAAATTTGAACTGTTGGCCTGTTGATAAGCACACTAAGGCAGTGACAATATTTGAAGAAAATTCAGACCAACCAGTTCGTTTAGGGCTTAAACACTGCTGAATAATATGTACAAGATATTTCCATTTAGGACCAAAATGTGCTTTGTAGAAGGTAAAAGAATCAGTAGGGCCCCTATACCCAATATCAAAAAGACCTTCGAGAAAAGCAGTAAGAGAGAGAGAGATCAGATATACCTGTGGCATCTTGAAGATGCAGATGTTGGCGTATAGTCTCCTCAGTGATGGAAATGGGGTTACCATCAATGATTGATGCAAAAGAAGTGACTCCATTAATGGTATTGACAGTGGCTGATTTCCAAAACTGCTCTATATGTGAGACGTATATGGTGGGATTAACAGTTAGAGCATAATGGATATGGGAACCACGAAGAAAATCCATCATGTCATGGAATGGTTGGAGTTCAGTGTGTTTGAGAGAGTAGGGAAGACAGTTATGTTCTTTGACAAACTCCATTAGAGATCACAACGGGGATTTAGGGTTTTGAACGACTGTGTGAGAATCGCTCAGAGAGAGAAGATGAAAAGATTGTGGAAGATATTTTTGCAACTGGTAGTTGCAATCAAACGAAACTGGGACTTAAGGTTTTGGCTTTTCAAAAATATCTAGTCCCGCGCACAATCTTATGAAGAATTACCGAATTACCCTGCACACTTGACAAACCAAGTGAAACAACTAATAGTCCGAGAAAATGAACTAGCAGCTTGAGAATAGTCTCAAGTCGTTAGTTGAAAATTAAGCATTTTCTAATGAAACAGTGTCTCCCCCTTAACTAAGCACTTTGAATAAGTATTTTCCTCATGAAATAAGGGAGAATAATGAAGAACAAATTAATCATATTTACCATACCAATATTTGATACTAGAAAGGTGAATCTCCCTACATCAAATGGTTTTGTAAATAGATCAGCTAACTGATCATCTGTATGAATTTTGGTAACTTGGATTAATTTCTTCTCATTACAGTCCCTTATAAAATGGAATCAAATGTCTATGTGCTTGGTTTTGGGAAATGTAAGGTCTACCACTACGAGATCTATCTAGACGCGGAGCCGTCAACGAGTGCGGAATTCTCGTTAACGGGTAGACGGAAACAACTCTCACACACGAAACACGGAGACTATCAGAAGCTGAACGAACGACACACGAACGATCCTACGAACTGATTCTCTCCGAAACGGCACTAACACTGATGATAAACTCGAGATCGCTTAATGCTTAATCCCTCACGAATTCTGCAAAATGTCTGATAATATCTCGAGTCTATCCCTAATTATAGAGCCTGATTCGAGTCTGTTATGGGCCAAACTCGAATCCGGACCAAGGCCCATTCGAGTTTGTCCACAATGACACTCTCGAATCTGCCCTCATTCGAATCTAGGGCTACATTCGAATCTATCACAGATTCGAATGCCAAGCCTTAAATAATTCGAATCTAGCATTTCACATACTTAACTTAGTATTGAAACTTATGTTTTTACCTTATGATTGATTTTATCTTTGATCTTTATGTTTGAACTTCTTGTAATACGTTACATCAAGTTCAAACACACAAGCAATAATAACTATCAACCATATATAAACATATATAACAAACACTTGCTAGAATCACAATGTAGGATCACTTAGACTGCTATCGTCACACAGGATGTACCAACAGACTCCCCCTTGATGATAGCTTCTAATAATTCACACATTTGATTAAGAACTTTGTTTATTATTTATTCAAACTACTTCCAGCATACAAGCCTTTTTCAACACATACTTTGACTACATTCTCATATTTCCTAGCTTCGCTATCCATATGAGCATCACTAGAAATCTTACAAGCATGCAAAATATGAAGATCATCTCTAGAAAGGTTTACCAGGTGAAGAGGATCGTAAACTCTAAGAATAACGTTTTCTTCAAAGTCTTCCATGACCGCTTCTCCAGTCTTAGTCTCAGCATACCACCAATGCAGATTCTTCAAGACATTCTGTGGCATAGGCTTGAGAGGCACCTTCCTAAGACACCTTACTGGTTTGTAGTGGATCCTCATCCAAGGTCGTCCAGTTAGAGGATCAATACGTGAAGGATCTTCTACCCTTCTTCCAACCCTTGGATTCAGTCGCTCAAACTTCCTTGATCTTCCCTCTTTTCTTATGATTCTTGCAATTACGTCTGCGTAGGGATCATTGCCAATGTTAATCAGATCTTTCCATGCTAACGCTGTGATTTCGATCTTTGGCAGTGAATTGAAAGCTTTCAGTGTTCGTCTCAGGTACTGGAGCCCGTCTTTCCTCTTAATTATAAATAGCTGCAGTTCTCGATCAAAGAACCAGCTTAATATGCGTGCAGACAACTTCCCAGTACCCGGCACCCTCATTGTCTTTTTAAGCTCTAATTCCTTCTTTTCAGCCCTGAACCATAACTTTCTTTTCTCTTCATTTGTTAGTTCTCTGGCTGGTTCCTCTACTGATGGCTCAACGTTTAACGCAGCATTCACAACCTCTACGTTAACAATATCATTCCCATCTATCACGTATGTATCAGTGATAGGGTTCTGCTGTACAACGATCTCATCAGCTTCATCATCGTCATCAGCACATACCTCGTCATTTGATTGCCAGTCAACTATCTCTTCAGGTACAAACTCACCCTCTTCTAGCTCTTCATCTTCACAATCAAAGCCTAAATCCATCGGATCATCATCAAGATCCATGAGAGCATCGATCATCTCACTAATCTCAAAATCTGTAGGCTTAGATGAACTTGCTTCTCCTACTTCTCCTTCTGCTAGACTAGGCTCCCCCTGAGATTGAGCAGTCTGAGCAGCAGAAAAATCTACTGGCTCATTCTGACTTTTAGGGCTGGGATCATTGCCTTGGTTGTCTTCATCATCACCATCTCTCGGCCTCTGTACATTCTGATCACGGCACGACGTCTCCCCCTGAGCCTGTAAATTTTTCATTAACTGCTCAATTAGGGAGCGCATCGCCCTTATCTCAGCTGCCTGATCTGCTACAAAGGATTTTAGCTCTGTGTTTTCTTCCTGAACTTTCTCCACAATCTTTTTCAACTCGGCATTCTCCTTATCGAGATTTGCATTATGCGCCTGAATTTCACCGATTGCCCTTGTTAGCCCAAAGATTTGGAGTTCCTGGAAGTCGACTCTATCTTTTAGGCGCAAAAACCTTTGGTTGTCGGCATATGTGGTCGAGGTTGATGGAATAGACTGTATAGGTGTAGGAATGATTGGTGATGGAATATATGGTTCAGGTTGAGGTGGTGGTGGTGGAAAGGTGGTTTGAGGTTCTTGAGGCTGAGTGTTTTGAGTTTGCTGAATTTCTGGTTGATCTGTTGATGTAGAAGATGATCCTTGCATGAATCGATGACGCTTGGCCCGTTGCCTCGTCACTAAAGGAGCAAGCTCTTCTTCTTCAAAATCTGATTCATCAGCCTCTCTTATTACTCGACTCCTTGAAGCTTCTTCGTTGACTACCAACCTTGATCCATATGTTCCTATTTGAACATTAGGTTCAGTAGACACTGATTCTGGAGCTTCTACTTCAATTTCCTCCATTTCCTCCGACTCGGTTGCAGATGATGACAAAACTTTATCAGCCTGCTCTGGCTCATATTCTTCAACATCTCTCAACACATCTTCTTCTCCCTCAGGAGGCTCAAGTAATTCACCCACTAACGCTGCAGCTATATCTTCATTTGCATGTGGACCTGCCTCCCAGATTTCATTAAGAGTTTGGCACAATTGATCAGCTTCGCTTGGAACATTGAAGGCCCTGCTTCTTGTATTTCTGGCTGCTGACTGGTAGAAGGCCTAGACGACTGAGTTTGACTCGCAGAGGTTCTTTGTCTTCGCCTTTGTGCACGCGGTGGCTGTGGTTGTTATTGTTGTTGTGGAGGCTGCCTGGCTCGAACTTCAACTTCCCCTGCCCAGTTGGCAATCTCTGGGGCTTCAAAATTCCTATCCAAGATGGCTCCAAACAACGGACGCTCAACTGGAACAGCCAACCTTCCTCTGTGCGAGGAACAATCAGCAAAGATCCTCTTATGCATTACAGCAACGCTTTGAATCTCATTCGACTGAGGCAGATTTGGCAAGAAATGCCTGATCAGCATCATGATGAACCGTGGATACAGCAAGAATTGTTGATTTTCTGGAGCGGTGATCTGGTGAACAAATTCGGAGAAAAACATTTCCGAGAAACTGTATGGTCGATTATACACTATCGCGACAATCCCAGACTGGATCTTCGCAACCATATAGTCAAAACCGGCTTTCTTTGGGGCAAAGCATACCATAAAGACATGAGCCAGAAATCTCCATTGGCCGATTAGCCCGCTCTTCATATACGAAACTTTCGTCACGTGTAGACTATATCCCATTCTCTGAAAGGCCGCTTGCCTAATATTCAGATTCGAAAACAGTAAGTAGTTAATGACTCTACTGTTAACCTATATATACCACCAACCTTCGAATCTAAGGTCAGACTCGAATCTACTGACAGATTCGAAGCCTTCCCAATTTCGAGTCTGTCCTAAACTCGAAAAACACCAAACACTTAGAAAAATTTTGAAAATTTTGAAATAACTTCAACTTTTTCAACCTTTTTCAACGGTATTGTGTAACAAGATAAACTATGCCAACTCTTTTACCCTAAGCATAGGATATTTCACGCAGTGTTTATTTTATCCAACTATGAATGCACCCTCAGTAATTTTTGACCTTTTACCTAAGTAACAATTAAAATAAAATAAAATAAAATAAGATAAAATAAAATAAGATAAGTAAAAAGATAAAAAATAAAAAATTTTAAACTTGACTAAAAATTTAACTAAGACTTACGCTAAACTTACTAAAATTAACAACTTATGCTAAACTCTAAACAAAATATTTTTGATGAGTATAGTCTAAGAAAGGTTCAATCAGATAGTGATGTCTGATACTCACTTTCAGTACTCAAACTTTCACACTTAGGAATTTTTGATTCCTTTGATTGTTTGTCGTGACATACCCATTTAGCCGATTGTTGGTATTTTACCCCTTTAAACATGCTACATTCGGAATATCCCTTGGCATTTTTATTTATCATGAAATTATCTTACGTGACTCAGACATAGACATACTTTTATGATCAAGGCACACAGACAAAGATTCTAACTTCTTGGTATTTGCAAACTTTCTTTAAAAGACAAACATCGGACACAGGTCTGTATTTTCATACAACAAAGTGTCTTAGATTGACTTAAGGTTTATTTTTTAAGTTAGCAAGACAGCGGTGACAGGTCTGTACCGACGTACAACAAAGCGACATATCTTGCCAACCCGAATCTAAACAGAGGCAACAGGTCTGTACTTACGTACAACAGAGTTACATGTTTTCGACTCTCAATTTTGTATGATTTGTCTATTCTTTCCATTTTCAGATGTATTTGATGTTGCCATACATCCCCAGAAAGTTTGCATACCTCATTTAGACTCAAAGTTTGTATGTCTTGTACATAAAAATTAAGACCGATTGGTCATACATCTAAGTTAGTGACACGCTTGACTTTTTCTAGAATATTTTATTAGCCTTGAGATTCCCTATATGTATTATGCCTACCAACACATCAAACTAAATAAAGTATAACACTTAGAATTTAGTTGCATTATGTGTGAAAGCCTAAACACTTAGAGTTTGTAATGACTGTGCTAATTTTCGTCACTTTGAACCTATATATCTAAGGCTTAACTCGTTTTCTGATATTCTCTTTTTTTGTATTTTAATGATTTTCTCTTTTTTTTTTCTTTTGTTTTTCATAAGAAATAGCAATAAAATAAGATAACCTACTAACTTACTAAAAATAGAAACTTACTAAAAATAGAAACTTACTAAAAATTAGCAGACTACTGTAAAGAAAGAAATACTACGACTATAAAAGAAAATAAACTACTACTACTAAGGTCAAATTACTCTGGGTTGCGCGTTCCATTCAGTTGAATTAAATACTCAAACCGTGACTTATCAAATGCTTTGGTAAATAAATCTGCATTATTATCTTCTGTTGCCACTTTTACCAATTTGATTAAGTTCTTTTCAGCACAATCACGAATAAAATGATGCCTAATATCTATGTGCTTTGTTTTGTTGTGTTTAACTGGATTATTCGTTATAGCAATTGTAGATTGATTGTCTATCCTAATTGGAGTTTGAGTGTAAGCCAAACCGTAATCCCGCAATTGCTGTTGTATCCACAGAACCTGTGAGCAGCAACTACTAGCAGCAACATACTCGGCCTCGCACGTTGACACGGCTACCGACGTCTGTTTCTTGCATTGCCAGGATACCAATCTCCCTCCTAGGAACTGACAACCTCCAGTTGTTGATTTGTGCGTCAAGCTGCATCCTCCGTAGTCAGAATCCGTGAACGCCTCCAACTCTAGATCTCCCTCCGCGTGATACCAAAGTCCCAGCTTCGGTTTCGACTTGAGGTATCGTAGAATCTGCTTCACAGCTTTCATATGCATCTCCTCCGGATTCGCTTGAAACCTAGCACAAATACACACAGCAAACATAATGTCAGGTCTTGAAGCAGTTAAATACATAAGTGATCCAATCATGGCCCGATATAAAGTCGGATCCACATCGGTATCACTTTCAGTACCCGGTCCGAGATTGTGATTCACTTGAATCGGCGTGCTGAAATGGGCAGTCAACTTTGTTCCTTCCATCCCGAAACGCTCCAATATGTCATAGACATACTTAGTCTGATGGATAAACATCCCTTCCTTCTTCTGGTCAACTTGTAACCCCAAAAAGAAATTTAACTCTCCCATAGCACTCATCTCGAACTTAGACTTCATCACCTTCTCGAAATCTTTGCACATATGTTCGTCTGATGATCCAAAGATGATATCATCATCGTACACTTGTACCAAGATAAAATGTTCTCCCTTCCTCTTAACAAACAGAGTAGTATCTATCCTACCCCTCTCAAACCCGTTCTCTAATAAATGGTTGGATAGAGTCTCATACCACGCCCTAGGTGCCTGATGCAATCCATATAGAGCCTTATCTAAACGATATACTCTATCAGGATATTTTGGATCTGTAAATCCGGGCGGTTGTTCTACATACACCAACTCCTTCACTTTCCCATATAGGAAAGCACTCTTAACATCTAATTGATATACTTTAAATCCCTTGAAGGAGGCAAAAGCTAGAAACAACCTAATGGCTTCCAGCCTTGCTACTGGTGCAAATACCTCGTTGTAATCGATTCCCTCCTCTTGGTTGAAACCCTTTACAACTAACCTAGCCTTGTTGTGCGTGACTATACCCCGATCGTCTCTTTTGCACTTAAAAACCCATTTGGTTCCTATGGCAACTTCCCCTCGAGGTAATGGAACTAACTCCCACACTTCTAGTTTCCTAAATTGCGAAAGTTCTTCCTGCATCGCTTCAACCCTGGAGTTATCCTTAAGTGCCATTTGCACATTCTTAGGCTCTACTTGCGATATGAAACATGAATAGAGACATGTGTGATATGCCTCGGAGTCGTTTATCATCGACAACAACACAGTGTTGTTATTTAAACTACTCCTAGTCCTCACACCCTCGTTAGGATTTCCTATGATGCTTTCTAACGGATGATTCTTGTTAATCCTAGAGGTCTCTATCTCATCAACCCTTAGATTATTTCCTAAGTTAGATCCTATTTCACCTAATGGGGGAACAGGCTCAGTTTCTACATTTTCCTCCTCGTGGACATTTTCCTCAGAGTTGGAACTTGTTGCTTGAGTCTGATTCTCAGTGGTAGGTGTAAGGTCTACCACTGACAGATCTATCTAGACGCGGATCCGTTAACGAGTGCGGAATCCTCGTTGACGGTCAGACGGACAACTCTCAACCAACGGAAACACGGAGACTATTAGACGCTGAACGAACGACACACGAACGATCCTACGTACTAATTCTCTCCGAAACGGGACTCACCTAGCTGATAAACTCGAGATCGCCTATTGCTTAATTCCTCACGAATTCTGCCAAAGGTCTGCTAATCATTCGAGTCTATCCCTAATTATAGACCCTGATTCGAGTCTGTTGTGGGCCAACCTCGAATCTGGCCTAAGGCCTCATTCGAATCTGTCCATCTGACAGATTCGAATCTAACCTATTCGAATCTAAGGATACATTCGAATCTATCACAGATTCGAATGCCTTCCTTAACCTATTCGAATCTAGCCAATACACGTAAACACTTAAGTGATGAAACTTATGTTTTAACTTATGCTTGACATACTCTTTGACTTTTATGTTTGAACTTCTTGTAATATGTTACATCAAGTTCAAACACACAATCAATAACAGACAAACACATATTAAACATATATATCAAAACACTTGTTAATATTTAGAATATTACTTAAATCATAACGCAGATCGATTAGACTGCTATCGTCACACAGGGTGTACCAACAGACTCCCCCTTGACGATAGCTTCTAATTATTTACATTACATCAAATTTAAGTACTAGAGCTATAGACGCTACTACCTGCATATAACCCTGCATCTATACAAACTTTAACCACCTTTTGGAACTTCCTGGCTTCAGATCTCCATGGTTCAGTGAAGAATATAGGCTGATCGTGAAGCTTCTTCAGGTCGTCCTTAGATAGGTTTATCAAATGCAGTGGGTCGTATACCTTCAAAATTACCTGCTCGTCTTGATCCTCCATTATAGCTTCAGCAGTATCAATCTCCAGGTACCACCACTTCATGTTGCTCAAAACATTTTGTGGCATTGGCTTTATTGGCACTCTTTTCAAGCATTTGACTGGCTTATAGATCATTCTAGCCCAAGGTCTTCCAGTATGAGGATCTATTCTTGATCCATCCTCAACCCTCTTGCCTGATCTCGGCTTAAGCCTCTCAAATCTGCCTGATCGCCCTTCTTTCCTTATAATTCTTTCAATAACGCTCGCGTAGGGATCATTTCCAATGTTGATCAGCTCCTTCCAGGCTAACTCTTTAACTTCAATCTTGGGCAAAGAATTAAACGCTTTCAATGTCCGCCTCAAGTATTGAAGTCCATCCCTTCTCTTCAAAATAAACAGCTGCAGTTCTCTGTCAAAGAACCAGCTAATAATCCCTCCTGAGAAGTTTCCGGCACTTGGAATTCTCATCGTCTTCTTCATCTTCAGCTGATCCTTCTTTTCTTCCTTCTTGAACCAAAGATTTAACAGATCAGCTCTAGATGGCTCTTTTTCAGCTTCCTCAAGTTCTTTATCCTCGACTGAGGCTACCTTGATGTAATAAATATCAATCACATTATGATTTGAGCTCTCATAAAATTCAGTGACTGGTTGTGAATTGATTATTACTTCATTAACATTATCGTCCTCGTCCTCTATCACTTCGTCGTCAGATTTCCAGTCAACAACATCATCTGGAATAAATTCCCCTTCCTCCAACTCTTCCATTTCATCTTCAAAATCAAACTCCATTAGCTCTTCTTCAATATCTTTCAGCGCATCGATCATGTCGCTGTCTAAATTCCTTGAAGAACTAGCCTCTCCTCTTTCACCTTCTGCTTGACTTGGCTCCCCCTGAGATTGAGCAGCCTGAGTAGTAGAAAAATCTACTGGCTCATCCTGTTTGAGAGCTGGGATCATTGCCTTGATTATCATCTTCATCATCGTCCCTCCGCCTCTGTACTTCTTGATCACGACACGACGTCTCCCCCTGAGCCTGAAGGTTTTTCATTAACTGCTCAATGAGGGAGCGCATCGATCTTAACTCGGCGGCCTGGTCACAGACGAATGTTTTTAGCTCAATATTCTCCTCTTGGATTGTTTCAACTGTCTTCTTCAGTTCAGCATTTTCTTTATCTAAATTTGCATTATGTGCCTGAATTTCACCTATTGCCTTTGTTAGGCTCAGGATTTGGACATGTTGGAAATCCACTCGAGATTTGAGTTGAAGAAACCGCTGATTTTCAGCATAGGCGGTAGATGTGGATGGAATGGACTGAATGGGAGAAGGGTTGAATGATGGTGGAATATATGACTCATGAGGTTGAGGTGGTGGTGATGGTGGAGCTGTGGTTTGAGGTTGGGTTTGGGGAACTTCTGACTGACTGGCGGATGCAGAGGAAGACCCTTGCATGAACCGATGACGTTTGGCCCTTTGCCTCGTCAGTAGTGGAGCAGCATCTTCTTCTTCAAAAT